>CM045744.1:34431475-34446475 GCA_024760905.1 Plotosus lineatus | reverse complement strand
CTCCTTAATGGTTACCTCTTCTACTCTTTTTTTCTCTCTCATTTTCCTCATTCATCAGCTCTTCAAAGTACTCTTTCCATCTTCCCAGCACACTTCTGTCATTAGTCAATACAGTTCCCTCTCTGTCCTTTATCAATCTAACTTGCTGCACGTCCTTCCCATCTCTATTTCTCTGCTGTGCCAACCTGTATAGATCATTTTCTCCCTCTTTACTATCCAACCTATCATACAAGTCATCATACGCCCTCTGTTTGGCCTTAGCCACTGCTACTTTCGCCTTACGCTGTGTCTCCCTGTACTCCTGTTTACTCTCTTCGGTCCTCTCAATGTCCCACTTCTTCTTGGCTAACCTTTTCCTTTGTACACACTCCTGCACTTCCTCATTCCACCACCAAGTCTCCTTATCTACTTTCCTTCCAGAGGACACACCAAGTACTCTCCTACCTGTGTCCCTGATCACATTTGCTGTGGTTGTCCAGTCATTTGGAAGCACTTCCTGGCCACCCAAAGCCTGTTTCAACTCCTCCTTGAAGACAACACGACACTCTTCCTTTTTCAGCTTCCACCACTTTGTCTTCTGCTCTGCCTTTGCCTTTTTCACCTTTCTCACCATCAGAGTCATCCTGCACACCACCATCCTATGCTGTTTGGCAACACTCTCACCCACGATGACTTTGCAGTCACTGACTTCCTTCAAATTACATCGCCTACACAAGATGTAGTCTACCTGTGTGCGCCTACCTCCGCTTTCATAAGTCACCCTATGCTCCTGTTTCTTCTCAAAGAAAGTATTCACCACAGCCATTTCCATCCTTTTGCAAAATCTACCAACATCTGTCCTTCTGCGTTCCTGTCCTGGATACCAAACCTGCCCATCACTTCCTCGTCCCCTCTGTTGCCTGCCCCAACATGTCCATTGAAGTCTGCACCTATGACCACTCTTTCACCTCTGGGGGTACTCTGCATCACTTCATCTAAGTCACGCCAGAATCTCTCCTTCTCTTCTAGCTCACATCCTGCCTGTGGGGCATAAGCACTAACAACATTGAGCATTACACCTTCAATTTCTAACTTGAGATTCATCACTCTGTCTGACACTCTTTTCACTTTTAGAACATTCCTGACAAACTCCTCCTTCAAGATGACTCCGACTCCATTTCTCTTCCCATCCACACCGTGATAAAATAGCTTAAACCCTGCTCCTAAGCTTTTAGCTTTGCTCCCTTTCCACCTGGTCTCCTGAACACACAGTATGTCCACCTTCCTCCTCTGCATCATGTCAACCAGCTCTCTACCTTTTCTGTGCATAGTTCCAACATTCAAAGTCCCCACTCTCAGTCCTAGACTCATGCCTTTCCTCTTCTCTCTCTGCCTACGGACACGCCTCCCACCTCTCCTTCTTCGACGTCTTCGACCAACAGTAGTCCAATTTCCATTAGCACCCTGTTGATTGACAGCACTGATGGCGGTCGTTGTTAACTCCGGTATGGAGGTAATACTTTTGATTTGCATAATCAATAATTGGCATTGGTTTTACGTCGGATGCCCTTCCTGACACAACCCTCTGCATTTCTCGGGCTTGGGACTGCATGAGGGGAGAGACACTGGTTAGTGCCCCCACCTCATGGCTGCATTATATATATATATATATATATATATATATATATATATATATATATATATATATATATATATATACATATATATACAAATATATACAAATATAAATTATACACCTTATAATGACTATATATATATATATATATATATATATATATATATATATATATATATATATATATATATATATATATATAGTCATTATAAGGTGTATAATTTATCTATATATTAATACATGTTGCCTGAATGACATTAACTTGCATAGAACACTTTAAAATTAACTTCTATATAAATTTTATATAAAATATAGGTGGGTGCCCTTCAGAAGTGGCAGAAGTCATTTTGCCCTTTTTTGCAATTCGCAGAGGGGGTGGTCCCCATTAACCCCGAAATAAGGGGGATTACTGTAAATATAGTGTCTATGCAGTTTAAGAGATTTACCATCATGATATTCCAAGTCATAGTCATTTTGCCAGAAATCATGTCAATAGGCAAAAAACCCATCTTGACCAGATTAAAAGCATTCAGTAAGGCGTCCCTCCCTAATCATGTTTCATTGTTTATATATTGTAATTCAGTACAAAAATAAATAATTGCCTATATTGTTTGTGTATGGTTTGAAAGAATGGTCCTCATCAATGAGATTTTGCCATTATTCTTCTGAAACTCTTACTCTTTCAAGCCTTACTTCACAATAAAAACAACATCAGTTGGCCATGAGTGAAGCTCAATTAGACCGGTATGAATTAACTTCTGATTAAGATCAAAACCTCCAAACCCACCGGCTCATTTATATGCTTTGAGAGGACAACAAGTGGCTTTGAAATTGACCCTTCAGTTTAATTGGTCCTTACAATTACGTGTAAAAGAGCCCAAATGAACCCTTAACATTTTATTATCTGCGTTCAACCCTACCTCCATTAGAGAATTATACAATATTGTTTAAAAAACATTATAAAAAAAGAATACATTGTGTTAAACACCACGTTTAATCTGCTTCTTTTTCTTCTTTTCCTTTCTTCTTTTTCCCTTTTTCAGGGGTCGCCACAGTGAATCATCTGATTCGCACGTTTGATTTTTTTTTTTTTTTTCTTTTTACGTCGGATGCCCTTCCTGACACAACCCTTTAGAAAGGGGCAAAAACACGCTGATGACTATGCAGCTACTCTTCACAAAAGTCAGCAATGGTTCTTTTACATGAAGCTCTCACCAGAGACAGTGAGAGATTTGGCCTTCCTTTGATAACCCAGTTGGCTGCACTGGGGTGTGGGGGGGGCAGTGACAACCCTGTGGAGAGTGGGACTCGAACCCCCATCCTTATGATCAGCGATAAATGTCAAATTTTCCGTTGTAAAATAAACTGTATTACACTACAGGGATCCCTCACTTTCCATGGTTAATAGGAACTAGACACCTTTAACTTTTCCTTAACTTTTTCTCTATTTTTCCTTATTTTTTTATTTTTCAATGAATATTTTTGAAAAACCTGCAATGCACTGAAGCTGCAGAAACTGAAGCACGAAGTAGGGAGGGATCACTGTATTTGTCTATTAATCTGGTTTATATATATATATATATATATATATATATATATATATATATATATATATATATATATATATATATATATATATATATATATATATATATATATATATATATATATATATATATATATATATATATATATATATATATATATATACATACATACACATACATACACAGACGCTCCCCGACTTACATTTTTAATTGGTTCCGGACGGCCAAAAGTAAGTTGAAAGTGAACTTAAGTTGTTACAGTGACGTATGACGTATGACGTGTGACGTGTGACGCTCATACTGTACTATACATCCATAAATACCATTACCATATCACATTAAACACCACTAAATCAATTATTGTAACCATAACATTGTAAAATAATATCAAATATATCAAATAATATCAACATTAATTTGAAATAAGTCACTTATTTATACCGAGTCACTTTACATGAAGCTTAAAACAGTCAATCAACGCTTACAATATGTGAGGCGCTCAATACCGAAAGTAGTGTACTTGCTGTGGGTTATACAGACTTTTTTTCAAGTGCACAAGGGTGCCGTTGAACTCGTTTAGAACACAGCCTGCACTGATGCAGTCTCCCAGCAAAGCGGAGAGTTCTTTCTTTTGTGTAAGTAAGAAAGTAAAGTTTATTCAAGAGATGCATACAAAGAACAAGTACAAATCCAAATGAATATTTATATAAAAATAAGTATACACTCTTAGGATTCTGCTAAAAGATAATAAATATCTGTAATTGTTCTGTAATTTGTGGGTTCGGGTTTTCATTCATATTACAACTCTTTGATTAACCGAGTATGCATGGTAGATTGTGCCGATCTGAGCAGATAGTTAATTCATCTCTGTGTATGAGACTTGCACCCATGCTAGTAGCTTACACTTCTGACCAACCAGATTTGCTTAGGGTTACAAAAGTCCGCAAAACAGTGTAAACACAAAGATCACAGAGACCACATCTTAACACAAGGGTAACACACTATATAACTGATACACACACACACACACACACACACACGCACACACACAATAAAATTTTGCAGTCATGTGTCACTGAGGTGATTTGAGTTGAATCCATATTAAATATTGGATTCTCTGCTAAAATTAAAAACGTGATCATGTGAAAATGCAAACATTTAGCAACATTATCAGTAATTATGGAGTGTTTTCAGCGTTCTGCTGCGGGGCTTTATTGGAAACGGGTATGCATAATCAGGAGTTCGATTAGATGGAGCATGAGAGTGAGTCATGTGACCTGAGTGTAGACTGTGAGTATAAATATAAATCAAGTAAAAACAATGGCAGTGATATGATATTGGCTGCAATCGGAAAGGTTTTCTAACCCCACTTTTTGATTTTGATGGAAAACATCACAAGCTCAACAAACGATGTGACATCTGCTAAAAAAACTAATTGCACCAATTGTACACTAAGCCATGCAATTATGTGAAGGCAAACATTATTAATATAATTATAGGGTGTGGTGTGTGGCGGCTCAATAGCCTGAAGATGGACGACAAAATGTGCCCGGTGTATTCCAACTGTGTTGCTTCATGCAGATTATCTAAACCTGAACACGCACTCACTCACTTACTCTTTGGCCGAACCACTTAATTCTACTAGTATCACGGAGAGGCTGGAGCCTATCGCAGCTGGCACAGGACAAAGGCAAGGTGCACCTTCAACAGCTGGAACAATCAATGCAGGGCCAACACACACACACACACACACACACACACACACACACAGACAGAAACTCACAGTCACATGTTGGGGCAATTTGGAACAGCCAATTAACCTAACATGCATGTCTTTGGACCATGGAAGGAAATTAGTTTACCCAATGGAAACCCATGCAAGCACCAGAACATGCAAACTGCATACAGAAATACCTGAGGAAGGAACACAAATTACACTTTCAGGAGATGAAGGTCTGGTTTACTAACTAATTTGTCTTTAAATTAATTGGGAAGTGGAAGAGAGCCTTTGACGATACATTGAAAGTTGAAAAGTCAACTATAAGGTCAGGCAAGCATAAGGGTTGTGTATTTTTTCTCAGGTGGTATCACAGGCTCTCAGTGTATATAGGGATCCCTCACTTTCCCCGGTTAATGGGGACCGAGAGCCTCCCACGACCGCCAATTTCCACGAAGTAGGATCGACCCCCTGACTGACGTATATGTGTATATAATATCAATAAATACATTTTCAATGCTATAAATGCTTATAATAACAATTAAACATTAAAATAATGCATAAGATGTAAATAAAATACAGGGATCCCTCATTTTCCGTGGTTAATTGGGACTGAGAGCTCCCCCACGACCACTGAATTCAGTGAAGTAGGGTCACCCCCCAACCCACCCGACTGACATATACGTATATGTGTGTGTATATAATATCAATAAATACATATGCAATGCTATAAATGCTTATAATAACAATTAAACATTAAAAATAATGCATAAGATGTAAATAAAATATAAATACACACACATACAGACGCGCGCACACGCACGCAGATGCGCACCACACAAAAATGTAAGCAGTTTTCATTGGAGGTTTTGAGTTGTTCTTTTGTTTTGTGTGTGTGTAGAGTTTATTTATTTATTTTTATTTTTTATTTTTTGCATAATTGACCTTGTTTTTGTGGCATTTTCCTTCACTTTTTGACCGAGTCGTCCTAAATTTCCTTATGTTTTAATTCGATGAATATTTTATTAAAAAAAAAAAAAAAAAAAAACTGTGATGCACTGAAGCAGCATGAATTGAAGCGCCAAGTAGCGAGGGATCCCTGTATAAATACACACACACACACACACACACACACACACACACACACACACACACACATACACAGATGCATACATGACATAGAAATGTAAGTAGTTTTGTTGGGGGATTTTGGGTTGTTGTTGTTTTTGTTTTTTTTTCGGGGGGGGGTGTTTGTTTGTTTTTTTTTTTTTTTTGCAAAAGTGGCCTAGTTTTGTGGCATTTTCGTTAACTTTTTTTCCCTTAATTTCCTTACTTTTAATTTTTCTATGAATATTTTTGAAAAACCCGCGATGCACTGAAGCCACAGAAACTGAAGCACGACGTACCGAGGGATCACTATACATAAGTCCCAAGCTTTCAGCTCAGGAAAACAAGAATGACATGATGGAGCAGGATTATTTCTCTTGATTACTTATTGCTAGCATTTCCTTTCACTCATTGTTCAGAATATGTTCTGCTCCAGAGATTTACCACAGCATAAAAGAATCCAGTACATAGATCATTCACTGGTATCTCATGCTAGAACCAAAGGCCCGGGTCACAGCTGATTACCTTTCTCACTAAGGGAATCATCTGCAGTCCTGATGACACTTGAACGGAATCGGTTAAAACCAGCAGGTTTACAATTAGTCTATTTATTGGCATGTGTATCAGTCGTGCGTTAGCATGGAAGCTGCTAACCAGAGAGAGAGGCAAGTTTATTATCCAGCACACGGCTCTGTGGGTGTTACTGAATGATCTGAGACTGCAGCAAATTTAAGCTACTCAAAGGCACAGGCTTTAAGTGGAAGTGAATAAACATCACATGTCCTGCATTTGTAGCTCACATGTGTTTCATGACTACTAGACGTTTTTCACTTATAATGACATGCTATTTTGTACAGTATATTTCACAGAAGGTGGTCCATTACATTACATTCAATATCTTTCTACCTTTATTCATGGAGTATGATCTGGTATTGAGCGAATTTGTGCATCACATGTGCATCATAGCAATGGATTAACATTTATGACATCTGTTGTTATTAAACAGTGATAACTGATCATTTTTGTTTGTGAATTGAATAACGAGTTTCTCAATGCTATTCCATTCTAGTGGAAACTGAAGAGCCTTGTATTTCACTTTCAAACACAACAGGACTCATATAAGTTTGTTACAGACACTCCCCGACTTACGTTAGTCCGTTTTACGTTTCTTTCGATTTTACTTTTTTTTTGTAAAATTTTGAGTACGAGATGTATCTACGTAGTACGCTGATGTAATGACCCAATGGCGTAATGATGCTGCATCCATTGTTTACAAACGACAAACTGAACGTGCCCTGCTGCTTCCTAGTTCACTGTGTGTTACCCTTGTGTTAAGACGTCGTCTCTGTGATCTTTGTGTTTACACTGTTTTGTGGACTTTTGTAACCATAAGCAAATATGGTTGGTCAAAAAAAGCATAAGCCTACTAGCATGGATGCAAGTTTTCTGGCATATGCCAGAATTTATGGTTTTCCCAAGACTGAATTAACTATCGGCTCGGTTTGGCACAATCTACAATCTACCATGCATACTCAGTTAAGCAAAGAGAGTTGTAAAATGAATAAAAACCCAAATCCAAAAAAAGAAAGAGAACTCTCCGCTTTGCTGGTGATTCACATCAGTGCAGGCTGAGTACTAAACATATATTCAACGGCGCCCTTGCTCACCTGAAAGACCGGAAGTCGGATAAGCCGCACTTTGTCGCAAGCACAAGTAAGTGAACTACTTTATATGGAGCACCTCACATATTGTAAGCCTTGATTGGCTGTTTTATGCTTCATGTAAAGTGACTCGGCTCAGCTTCATGCAAAGTGACCATCCGTCGACCATCGGAACAATTTACAAGCAGAAAGATCACATCATAGAGAATGTTAAAGGTTATATTTGATACTGTATTTGATGATTGCATTTTATTAAAATGTAACTATTTGAAATTATTTTGCTTGAATTTAATTTCTTTGAAATTCATGTTGATTATTATTTAATATATGTGATATTATTTTACAATGTTATGTTTATAATAATTGATTTAGTGGTGTTTTATGAGATACTGTAATGGTATTTATGGATGGAGAGTCCAGTATGAACGTCATACGTCACTGGAACATACAGGAACAACTTACATTTTTTTTTTCAACTTACGTTCGGCCGTCCGGAACCGAACAAAAATGTAAGTTGGGGAGCGTCTGTATTTACATTTTATTAACATGTTTGATGACCCCCCCCAACCCGGGCAGCTTCCTGGGTTATTAAAGGCTGACCATGTCTTTATTAAAGACATCTGTCTTTGGTGAGTGGTGTAAAAGAACAATTGCTGACCTTCGTTAAGATTAGCTGCATAATTGTCGGCGTGTTTCTGCCCTGAAATGGTCTGGCAAGCTGTCCAGGGTGTACACTGCCCTCATTGGCTGACATGGGTGCCAGTCCTCCCCTTGATCCTAATTTGGATTAAGCGATTCAAAAAATGAATGAATGAATGTTTAGGGATTTTGAGACAGATCAACATGTCTCCGCTGGTTTTTTTAATTTTTAAAAATTTTTAATTTATTTTTTTATTTTTATACCCTAGTTGGGGATTGTTTTCCTCCTTTTATCTGGTTTCGGGGTTGTTGGTACCTGTTTTACAAGAACAAAGAGAGAGAGAGAGAGAGAGAGAGAGAGAGAGAGAGAGAGAGAGAGAGAGCGAGAGAGAGAGAGAGAGAGAGAGAGAGAGAGAGAGAGAGAGAGAGGGCATAGAAACAAAAGAAAGATAAGAGAAAAGACAGAGAGACCAGGAAGAGAGATAAAGGACAAGGTGTCTGCCACGGAAATGCCACAAGAAAGCCTTCTGCCAGCTGGACCACTTCCCAGTGGCACTAGACCTTCACTGCTGCTGCTTCAGAAAGATGAACTAATGGCCGCAGTACCGCTTCGTTGATACTGTCCTTCGTGTCAAACTCTTCTGTCAAGAAAAAGCCTTCACAGGTATCTGGGAGCTGTTGATGAAAGGCAAGTGGCTGGCCAGGCAATGTTGTTCAGACCAAATCTGATGCACTGTAAACACAACCCAATGCAGTTACATATATTCCAGCAGGATTATGGCCAGAACCTGAGAGTCCAGCTTCCCCTGACAATAGAAGCAATACTCATACTGTCCACTGCAAGTTTGTCCACAGGAACATGTCCACAACACCATCAAAGCCCTCGAATAATTCTTCATAGATGCTCTGTAGCCCTCATAGACTAACAGGGCGTACAGGAGTTACTGCTGGAGAAATTGATGGCTTAGTCAGATTCTGGATCACTTACCTGGACCTGGAACAG
This sequence comes from Plotosus lineatus, assembly GCA_024760905.1. NCBI lineage: Eukaryota > Metazoa > Chordata > Actinopteri > Siluriformes > Plotosidae > Plotosus > Plotosus lineatus. Next base: position 34,437,186 of record CM045744.1, on the reverse strand, counting down.
CACATGGAAGCACCGCTCCTGCACTGTGTCAAGCACGGCAAAGGTCTTTTGACACCAGAACATGGTCATTTGGTTCTTAGGAAATTAACAGTGTTTTCCGTGTGCTTTTAAGTATGATAAATGCACTCCTGCTTTTAAGCAGAATAATTGCACTAATACATAAACATGCATCAACACCCACTGTCCTGCTCTCTTAGTTCTTTCTCTTCCTGGATCTCATCTGCTTCAAGCACACAAACACATATACAGGGATCCCTCACTTTCCATGGTTAATGGGGACCGAGACCCCCCCCCGTGACAGCCGATTTCCGCGAAGTAGGATCAACCCCCCTGACTGACGTATACGTACATACATATGTATATATAATATCAATATATACATATTCAACGCCCCCCAGTGCAGCTAACTGGGTTATCAAAGGCCAGCCATGTCGCTCACTGTCTTTGGTGTGAGGCATGTAAAAGAACCATTGCTGACTTTCGACAAGAGTAGGCTGCAAAGCCGTCGGCGTGTTTCCGCCCTGCGATGGCCTGGCGAGCTGTCCAGGGTGTACTCTGCCCTCGCCCTGAGTTGACTGGGATGGGCACCAGCCTCCCCGCGACCCTAATTAGGATGAAGCGGTTACAGAAAATGAACTGAACATATTCAACGCTATGAATGCATAAGATGTAAGAGAGATTTCCTTTCGGCTTTTTCTTTTTATCAGGGGTCGCCACAGTGAATGATTCACACGTTTAATTTAGCATAGGCTTTTACGTTGGATGCCCGTCCTGACACAACCCTTTAGTAAGGGACAAAAACACACTGATGGCTTTGCAGCTACTCTTTACAAAAGTCAGCAATGGTTCTTTTACATGAACCTCTCACCATAGACAGTGAGAGACATGGCCGACCTTTGATAACCCCAGTTAGCTGCACTGGGGAGGACAGTGACAACCTTGTGAAGAGTGGGACTTGAACCCTCAACTTTAGGATAAGCGACCCAGCGACTGATACCACAAGGCCACCACTGCCCCAATGCATAAGATGTAAAGAAAATATAAATACATACATAGACAGATGCGCACCTCACATTAAAAAGTAAGTAGTTTTGTTGGGGGGTTGTGGGTTTTTTTTTTTTTTTTTTTTGCATAATTGGCCTTGTTTTGCAGGATTTTCCTTAACTTTCCCCTATTTTTCCTTAATTTTCTTATTTTTAAATTTTTCAATGAATTTTTTTTGGAAAAACCCACGATGCACAGAAGCTGAAGCACGAAGTAACGAGGGATCACTGTATTGGTTACCCACAATTAAATGGAAGTAAAAGCCATCCCACTATACCTGGCATTCAACTCAACTCCTTTCTGTCCACAGCCAGTTTTTCAACATCTCTCTTATGCCACGAGATTATTCCCAAAAACCAGAATGCCAGCCTCTGCCTAGACAGAGGACGCCCTCATGTATCCTGCCCCAGCATGCCTTCAAATCATGCCAGACAAAACCATAATATGAAATATGTTAAGTTGGCTTTGGTGAAGAGGTCTAACTGTGTTTTGTCGAGCCTTTCTCAGATCTGAAGTATTACATCAAGGCACAGATGCCACTCCCCTGGATGTATGTGCTATCTTGGCAGTGCTTCTGTTATATTATTGTACAGCTCCAGATAATGTGCTGTGTCCTAGTGAGTCTAGCCATGGGTAATCAAATTTGCTTGGGTTCACAAGGTATATAAATTGAATTGATGGTTCATAAAGATGGCCATTATCACATTGTTTTAATAAACCAAAACATGTATTTAAATTAGTAGCAAATACACTTCTTTCGAAATCTGTTTCTGTAGATACACCACACAATAAAGCTGCAAATATATTCATATTTCTGGGCTGGTTTCTGAAACACACATGCACTCAGTACAGTATATGTATCTCTTCCAAAATGTTTGTGCTTTGTGTAATTGCACACATGTTAATCTCTTGTTCTTGTAACAGAATATGTTTGCAAATCTCCAGAGCATTTCATCATTAATAACTAAAGTTTGTATGATATGATTTAAAATGATTTGAATTCAATAATTTTTCAAGCATATTCAGACGTTTCCTTCTTCCTCATGTAGACTGCAACTGAGTTAATTGCTCTTTCATTAGATAAATTAGGTACTTGGATGGGTGCCTTGATTTGTTTTTCAGCCTGATTTCAAATGCACACTAAGGAAATTCATGTGAATATAGGCTGAACATGCCCGACAGTAACCCAGGCTCAGGCTTGAATTTGGAATCCCTGAGCTGTGAAATGTCACTGCTACCTACTTTGCCACCATTTTGCCCAACTTTTTATTTATTTATTTATTTTGCAGGGAGGGCCGGGGGATTTAATGTATTAATCCGCAAGGGAAACTATTGCCGCCGCATTTAACTCATCCAAAGTGAGCACATACACATGAAAACAGTGACCACACAGTGGGACATTGAGAGGACCGAAGAGAGTAAACAGGAGTACAGGGAGACACAGCGTAAGGCGAAAGTAGCAGTGGCTAAGGCCAAACAGAGGGCGTATGATGACTTGTATGATAGGTTGGATAGTAAAGAGGGAGAAAATGATCTATACAGGTTGGCACAGCAGAGAAATAGAGATGGGAAGGACGTGCAGCAAGTTAGATTGATAAAGGACAGAGAGGGAACTGTATTGACTAATGACAGAAGTGTGCTGGGAAGATGGAAAGAGTACTTTGAAGAGCTGATGAATGAGGAAAATGAGAGAGAAAAAAGAGTAGAAGAGGTAACCATTGAGGAGCAGGATGTAGCAAAGATCAGTAAGGGTGAAGTGAGAAGGGCATTGAAGAGGATGAAGAATGGAAAGGCAGTTGGTCCTGATGATATACCTGTGGAGGTATGGAAGTGTCTAGGAGAGGTAGCAGTAGATTTTCTGACAAGAACATTCAACAAGGTACTAGAGAGTGAGCAGATGCCGGAGGAGTGGAGGAGAAGTGTGCTGGTGCCCATTTTTAAGAACAAGGGAGACGTGCAGAGTTGCAGCAACTACAGAGGGATAAAGTTGATGAGCCATACGATGAAGTTATGGGAAAGAATAGTGGAAGCTAGACTAAGGGCAGAGGTGAGCATTTGTGAACAACAGTTTGGTTTCATGCCAAGAAAGAGCACCACAGATGCAATGTTTGCCTTGAGGATGTTAATAGAGAAGTATAGAGAAGGTCAGAGGGAGCTACATTGTGCCTTTGTGGATCTGGAAAAAGCATATGACAGGGTGCCAAGAGAAGAACTGTGGTATTGCATGAGGATGTCTGGAGTGGCAGAGAAGTATGTTAGAGTGGTGCAGGACATGTATGAGAGATGTAAGACAGTGGTGAGGTGTGCTGTCGGTGTGACCGACGAATTCAAGGTGGAGGTGGGACTGCATCAAGGGTCAGCTCTGAGCCCCTTCTTGTTTGGACATGTACAGAGGAGGGATAGTGAGTATATTGGCAGTAGGATGCTGAGGTTGGAACTACCAGGCAGAAGGCCTCGAGGAAGACCGAAGAAGAGATTTATGGATGTGGTGAAGGAAGACATGAAGGTCGTTGGAGTCAGAAAAGAAGATGCGGAGGACAGGGTGAGGTGGAGCCGGATGATTTGCTGTGGCGACCCCTGAAGGGAGCAGCCGAAAGTAAAAGAAGAAGATATATATATATATATATATATATATATATATATATATATATATATATATATATATATATATATATAATTTTTATTATATTAACAGTATTTTTAACTTTGTGGCTTCAATTACCATGGTAACAGAGAGGTTGGGGTATATCTAAGCCGACTCTGGGAGAAGAAAGGGGCACCTTGTACAGCTCACCAGTTTGTCACAGGGCCCACACACACACACACACACACACACATGGCTATTCACACTCACACTATGAGCAATTTGGTGCCTCTAACTTTTCCTAATTTGCATGTCTTTGGGCTGTGGGTGGAAACCGGAGTGCCCAGAGGAAACCCACGCCAGCATCCATCCAAACCCACAGACAAGAAACGCTGATTTAAATGCCCTAGCTGAGCTGGACAATTGAATCCAGAACTTTCTTGCAGATTTTCACACAAGATTAGGATTAGCAGGCATGCTAATCACTATGCAGGCAGTGGTGGCCTGGTGGTAAAGGTGCTGGGGATCGCTGATCCTAAGGTTGTGGGTTCAAGCCCCATTCTCAACAGGGTTGTCAATGCCCCCCCCCCCCCCAGTGCAGCTAACCGGGTTATCAAAGACCGACCATGTCTCTCACTGTCTGTGGTGAGAGGTTCATGTAAAAGAACCATTGCTGACTTTCGACAAGAGTAGCTGCATATCCGTCAGCGTGTTTCCGCCCTGCGATGCCCTTGTTGGTTGTTCAGGATGTACTCTGCCCTCGCTCAGAGTCGGCTGGTATGCGTGCCAGCCTCCATGCAACCCGAATTAGAATTAGGCAGTAACAGAAAATGACTGACAGAATCACTATGCCACCGTTTATCTGGCTCTGTTCACTCAAATATATTTCATATGGATAAAGTATTACGGATAAAAAATATAAATGCTTACCCCATTCATAACTTTTGTGTCAACCATATAATCTGCATACTAGTGATTTGAACATTGAAATTGTATCAAATGTGTATCGTGCCTGATGTTGTTGACTATCAAACTATTCTAATTAACTTCATGTTTTTATTTTAAGAGGATGGACACTTGATTTTTTAAAGTTTTATTCACATAAATTCTTAACTATCTACTAACATATTTGGAAGTAAGCTCGTGATCATCATCATCATCATCATCATCATCATCTTCCGCTTCTTCCAGGATCGGGTCGCAGGGGCAGCAACCTAAGCAAAGAGGCCCAGACCTCCCGCTCCCCAGCCACTTCTACCGAGGCGTTGCCAGACAAGCCGAAAGACATAGTCCCTCCAGCGTCTTCTAGGTCAACCCTGGGGTCTCTTCCCAGTTGGATATGTCTGAAACACCACACCAGGGAGGCGTTTGGGAGGCATTCTGACCAGATGCCCGAGCCAGCTCAACTAGCCCCTATCAATACGGAGGAGCGGGGGTTCTACTTCGAGCTCTCTTGAGGAAGCTCATTCCAGTGAAATGAGGAAGCTCATTTCAGCCGCTCATATCCGCGACCTTGTTCTTTAAGTCACCACCCAAAGCTCAAGACCATAGGTGAGGGTTGGAACATAGATCGACTGGTAAATTGAGAGTGGGAAGTAAGTTATTTCTTCTTAAATCGAATGCTATTTCTAATGCAATGTCATCCACTGATGTATTTATGGCATGAGTGGTTGGTATGTTGTCTGGCATGATGCATCTTGCAGACGAACACAGAAGACAGATTGGAATAAATCACACCGTTAGGCCTGTGATTTGTCAGCAGGTTGTAGCTCTGATACTTGAAGCTCTTATATGAGAATTTTGTGCATGCATAATGTGTGCACAGACACCGTATCTACATGTGTAATACATGGTAAATTTATACATAACTATGTAAATATTATCCAGGAATATAAACAACATGAACAGGTCCTTGTATTATTAGACTGATTAGAAGAAACATGATGACGGATATGCAGCCTACTGCAAAAGTCAGCAATGGTTCTTTTACATGCCTCTCACCATAGACAGTGAAAAACATGGCTGACATTTGATAAGTGAGTTAGTTGCAGTGGGAGGACAGCAATGACAACATGAACCCCCA
>CM045744.1:34408975-34426475 GCA_024760905.1 Plotosus lineatus | reverse complement strand
GTGTTCACAGCTCTGCTAGCTTTAGCTTTATCAGGGTAATACAGCTCAATAACTTTCGGACTTCCAGACATCCGAAAAGCGTGCATTTCCCCTCCCTCTCCGTCTTGTTTTTCTTGTTCATTCTTGTTTTTTCTTGCGTTTTTTAGCATTCGAGTTCCGGATTTTGGTCGACATCCAGGACAAAAAAAAATCCCGGATTTTTTGGTTGAATTTCAATTTGTTCGGCCTCTAAAGCGTTCGAGTACCGAGGTCCCACTGTATAATGCAAAAACATTCAGTAAAAAACAGTCCTGAAAAGAGGAATGTACATACTGGGATGACGAGCAACAGAAAATCTAATTCAAATAAGCACTTGTTACAACTATTGCAAGATTTGAAGTCTAAGGGGTCCAAACCTTGCAAAACAGTACAATATAATTATAAATCGTCCACCAAGGTTTCCTATTAGCACTATGCATTCTCGTTGTTACCATACTCGTGGCATCTGCCAAACTCAGATTTATCTGTCAGACTGCCAGATAGTAAAGCGTTATTCATCATTTCAGAGAACACATTTTCACTTTTTCAGAGTCCAGTACCATCATGTTTTTTACAAGACTCCATCTGACAGTTGGCAATATATATAGTGGTCTTCAGCTTGTGTGCAACTGCTTGGCCATGAAACTCATTTAATAAGGATCATGACACAGTTCACGTGCTGTTGGTGCCTTCAGAAACAGCAATGCTGTATTGTGTGATGCAAAAACGGATAAGTCATTTCTGCACTCTGTCTTTGCAAACTCATGAGACACACACTGCAACTTTGCATAGTTTATTGCTATGTGGCTGAACTGTTATTGTCTATGAGCGCTTTCCTTTCACAATAATAACATTACGACCTGATCAGCTTTATTGTTTATTTGTTTTATTTTCAACGGATGTTGCAGCTAGGAAACTAATAACAAACACAAGCAGTAAAGAAGAGGAATGATGATGAAGAGGAAGAGGTCTGATAGTGATGAAGATGACAAAATGTGTGAGAGAGTGGTGCTGAAAAGGAAGAGTAAGGAGATGAATGAAGAGAATGAATAAAGAAGAAGAGGAGAGGTAGAGAAGTGATGATGAAGAACAAATCATCAAGAGGAGTGTTGAAAAGGAAGAGTATGAATGGCGATGAATAGGGGTGATGAACAGGATGCTGCTGACAAAGCTGAGTCCTGACAAAGAGATGTTATGATGAAGAGGAATGTTGGATAGAAAGAAGAATATGAGGTCCATATGAGGTAAAAAAAAAAAAAAAATGGTGGAATAATAATAAACACAGCAATTAGCATTACTAATTTGACTAATACTGACAGATGCCGTTCTAAATGTCTGGGTCACTAAACTTTAAAGATACACTACAGGATATCTCACTTTTCGCAGTAAATGGGGACCAAGACCCTTACAACCGCTGATTTCTGTGAAGTAGGATCGACACCCCCAGCTGCCATATACGTACATGAATATGTGTGTATAATATCAATAAATACATAGCCAATGCTATAAATTCTTAAATTAACAATTATGTCTTCCTTTTGGCTTTTTCCCTTTTACTCGGGAGTCGCCACAGCGAATCATCTGATTCACACGTTTAACTTGGCAGAGGTTTTTACGTCGAATGCCCTTCCTGTCACAACCCTTTTAGCAAGGGACAGAAACACGCTGAGGACTTTGCAGCTACTCTTTACGAAAGTCAGCAATGGTTCTTTTACATGCCTCTCACCATTGACAGTGAGAGACATGGCCCACCTTTGATAACCCAGTCAGCTGCACTGGGGGGACAGTGACAACCTTGTGGAGAGTGGGACTCGAACCCCCAACCTTTGGATCAGCGATGCAGCGCCAAATTCTTATAATAACAATTAAACATTCAAAAATAATGCATAGGATGTAAATAATTTATAAATACACATATACAGACACACATCTCACATAAACATGTAAGTAGTTTTGTTGGGTTGGTTTTTGTTCTTGTTTGTTTGGAGTTTTTTTCTTTTTTTGTATAATTGGCCTTGTTTTGCTGCATTTTCCTTAACTTTCTCTGAATGCAGTTCATACTTGAATTTAGTAATCTCATTTACTCCCCGTAAACACAAACAGCATGCTCACCTCAATTAAAGTGTGCTTCTTAAGTCCTTCCCCTTTGATTGTGAGGCATTTGTTGCAGGTGACACACAGAGCTTTATATTTTAAGTCCGCAAGTGTGCAAGTGCGCAAGTGCACTTGCTCACTTGTTGAACCGGATAAGCCGCGCTTCATCTCACAAGCTCCGCTTGTCACCTGCAACAAACGCCTCACATTCAAAGGGGAAGGACAAAATAAAAAGTATGCTGTATAATGTTTATATATTTTATTAATAAATATCACAGTCTAAAATTGAAAAGTTTTTCTTAATCATTACTACACTTTACTACATTAATACTGTATTAATGAGTAAGACTGTCTATAGAATGTGTTTAAGAAGCATATTTTAGCGCATGTAATAGATACATAGTATTTTACTTCCGGTTGCTCATTCATGCATGTAATATGATACATGGAGTTTTACTTCCGGGTACAGAACTCATGGATTATCTTCACTCACGGAAGGGGCCGGAACTAGACCCGCAAATATCGAGGGTCTACTATATATATATATATATATATATGTATGTATATATGTATATATGTATATATATATGTATATATGTATATATATATATATGTATATATATATATATATATATATATATATATATATATATATATACACACACACACACACACACCACACACACACACACACAAACTCACACGGTGTCACCAAAGGTGTATACACAGTGTAAATTATTGTAAACTAGGTGTTTATTATAATTTGTTTAGTTTTCAATATGTAAAAGAAGTTACAATTATCACTCTATTGATTGATGATGATGATGATGATGATGATGATGATTATGATGATTCTATTGTTTTGTCACCACCTGTTCTGATGTCCATTCTGGTCCAGACACTGCAGACAATGCGAAGCGATGGAACAGCACACATGTGAGCATTCACATTCAATGGTTGCTATTGGTTCAATGACTGTTGCCGGGCTCATTGCATAGACTTTGTCTTTTAGGTACCACCATAAAAGCAAGTCTAGTGGCGTGAGGTTTGATGAATGTGGAGGGGATTCAACAAAACCCCTCCATTTGCGAAAAGGTGTTTATATTTTTTGGGACACCCAGTGTATATATACATTTATATACACTGGGTGTCCCAAAAAATATAAATATTTATACTTATATATATATAAGTAGGCCTCCATCAGTCCCATAGGACTATGGCTGCACTCTGGCTGGTATCACTCTCCAGTGCGCAGAGCTGGGTTAGGGAGTAATGGACGCCAGGCTGTTACCCAAGCAGCAAGTCCCCCCTCTCAGCACCACCGGAAGGATCCAATGGGAGGACAAATGCCGATACGACTGGGTTCCAATGCCGCTGCAGGAGTTATTAGAATGTTACTATGAATAAACTGCCTTAGAGGACTCCGACTCCCGATTAGAAACATGCTGATCGCTTTGCAGCAAATTTTGTCGAAAGTCAGCAATGCCATAAACAGTGAGAGGCATAGCCCGCCTTTGATAACCCAGTTAGCTGCACTGGGGGAGTGGGGGCGGGCAACCTTGTGGAGAGTGGGACTCGAACCCCCAACCTTAGGTTCAGCTATCCAGTGCCCTATACCACTAGACCACCACTGACCTATATACTGTATATAAATTACATCCAAATCAGCTGCCAAGAATTGAGTGCTACAGCAAAGATACTTATTACTTATTAATGAGGAGACTGCTTGAATTTTATCACTCTATCACATGGTATTTAAGGCATCCTCTTTAGATGCAAGGGTGAATTTTGCTGGCACATTTCATTCAACCACTCTTCCAAAACGAGCAAAGCTAAAATTTGTTCTTAACAAAAAACCTGGCATGGAACATACTTCCACACTCTCATTTTCTCTGTCCATCGAATTCTGAGGCTGGATTGGGTAATGAGAGAAAAATGCACTTCCTCATCTCGATTTACCATCTGTAATAGCACATGGCATGTAGTCTTGTTAATTCCATTACATAAGAAAGTGCATTACTCCCTGTATTGTGAAGCAAATGAAAGAAGGATATGCCAGTTTTGTACATGAACCCTGACTTCAAGCTAATAAAATTAATGTCTCTCATAGCATCATTCATAAATACAGACATATTGTATTATTTGGTGGATGGAAAAAAAAATGCTTGGCTATACTCTTGAGTACATCAGAGGGACAACCCATGTTAGAGGTTTGGGAGACAAAGTCAGAGAGGCTAGATTAAGATGGTTTGGACATGTACAGAGGAGGGATAGTGAGTATATTGGTAGTGGGATGCTGAGGTTGGAACTACCAAGCAGAAGGCCTAGAGGAAGACTTATGGATGTGGTGAAGGAAGACATGAAGGTAGTTGATGAAACTCTTGATGAAATGCAGTGGTCAATGCAATGGTTCTTTTATATGAACCTCTCACCATAGACTGTGAGAGACATGTCCAGCCTTTGATAACCCAGTTAGCTGCACTCGGGGGACAGTGACAACCTTGTGGAGAGTGGGACTCAAACCCCCAACCGTAGGATCAGCAATCCAGCACCTTTTACCGCCAGGCCACCACCACCAACTGTCTTGTTTAAGATCACAAAGTAAAACATTGATCCCTTGGTGACTGAGTGTCAAATTCAGAGTCACTGTTGTATAGAAATGTGTCCTTCTGGAGGTATGCGCAATGTGAACATCTCAAATCTCAAAGTGAGTATCTCAAAGTGCTTCATTATGACAGGTGTCAGTACTATGTGGTAGTTGGGGGACCTCTGTGATACAGGGGATCTCTTTGTTATAGGTATGATGATGGCAGTTTTGTCACACCTTAGGACAACAACCTGCTCCACTGAAGACCTGTAAATATGTCTTTCGGCTGCCCAAAATAGATCCTGAGTACCCATCAAGGCATGCTGTCAGTTTCTTGAGGTGTAATTCCGGGACAGGACTCTCCTGACACTGGTTAGGGTAAAAATCAGAGCTTATTCAACTGGCTATGGCAGGGCTTTCAGTGCAACTGTATTGCTTCTGGCATGTGTGTTGTTTAACTTGTTTAATTGTCAGAGACAGACTGATCCTTTCGGTTATTAGAGCTTCATGTCTGGATCAAAAGGATTTTACTGTGCTTTGAGTTGTCACGTTTGCACTCACCTCTCAAGATATGCCTATAGGTGAATTCACCCCTGCATGTGAATATGTGCGCATAGTGTCTTTTAGTACACTGGTGTCCCATTAAGGGCGTATTTCCGCCTTTTTGTCAGTGTTGCTCACTGTTGTAGCGCTCCACAGTTTCTCCAAGAATTAGTGATCACTAGACTCTATGCCTTCAACAGACCAATATCATGCCACCTTCAACAACCTGCTCTGCATCAATAACATTTGCGAGGAGTGAAGCAACAAATTTTCAAGTCTGGTGGGTCATGCCAAAACTACGATCTTGCAACTCATTGAGTCCTACTGCAGGAGGAGCATAGCGTCCACCATGTAAAGCAGATGAAGATGTTGTCCACTGGATTTCAGACTTGTTTCTACAACCTGGAGGTTTTACCGGAGTGTTTAGCCTTGGGTGGCACGGTGGTGTAGTAGATAGTGCACTTGTCTCACTGCAGCAAAATCCTGGGTTTGAGTCCTAGGCTCAGTGAGGGAATTTTTCTGCGAGGTTTGAATGTTTTCCCCGTGCTTGCGTGGTACTCCAGTTTCTACCCACAATTCAAAGACATGCACACTAATTGGCAGTTCTAAATTGCCCATAGAAGTGGCTGTACTTGTGGATGGTTGTGTGAGTGTGCGTTGGCCCTGCAAACGTTCAGAGTGTACTCCACCCTCAACCCCTGTCAGCTGACATAGGCATCAACCTCTCCATGATTCTGCTAGGATTAAATGGTTGAGCAAGTGAGTGAGAGTGTTTACAGTGATTCCTCGTTACTTCATGCTTCAGTGTCTGCGGCTTCAGTGCATCGCGGCTTTTTCAAAAATATTCATCGGGGGGAAAAAAGGAAATTAAGAAAAAATAGGGAAAATTTAAGGAAAATGGTGCAAAACAAGGCCAAACAACACACAAAAAACAAAACAAAACAAAACAAAACCAAGAACACCCCTCCAAAAAAAAAACTTACATTTTTATGTGAGGCGCACATCTATGTGTGAGTGCACGCCTGTATGATTATTTTTTTAATGTTAAATTGTTATTATAGGTATTTATAGCATTGAATATGTATTGATTGATATTATATACACATGTATATGCTTTCTCATGGTTTGAATGTTTCCTTCAGGTAGTTTGGTTTTCTCCACCGACTAAAGACATGCACATCAGAACATGAATGGGCTTTTCTAAATTACCCCTAGGTGTGAATTTGAGTGGTTGTGTGCATGTTGGCCATACAATGGACTGGCAAGCCATTCATTGTATACACTTGTCTTCGCCTGGAGTTGTCCGAGAGGCAGGCAACCCTCATGGTATTACACAGGTTTAAAGAGTGAATGTTTGTTTTATTTATTTAATATTAAATTGTCTTGACATTCATATCAAGAAGCGTTTAAAGATGAAACTGATCACAAATCGGGGCAGTGGTGGCTTAGTGGTATAGGGAGCTGAATCACCGATCCACAAGGTTGGGGGGTCGAGTCCCACTCTCCACAAGGTTGTCACTGCCCCCAAGTGAAGCTAATTGGGCTATCAAAGGCCGGATATGTCTCTCACTGTCTATGGTGTGAGGTTCAAGTAAAAGAACCATTGCTGACTTTCAACAAGAGTAGGCTGCAAAGCCATCAGCATGTTTCCGCCCTGTGATGGCTTGGCGAGCCGTCCAGGGTGTACTCTGCCCTCGCCCAGAGTCGGCTGGTATGGAGAATGAACTGAACTGAACACAAATCAGCCATCAAATCTTACTATGAAAGGGAACACTCACAACATCATGCAAAACAACGCCTTTGAGCCCTACCAAATAAAACATAGCACTATGATTGCTTCTGACCTAGTCAGTGAACTCAGCAGTGGAAGGATACCAATATTCAAACAGAAAACATCTCAGTTTAGTAGAAGACTCTATTTTAGTGCTTATAAAGGAGGCCATGTAGAAAAAGCCAAGGGAGGTTTTGATGGTCATGCTTTTATACATACATATATATATATATATATATATATATATATATATATATATATATATATATATATATATACACACACATACATACATACATACATACAGACGCTCCCCAACTTATGTTTTAGTTCGGTTCCGGACGGCCGAACATAAGTTTAAAAGAAAAAAAACAAAAAACCTAAGTTGTTACTGTATGTTCCAATGACGTATGATGTTCATACTGTACTATACATCCATAAATACCATTACTGTATCTCATAAAACACCCCTAAATCAATTATTATAAACATAACATTGTAAAATAATATCAAATATATCAAATAATATCAACATTAATTTCAAATAAATTAAATTCAAGCAAAATAATTTCAAATAGATACATTTTAATCAAATTCACTCTTCAAATATCAAATACAGCATGAAATATAACCTTCAACATTCTCTGTGATGCGATCTTTCTGCTTGTAAATGGTTCTGATGGTCAACGGAGCCATTTGGAAGAAACGTGCAACATTCATGTTTTTTACCAGCATCAATTTTCTTGATAATCGCCATCTTTGTTTCTAACGAGATGGCTTGCCGCTTTTTCTGATTACCACTATCACTAGTAGACTTACGCTTCTGACCAACCATATTTGCTTAGGATTACAAAAGTCCGCAAAACAGTGTAAACACAAAGATCACAGAGACGACGTCTTAACACAAGGGTAACACGCGGTGAACTGGGAAGAAGGAGGGGCACGTTCAGTCTGTTGTTTGTAAACAATGGATGCAGCATCATGTGCAAGTAGCGTATTATATCAGTGTACTATGTAGATACTTCTCGTACTACAGAGAGCACGCTAAACTCAAAATTTGTCTTAAAAAAAAAAAAACGTTAAATCAAAAAATACGTAAAACGAATGAATGTAAAGCAGGGAGTGTCTGTATATATGTGTGTGTGTGTGTGTGTGTGTGTGTGTGTGTGTGTGTGTGTGTGTGTGTATGTATACTGCCCTCCATAATTATTGGCACCCCTAAAAAATTCTGAGGACATAAATGTAATTGAAGTATTTCTTTCATTTCTACAGTAGTTTACAAAGTTGATCAAAGTATCCAGGAACATTTAATTAGTAATTTATCACTTCCTGTGTTTGTAAATATGACATGACACAGACGCCATTTCTGTTATCCACTCTTCAACATGGGGAATACAAAGGAACACACCATTCAAGTACGGCAGATGCGTGTCGACCTTCATAAGTCAGACAACGGCTACAAGAAAATCGCCTCTCGCTTACACCTGCCAATATCAACTGTCAGAGGAATCATTAACAAGTTTAAAACAACTGGAACAGCAGTAAACAAGCCTGGATCAGGACACAAGGTTATTTTGCCACCACACACAGTAAGGAGGATAATAGGGGAAATAAAAAGTACTCCAAAGTTCACTGTTAAAAAACTGCAACAAATGATAGCATCTTGGGGTCAAAAAGTCTCCAAAGCAACCATCAGGTGCCATCTACATGCCAACACGTTGTTTGGGAGGCATGCACAGACACAGAAAAAAAAAACTTTTTTCACTCACAATCATAAAAGTAAACATCTGGAGTTCACTAAACGGTACTGAGACTTCAACTGGGACTGTGTGCTTTGCCCAGATGAGACCAAGATAAAGCTTTTTTGGTAACAAAATCTCCAAGTGGGTCCATCAGAACACAAAATATGAGTATGCAGAAAAGCACCTCATGTCCACAGTCAAGTATGGGTGATGATCGGTGATGCTGTGGGCCTGTTTCTCTTCCAGAGGCCATCGGAACCTTGTTAGGGTGCAGGACATCATGAACGCTTTGAATTACCAGGACATTTTAAATCAAAATCTGGTGGCCTCTGGGAAAAGCTGAAGATGGGTCATCAACTGGGTCTTTCAGCAAAATAATGACCCTAAACAAGTGGCCAAATCCACACAGAAATGGTTCACCAGACACAGAATCAAGGTCCTCCCGTGGACATCTCAGTCCTCAGACCTCAACCTCATTGAAAACCTATTGAATGAACTGAAGAGGAGAGTACAGAGGAGAGGACCCAGGTCACTGGATGATTTAGAGAGATTGTGCAGAGAGGAATGGTTTAAGATCCCACTTTCTGTATTATCTCATCAAATAGAGTAGAAGATTAGGTGCTGTGTTGTTGGTAAAAGGAGGTTGTACAACAACCAGATATTAACTTCAGTGGTGCTAACAATTGTGGAACATGATTTGACGAAAAATAATTATTTCTTAATGTGGGATTTTTTTCTCACTGAATAAATGCACTTGAATTAAATATTGGATTTTCCTCTTTTTCATTGTGGTCTGATATTACTCAGAACAAACCCTGAATTAATTTGAAGTTAAAGAACACATATTAACCAGGGGTGCCAATAACTATTGAGGGTTGTGTGTGTGTGTGTGTGTGTGTGTGTGTGTGTGTGTGTGTGTGTGTGTGTGTGTGTCAAGAGTCCACTTTTAAAGGGATCCTCCTTAGACGAATAGATCCAGTCGTTTAACTTTCACAATTTGGCACTGGTCAAAATTCACTTAGATCATCATGCTTGCTTAATTTCAATGCTTCTAAGTCATCAAACTTCAAAAACTGAATGGGAGGTGGTACTGCAGCAAGATGATATCTCCACTTCAACTTTCTACATATGGGGTTATCTATCTGGAGACCAATCATATATTAATCAATATTTATAGATCATACCTTATACCAGGGGTCACCAACAATGGTGCCCGCGGGCACCAGGTTGCCCACAAGGACAACATGAGTCATCCGCAAGCCTGTTCAGGGGTCGGGGACCTATGGATCACGAGCCAGACGTGGCTCTTTTGATGACTGCATCTTGCTCTCAGATAAATCAGGTGGCCTTTCTTAACAGAATAACTAATACATAATTTCGCTGTCCTTTAAATAAAAATACAGAAAAAAGCCATCAAGTAAAACAAAAACATAAATAAATCTCACGCATTTCAATATATACATCTATTTTCAATGCGACTTGTCGCTGTGACGCGCAGAGGAGAGCCAATCCTTTCTGTACTCCAGTGTGTGGGCATGGCCGATACCTTGAAACTCTAATTTTATTGGATTATATACAACAACCTGTTCAAGTTGTTTTTGAGTAAATAGGTAAATTTCCCTTGTTTTGATCAGCTCATGTGCAAGAAGCCAAGCAGAGATAGCAAGCAAAACACAAATGGACAGAATGAAAAAACTTCAACATGCAGACCAGCCGATTGCCAAAACTTTGGACGCGCTTCCTGTCACATAAATACTGCAGTGTGAGTCCTGTCGTATTGACCATGTTTGGCTTCACATGCGCACATGAGCAGTCCTTCTCACACCTGAAAAACATCAAGACCAACCTGCGGTCACGTAATAGATGGAAGCATAAAAGTCTGCATGAAGCTGAATCTCAGCACTTATCAACCAGACTGTAAAGCCATCAGCAAAACCATGCAGCACCAGAAGCCGCATTAATAGTAAGAAGTACTTTTCTTATTAATAAATAACTTCTTTATAACAATGTTGTTCAGCATAAATTCAGAGCCGTATTATACTCTAAAATTGTTGCTCTCACTATGAAAGAATACATTTGGCTCTCAGACAAATAGATTCTACTTTTTTTTTTGGCTCTCTCAGTCAAAAAGGTTCCTGACCCCTGACATAGATGAATATCATTAATTATTAATAATAACTTATCATTAAAGGTAAATTGAGCAAATTTGTTATGTCACAGGTGTGCATCGACCTGGTAGCCCTTCACATTAATTGGTACCCAAGAAGTAGCTCTCCGTTTCAGAAAGGTTGGTGACCCCTGCCTTATACCATATAATACCTTTCACACACACACAGACACACACACACACACACACACACACACACACACACACACACACACACACACACACACAAAAGAAAGAGATAATTGAACTGATAATTCCCATTTTTTTCCCAATGTAACCATATCTGGATTGCTGTCTTGCAGACATTTTCTACGACTTGGTACTTGTGCCCATTTAAATAAAGTTGAAAACATAACTCGAAGGCGGACAGGAGATGTCACCAGCAGGAGTGTCTCAAACTCTGCTTTCAGCAGGGTGTTTTCTTTTTGTGTGAGTGTGTGTGGACCCCATACCATCGCTCATCTCTCCAAGCGATAATTGTGTTTTTCCCGAATGCTGGCATCTGAAACTGATTCATATAGTCATTGTAACCTTTTAGCCCTCACTTTCACTTGTTTTTTTTTTTTGTTTGTTTTTTTTTTTTGTTGTTGTTTGTTTGTTTTTGTTTTTTGTTTTTTTACATGTAAAATGTTAACTACATTTTCAAGAAAATGTATTGAGTGGGACGTATAAAACAGATTAAGCAGCATAGACTTCTTTTGTAAATAAATCAAGCAAGTGATGCGATGCATGTTGGTGGGTGAGGCATTGCTCAACACAGATTACAAACGCTGTCGACGTTTTTCTTTGCTCGTTTTTCATCCTTTGTGATTAATTTTTGAGTCAGAAATTTGCAAATGATCATGAATGACATGGACGTACATTATCACTTACTGGGTAGTGACAAAAAGAGAGTAGATTTGTTACTGAAAAATGCTCCATTCATTTTTTTCTCCCATAATTTCATTCATTCTTTCATTTTCTGAACCGCATAATCGTAATTAGGGTCACGGGGAGGCGGGTGCCTATCTCAGCCCACTCTGGGTGAGGGCAGGGTACACCCTGGACAGCTCACCATGCCATCGCAGGCTCCCTTAATTTAGTCGTATCCTCCCGTCAAGTATTGCCTCCAAATCACATCCAACCACCATCAACCAGGGAGGGGCATAAACATGCACGTGCCCTATCTATGGCATGATGCCACCCGCCTCTTTACAAACTGCTGTGCGTGCATATTCGGACGTGGCCTAATACACACAAAGGGAAAGTGCTGTCCACCTCTTTTGCATGAATGAACTCATAGACACCTATGTTTTGTCTGTTAATCACTGTGAGTAACAGCTGAGCATCAACCTGGATTCAAACTTACGTTTTATAAGTTAATAGTCACGTACCTTGTTGACGTGCCACTCAGTGAGGGAAAAAAAAATCCCTAAGTTGTTAATTTACATGCATATTTATTTAACAAAAGAACAAGGGACAGATTAAATTGTGTAAACCAATTCTGTCTAAACTACTGTGTGTAAATATTCTAGAAGATTAGCAGTATATAAAATAATCCAAAAATCAACAACCATGCCACAGTCAAAGTCTTGAGATAACATTTCCCCCATCCTGATGTCTGGGGTGACCTGTATCCACATTGTTGATGTGCCAGTGTGGCTGATTGGATATTTACTGTAAATGTATGAGAAGGGTTTCCAAATCCCACCTGACATCAGGCAAGACTTATTAGACTATTGTTGGAGAAGAGTCAGCCCCACTGCTGGACAGATGCAGGCACAGGCCATTCACACATAGAGTAGCCACATGACCAAATGTGCACGTTTTCGGACTGTGGGAGGAAACTTGAGTACCCAAAGATAACCTGAGCACAAGAAGAACATAGGACTCCATGCAGAGAGAATTTGAGTCTCATAATTTGAGTCTCAAACCCTCTCACTGCGAGGTGGCAGTACAACCACAGAGCCACCATGTCTCTCAAATAATAAGATGTGCCACAAAATTTAAATGCAATATCCTTGATGAACATGATGATATTAGCAGTGACATTTTCGTCCCTGCAAATCTAAAAAGGTCACTCTGGGAAAATTTGATCCGAGATAATCTGTTCGCTCTCCAGAGCTTTTGGAGAGCATTTTCATTGATGCATGAGGGTGGCCTTAAAGTAGCCTCATGTACAGCTTCTTATGTATGACCACATTCTGTATGTGCAAAATGCTCTTTTATAACACTGATGAATACCCATCGGGTTTGGGGTCATGTTGAACAAGGGGGCAACGATAAGACAATGCAGCTGAGCTTTTCTCTTTCGCCTGGCCCGTAGAGAGAAGAGTAGTGGATGGATTGGAAAAGAGAAGGAAAGAGAGCAAAGGAGATAATGATGAGTGAGAACATAGCTCTGAAGGCCTGTCCATGGCAATGCCGTTAATCTAGTACAATATATCTATTTAATTTTGTGAGTCGAGGCCTGTGCAGCTGTTAATCATTTTAACACCTCGAGTATGACAAGGCACTGGGTTTAATTCATATAGGCACACAGATAAGTTAGGAGAGAGGAAGGAAACGAGTAATCACAAGCCCATAAACAGCAATTACACAATTGTGCATATATTCGAAACATACATCCAGCAACATAAACAAATCCGTTCCGAGGGCAAGCTCGTAAGTCAAAATGTTCGTTATACCCCCATTTCACTGGAGCACGGCAGATTTACGGAAGCAAAAATGTTGTCATCCGCAAACGTTATGCAATTATTCCCTCATCTTCCGTGTCATTCCTGTGTCATTCCGTAGTTATTCCTCAAGTCTTCCTCCACTTTTCCGTATGCTTCCAGCAGTCCAAAATATTCCGTGAACATGCTTTTGAACATGCTCAAAAGCACGTTCACCGAAAAAAAAATATGTGAGTGTTCCGTAGGGTCACTTTGGCGTACTTTGGCGTACCTGTTCCGTACATGTGTGAACGTTCCGAGACTGTAAGAATTTCCACTTTTCCATAGAATTTTCACCCGTTTTCCGTGTAAAAATGCCAAAGCTCTTCTGTAGACTGCATTCCGCGCCTTTCCACCATGATCATTGCAGACCGTGCTCCAGTGAAATAGGGGTATTAGATAAAACAAAGATTTCCCTAGGAAAAAATAGAAAACCAATTAATCCGTTCCAACCTGCTCCCAAACTCATATAACCTGACACATGCTCAACCTAATATATTAAAGATAAACATTTAAAAACAATAAATATTTCATAATAATAATACATGTACATTAGCATTAATAATACTTAATAATAAATAATAATGAAACAAGAACAAACAATAAGCCAATTAACCCTTCCGATCATCGACTGAGGCGAAGAGGTTACGTGGGCGTGAAGATGTCACATGGGTAGGCATGAGGTGGTGCGTAACAGAGGCGGCAGAGGAGGAAAATTTGTACATGTGCATGCTACAAATACCAGCGAGGAAAGGCCAGTGCTTTTCAAATAGTGGAGCGCACCCTCCTTGAGGGTGTGATGAGATACTGTGTGTGTGTGTGTGTGGGGGGGTGCCAGTGCCACCAACTGTAAAGGATGCACAATTACACTTTCTACGCTGGTATTTGTGCACATGCACAAAATTCTCGTCCTCCTCCTCCCTCTGTTACGCACCACCTCATGCCTACACACGTAACATCTTCGCACAGTCAATGATCGGGAAGGTTAATCGAATTTTTGTTTATCCTGTTTTATTATTATTTAGAATGTTAATGTACATCTAATATGAAATATTTATTGTTTGTACATGTTTAAATGGGGGGCATGATTTTTTTCTTCCAATAGGGGGCATCACAGGAAATATTTGAGAAGCACTGCACAAGGCATTCACAGCGCACGGAGGAATACACGCCGAAGAATGCAGGGCTAATTGGCCCAGAAAAGTCATTTCCCCAGCAGAGCTTGTAAATCAAAATTTTGCTGGTTGGATGGAGCAGATTTTTGGTTGGATCGAAGCTCGTATCATAGAAAATGCGTTATTAAAGACACTTGTAAGTCAAGGTACCACTGTATATCTATTGGTACAAAAATCTTCAGTCTGGTTGAAAATGGTTGTAATCTAGTGGAGCATTATTCATCAAAAAAGTGATTGCCGACTAGTAATTATAATATAATCGGTGTTCCATTTATATGATCTGTATCATGGGATGTATTAAATTGACTGGGGAAAATTATACTAAATGGGTTGGAGAGAGCTGAATTCGTCTACTCTTAAATCCACATGGACTTGTTCTCTGTGAAGTAGAAATCTTTTTCCAGCTCTGAAGTCACAATGCCAAAAAATAAGGCATATTTGCATCGCATTCTGTTGAATACATTCCTTTCCTGAATGATCATAAGGAGGCAAACTGGGAAATATGCTGTCTTTATTAGATTCCCCACATCTTTGTGTTTTGATTAAAAATGCATGGGTGTTTTTTAGCTTTAAAAAGGAGATTTTCATTGGAAAATTTATTTCAGACTAATACTGATTCGCTGTGACGACTCTCAAGAATGGGAAAAAGCCAAAAAGAAAAGAAGAAGACTTTTTTCGATGAAATTTGCATACGGAGACGAGTCCCTAGACAGAAAAGAGCACATAGATTGAGTTTAATTTGGGACAGCACACAATTAGTATATTATGGGAGGTTTTTGAGCACAGTGAATACCGTGTGTGTTATTTTACATTACTGTGTTTCATACAGAAACATCTTGATCTGCTATCAGGATATTCAAATACCGTATATTATCACAAGTGGATAATACTTCAACTAAAATAATGGACGGTTTGACATGGGCACCAGGAGCAGGTGGTTTCATCATTATCATCCTTTATACTAATTTATTTCTTTTTATTGTGTTTCCAATATGATCAAATGTACAGTGATCCCTTGCTACTTTATATATATATATATATGAACTTTACTTTATACTTTATATACTTTATACTATACTTTATATATCAATGAACAGTGTGTTGTATGCAAGAAGTTCTAAGAAAGGCAGAGGACTGAAAATCCATCAGAAGAAGAGGGATTATCTGGTCTGGTGGCAATAGCTGCTGGCGGCGCCAGGCCGGGGGGGGGGGGGGGTGCCACCGGAAGTCGCCGAAACCCATGCTCATAGAAGTAACCCGGCCTGGTCGGTGGCTGACGAGGACCAGAATCCCTATCAGTCCGTGTCTGCCTTTGAGGAGACTGGGCCACCATGGGAGCATTAGGCTGGCCCAGGTAGGTTAGTTCAACTAACTTTATTATTCCTTGCATAACTACACGCAGCAAATACAAGACAGCTGGGAAAGACCAGCACAACAGAGGTCTGTTGGCCTCAAAACCGGGGATTTAGCTCAGTTGGTAGAGCGTCCGCTTTATCCTCCGGAAGGTCGGAGTTCGAATCTGGCTGCGTCATACCATAAGACGTTAAAATTTGGCAGTTGTTGCTTCCTGCTTGGCGCTCAGCATCAAAAGGATAGAACAACGCAATAACTGGCGCTGCACAGTGGCGACAGGTGCCCAGAGCACAAAACCAAATTTCAATGTATGTAAAAGTACTTTGACAATAAAGAATTGTTTGTTTTTAAAATAAGGGACCAGGCAAATAAGCTAAGGAGGGTTAGCAACCCACCGTGGAACCTTGAATTTTTTGCTACAACAACTGCGGGCTGCTTCAAGAGGATTCCAGACCCACAACGCAAATTGGATAAGTCGGCGGCAGCTGTCATCCAGGAGCAATACCACAGTTGATGACGACAGCCAGGTGGATCTGGGAACTTTGTTACAGAAGGCAACCAATGAACAGTGTGTTGTATGCAAGAAGTTCTAAGAAAGGCAGAGGACTGAAAATCCATCAGAAGAAGAGGGATTATCTGGTCTGGTGGCAATAGCTGCTGGCGGCGCCAGGCCGGAGGGTACCACCAGAAGTCGCCGAAACCCATGCTCATAGAAGTAACCCGGCCTGGTCGGTGGCTGATGAGGACTAGAATCCCTATCAGTCCGTGTCTGCCTTTGAGGAGACGAGGAGACTGGGCCACCATGGGAGCATTAGGCTGGCCCAGGTAGGTTAGTTCAACTAACTTTATTATTCCTTATATATATATATATATATATATATATATATATATATATATATATATTTCTTCCTGGAGGTTTTCTTGGCAGGATTAGTGCATTGGTTTGCCATTGCCTTCTGCACACGTATGGCCAATTTAGAACGGCCACTTAACATACTGTGCTTATCTTTGGCTTGTGGGAGGAAACCGGAGCACCCAGAGGAAACCCACGCAAGCACAGGGAGAACATGCAAACTCCAGACAGAAACGCCCAGGCCAGGAATTGAACACAGGCCTTCTTGCTGTGAGGCGGACGTGCTAACCACTACGCCACCGCGCCGCCTCAGTTTATTTATATCTCTGTGTACTATAGTATGTAAATCTGAATGAGTATAGTGTATTTAAACTAAATAAATAGACAAACTAAAAAAAACAAAAAACAACAACAACAACAAAAAAAAACAACAGATGCAAACAAAACATTTAAACTCGTAGTACATAGCACTCACCTGACCCGTCTCTGTCATGGTTAAAATAT
>CM045744.1:34368975-34406475 GCA_024760905.1 Plotosus lineatus | reverse complement strand
CCTTCAAGTCATTAGACAGATGTTGAACAGAGTTTAAGTCTGGGTTATGACCATGCCACACAAGAACTTTCACATTTTCTTCTTCAGCCTCTGTGTGGTCAGATTTTCTGTATTTGTCATGTTGGAAGCGAACATGTTTGCGGCAGAGGGCAGCAGGTTTTGTTTAAAAAAGGACAGTATTTTGCCACATCCATTTTTATTTCTTTTTGAAACGTGGCCCAGTCTCGGTTGCGGAACAAATACAACACAACAAAATGCACTGCCGATATGATTTGCTCTTGGTATGGTGTTCTTCAGACGGGAAGCTGTATTGTTTTTCTTCCAATATACTGTTCGGCCAAATAATTTGATTTCATAAATGTTACTTTTTACAATTTTAAAGCCCAGTTAAAAAAAAAAAAAAATCGATTTTAAATTTACATTAGTACGGTTTAAGCGATGACACGGTAGAGTAGTGGTTAGCACATCCGCTGCAAAGCAAGAAGGTCCTGGGTTCGATTCCAGGCTTAGGCGTTTCTGTGTGGAGTTTGCATGTTACATGTAGCTGTGAGTATGAATAGTTGTGTGAGTGAAGTCCCTGCGGTGGCCTGGCAAGCTATCCAGGGTGTACCCGGCTCTTGCCCAGAATTGGCTGAGATGGGTGCCAGCCTCCCTGCGACTGTAATTAAGATTAAGTGGACCTCTTTTATCTATTCAAAGGTGTTCATTCACCTAAAGCCCGATCTGACATTAGTAATTTAAATTTATATTTGGCTCCCTTGCTCTAGCATTTCTAGCATGTCTATGGGAACAACTAATTTACTCTACTTTACTATTTACAGATTGGACAGGATATCGAATTTAAAACAAATAATGCATATGGTGTTTACAAAAAAATATGCATACAAACACAATGACACTGCATTAAGTGAACACTGTGGCTTCCTGTCTGGTCATTTTTTTCAAGGTCAAGGTTCAGATAAAATACAACCTTGGACCGTGTTTTTCAATACAACAAAGGTAAGTTGACATTTGTTTGTGAGCTGTGACCTTGACCTTGACCTTGAAGTGAATAACCCAACCATACTTAATATTGCATGTAAGGGTAAGGTAAAGTCTGTTGGGCTTTTTAGACCCGAGCCTAGCAGCTCAATATTGCATGTGTAAGGTTAACCATATGTGAGAAATATGGCCTGGACAAGTTTTTCTTTAATTTGTGGCCTAAATGAAGGTCACCGTGACCAAATTTTGATATGCAACTCGTCACATTTGCAAGATACTGTAGATCAGTACCCCTAGTTATGTAAATATAAGTATCTAGATCCAATATACAGCCAATGACAAAGCAGTGGGCTGGGACCATACTGGTAGTCTCATGGCGGCTGTGAATGCAGAGCATCATGTGAATGGGCTGTAATCGGTTGTTCCAACCATACTGAGAGTTAAAGACTAAAGCATGTTTTCTGTGTCCCAGCAATTATTAAAGCCAGGGTGAGCATGCTAAGGAACTCTCCGAAAAAAAAAAAAAGATGCGCTAAATCATTTAGCAACATCTCCAGAGCAGATCTGTATGTAAACATCCACGTTTGCAGTGACCGTTTTATTTTAAATGGTAGTGTAGTGAAGGTGTATGTTGTTAGCTAGTTCGTCTGACTAGAAGCAACGAGTCGAGACCATGCTAAGTAAAGCCCCAACTGTTAGCATGTGCCTCTGTCTTTTCCATTGGTACATAAAGTGCAGCGGTTTTATGTGCTAACATTTTTTTCAAAAACATTTCAGACTGCAAGGTGTCTGGTCTGGACTTGGTTCTGATACATTTTTATTAGGGTCAATTCTGTCCAACAAAGCTAATTTTTTAAAGGTATCTCTGCTGTGCAGCGAGGGGGGAGATTATAAAAGTAATTAGAGAGAGCTATTGCATCAGCTTGCATCCTTTGGCATGGTAAACTGTGTGGCCTCCAGTACGGGAATATGCTGTTGTAACTAGGGGCAACACCTGGTCACATGGCTGTATTGAAGCCCATTTATAGGAAATGTGTCCAGGACAAGATTTTTCTTTAAAATAAGGTCAAAAGTCAAGGTCACAGTGACCTAATGTTGGTATGTGACACTCGTGCTTGCCTAGATATATGTACGTATACCTAGCTTGGTGTATGGGAAGGTAAACAAACAGGAAATATGTACTGAACAAGACTTTTGTTTGAAGTAGGGTCAAAGGTTAACGTCACAATGACATAAAGTTGGTACATGACATTCTCCCTTCCCAAGATGTACAACTATTCCTAGTTTGGTGAGACTATGCTTATAGGAAATATGACTTGGATTTTTTTTTTCCTCTTAAGTGGGGTCAAAGGTCATGGTCACAGTGACCAAATTCACATGAATGAATGCATGAACAGATTGATGACTAAAGGATGTATATTCCTCTATTTCACTGTCTTTTCACTGAGTTGCAAACACACAAATTATACTTTTAAAACCCAATTTAAAATTTAAAGTGACTACTCATATGATGATGTATTCCTACAAGCTTTTGCTATTCGTACAGTATCTCAAAAACAAGACTTCGCACATGCACGAGCTGACGTCAGTCACGTGGTCAAAATGGTGACGGAAGCACATGCGTTCCATGTCGGTGATAAATTTTCATCAAGGTCAGGGATAGGGTTAGGGTTAGGGGTCATACGGGTATCGTCTGCTAAACATACGTCACACTGATTAATCTCATTTCCAGTAGGTGGCGCATCAACGTACGTGCACAAAAGGATTGCCATATGAATAGCACAAAATAAATCCCGCACGATGCCATACGGGTAACCACGGCCTTATAATTTTTTGTCGA
This sequence comes from Plotosus lineatus, assembly GCA_024760905.1. NCBI lineage: Eukaryota > Metazoa > Chordata > Actinopteri > Siluriformes > Plotosidae > Plotosus > Plotosus lineatus. Next base: position 34,403,654 of record CM045744.1, on the reverse strand, counting down.
AAACGAGACTTCGCACATGCGCGAGCTGATGTCAGTCATGTGGTCAAAATGGTGACAGAAGCACATGCGTTCCATGTCAGTGATAAATTTTCATCAGGGTCTGGGCTAGGGTTAGGGTTAGGGGTCATACGGGTATCGTCTGCTAAACATACGTCACACTGATTAATCTCATTTCCAGTAGGTGGCGCATCAACGTACGTGCACAAAAGGATTGCCATATGAATAGCACAAAATAAATCCCGTACGATGCCATACGGGTAACCACGGCCTTATAATTTTTTGTCAGCGAAACCGCACATGCGCGAGCTGGCGTCAGTCATGTGGTCAAAATGGTGACAGAAGCACATCGTTCCATGTCGGTGATAAATTTTCATCAGGGTCTCGGATAGGTTTAGGGTTAGGGTCATACGGGTATCGTCTGCTAAACATACGTCACACTGATTAATCTCATTTCCAGTAGGTGGCGCATCAGCGTGCGTGCACAAAGGATTGCCATATGAATAGCACAAAATAAATCCACGATGCCATACGGGTAACCACGGCCTTATAATTTTTGTCGAAAGCGAGACCGCACATCGCGAGCTGACGTCAGTCATGTGGTCAAAATGGTGACAGAAGCACATGCGTTCCATGTCAGTGATAAATTTTCATCAGGGTCTGGGCTAGGGTTAGGGTTAGGGGTCATACGGGTATCGTCTGCTAAACATACGTCACACTGATTAATCTCATTTCCAGTAGGTGGCGCATCAACGTACGTGCACAAAAGGATTGCCATATGAATAGCACAAAATAAATCCCGTACGATGCCATACGGGTAACCACGGCCTTATAATTTTTTGTCGAAAACGAAACTTCGCACATGCGCGAGCTGACGTCAGTCATGTGGTCAAAATGGTGACAGAAGCACATGCGTTCCATGTCGGTGATAAATTTTCATCAGGGTCTGGGATAGGTTTAGGGTTAGGGGTCATACGGGTATCGTCTGCTAAACATACGTCACACTGATTAATCTCATTTCCAGTAGGTGGCGCATCAACGTACGTGCACAAAAGGATTGCCATATGAATAGCACAAAATAAATCCCGTACGATGCCATACGGGTAACCACGGCCTTATAATTTTTTGTCGAAAACGAGACTTCGCACATGCGCGAGCTGACGTCAGTCATGTGGTCAAAATGGTGACAGAAGCACATGCGTTCCATGTCGGTGATAAATTTTCATCAGGGTCTGGGATAGGGTTAGGGTTAGGGGTCATACGGGTATCGTCTGCTAAACGTACGTCACACTGATTAATCTCATTTCCAGTAGGTGGCGCATCAACGTACGTGCACAAAATGATTGCCATATGAATAGCACAAAATAAATCCCGTACGATGCCATACGGGTAACCACGGCCTTATAATTTTTTTGTCGAAAACGAGACTTCGCACATGCGCGAGCTGACGTCAGTCATGTGGTCAAAATGGTGACAGAAGCACATGCGTTCCATGTCGGTGATAAATTTTCATCAGGGTCTGGGATAGGGTTAGGGTTAGGGGTCATACGGGTATCGTCTGCTAAACGTACGTCACACTGATTAATCTCATTTCCAGTAGGTGGCGCATCAACGTACGTGCACAAAATGATTGCCATATGAATAGCACAAAATAAATCCCGCACGATGCCGTACAGGTAGCCACGGCCTTAACATTTTTTGTTTGAAATTAACACCACCATGGTTTAACTTCTTTTACTTATTTAAAGCATGTGGATTATTATCTACTTAGTTTATAGAAAACCATGCAAAATGAACACATTCATATTATGTTATGAGCATTTATAGTGGAACAGTAAGAATTCAAAGCTCTGAGAGCTAATTTAATACTGCAGGTTCAAGAAAGTAAGAGTTAGTCCAGCATTAGTGCTTGAAATTACTTTACACTAACAGGCTGTCCGCAATATATAATTCTTATATATAACCTGGAAAAGTTACTATTCAAAACATAGGTCGTAAAAAACAAAACAAAACAAAATGCCAAGGAAATAAATTGTTTATTTAAGTTTAGCTGAACACGACTGATTTCTAGTTTGCACTGGTTTTCATTGCTGGACCGACCTGGCGTCCACCTATGCCGTGTTTTTTTTCATGATTATAACAACACAATGGCTGTGATGGTCTGGTGAGCGGTCCCAAGTGTACTCTGTTTTCGCTCAGATTCGGCTGAGATGGGCGCCATCCTCCTCACAACCCTAATTAGGATTAAGTGGTTCAGAAAATGGATGAATGAATGAACAACACAATGGCCCACCTGGTATCATATACTGTATTAGTTTTTTCACGAACATGTCACATGCACGGTTTCCACCTTGCTATATCAGATTTATGTTAATCAATCCTCTGAAATAAACGCTGGATGATTAAATATCAGAATTGTGCTCGGCCCCCAGCATCCATTTTTTATTCGGGATGACTACCTGTATGGCACGGTATTCCTACGAAGTTTTGCTATTCGTACGGCATCTCGAAAACGAGATTTTGCACATGCGCAAACTGGTGTCAGTCATGTGTTCAAAATGGCGACAAAAGAACATGCGTTCCACGTCGAGGATAAAATTTTCAACAGGATTAGGGTTAGGGGTTGTGGGGCCGGTGGTGTAGTGGTTAGGGTGATGCGCTCATGATCGGGAGGTTGTGAGTTCAAATCCCACTGAGACCCCCACTGTGCTATGACCCCTGGGCAAGATTTCAACCACAAGTGTGCCTCTGTTCACCCAGCAGTATAAATGGGTACCAGTAAAATATACTGGGAAGGTAACCTGTGATGGACTAGTTGAACTCCTGGTCGCTTCACGCTACGAAAACCGGGGATAAGCACCAGCTTGATGAGCCACGAGGCTCAGGTGTAAAAACCCAACAGACTTTACCTTTACCTTACCTTAGGGTTAGGGGTTAGGGATTAGGGGTTAGGGATTAGGGTTATGCGGGTATCGTCCAGTAAATATATGGCACAATGATTAACCTCATTTCCAGTAGGTGGCGCATCAATGTACATGCGCAAAAGGATTGCTGTAGGTATATATATATATATATATATATATCCCATATGATGCCATATGTGTAGCCACGGGCTTTATTTATTTGATTTGATTATACATCAGTCATCCATTTTCTGTAACCGCGTAATCCTAATTCAGGTCGCAGGGAAGCTGGCGCCCATCCCAGCTGACTCTGAGCGAGGGCAGAGTACACCCTGTCCAGCTCGCCAGGCCATTGCAGGGTGGAAACATACAGACAGCTATGCAGCAACTCTTGTCGAAAGTCAGCAATGGTTCTTTTACATGAACCTCACACCATAGACAGAGAGACACATGGGCGACCATTGATAATCTAGTTAGCTGCAGGGGTGGGGGGGAGGGGAGGTGGGGGCAGTGACTACCTGTGGAGAGTGGGACTCGAACCCCCAACCTTAAGATCAGTGGTCCAGCACCTTTACCACCAGGCCACCACCGCCCAACATAGAACACATAGAAGAACAATGTTTCTATTTGCTTGAGTAGGGTGAACTCTAGTTCATAGATATAATAATAATAATTATAATAATAATAATAATCATCATTATAATAATAATAATAATAATAATAATGATAATGATAATAATAATAGTAATAATAATAATAATCATAATCATAATAATAATAATAATAATAATAACAATAATAATAATAATAATAATGATAATAATAACAATAATAATAATAATAATGATAATAATAATAATAATAATCATAATAATAATAATAATCATAATAATGATAATAATAATAATAATAATAATAATGATAATAATAATAATAATAATCATAATAATAATAATAATAATAATAATAATGGGACAGGAAGAGTTTTAGTGCGTATTGGTGTCTATTTCAAAGCCTGACAGCGTTTGGGAAGCGTCCGTCCAATCTGGCAACCCGCTCCTCCTCCTCCTCCTCCTCCTCCATGTCCTCTTCCTCCTCCTCCTCCTCTTCCTCATCTTCATTTGATGAAAGCTTTCAACTCGGAGCGTTTGCACTTTTTCGCGACGCCTCGATCGAAGCTGCGCTCTCCGGAACTTGGCGCGAGAGTTTATTTCGAACTATTTCAATAGAACCGAGGGATCGGGAGCGGGCTGCGTGTTCCGACATGCAGAGAAGGAGCGGATTCGCTGGGACTTGGCACGGGCTTTCCTGCGCCCTGTTCTTGCTCGGTTTCAGGATGCTGCTGGTCGAGGCGGACATAAGTTGCCGGTTTTGTCAGCCGCTGGGAAAGTGGCGCCCGAGGCAGATCGCGCTCAACATGGACGTTCCGGTCCCTGCAACAGGCGAAGTTACAGCACGCGGACAGCTCTTCTTCAGTGCTCAGCACGACTGCGCATCCGAGCCCGACTCTGAATGCACGGGTTTCTCCAGGCGCAAACGGAATACTCGCGCGCGCGAGCCACTGGAGAGAGCGCGCGCCACCCGGAAGTCTGGTGTCACCCGCAACCAAGCGCCTGGTGAACCTTCCGCACACAGCGCGCGCCTGACTGATGCGCGCGAGAAACGGCGCAGAAGGCGCAGGGACGCGCTCCGATCCTGGGATGATCCCAAACCCCACCGGCTTCGAGGTGAAAGGTCACTCAGGTGGAGTAAAGATGAGCCGCAACTCACCAGCTCCACATTCGCCCTGAGCGGAGATTCGGCTCATAACCAAGCCATGGTGCACTGGTCCGGTCAGAACAGCAGCGTGAGTCTTCTAACTTAGTCCTTATCTCAGCACCACCACCACCACCACCACCACCACCACTCACACCCCCATGATCATCAACGTCTTGTCATGTAAAACGAGTGCAAGTCGTTCCTCTTGAGAGCAAAAAGCGCACGGCGCGCGGTCCATGGTGCGTCCTGGGTCCCCGACATCCTGTCGAAACCAGATCATTTTCATTCTGCAGGTTAGGTCAGTGCAGGCTTTCATCACAGCAAGGCAGGAGTTTATTCTGCATTTGTTGCACTCAGTCATTCCAGGATGATTATGTGCCTAATCATTTGTTTTTGGCCATCACATGCAGCACCGGCTGAGAAATACTTGGCATGCCGGTTGTACCAGGAAACCTCAAGAATCTGAAAAAAAAACAACAACAACAAAACAAAACACCCAATCCGTTATGATGTAATCAAGCAAAAGATTGTCTGGGTTTATTAAAAAAAAAAAAAAGAAAAAAAAAAAGTGTGAGGGAGACACCTTTGGAAAGACAATTGTGCACCCTTCACTTCCCGAGGCTGGACCATGTGTGTGGCTTATTGAATTAACCAGCGCTGCTCACTCAGGCAGAGGCTCTGCATTTCTGGCACTTTTTCCATTGCAACACTCCAGATGAGTGCAGAACCTTTTACCCCTTCAGGTTAAAATAGCACCAATATATCCTTCTTTCTGAATCCATTCTTCTTTTTTCCCTTCTTCTTCTTTTCTTCCTCTTCTTCTTCTTCTTCTTCTTATTATTATTATTATTACTCTTATTACTATTATGATTATTATTACTATTACTATTATTATTATTATTATTATTATTATTATTATTATTATTATTATTATTATTATTATTACTATTACTATTATTATTATTATTATTATTATTACTATTATTATTATTATTATTATTATTATTATTATTATTATTATTATTTGTAGCATTTCTGCCTGTAAAAAGTTGCACTTCTGGTCTCTTTTAAAAAGGAACTTTTATTTCTTTATTTTTTAAAGTCTACCTGTAACTATGGACATGTTCCTCACTATGGACATGTTCCTCACTATGGACATACCTCAATTTCTGAGAGTCTTTGATTGGTAATTTATTCATAAACCACAAGCTCAATCCAAGATTTTGTTCTAAACTGGAAACCCTTTTTCTCTATATATTTTTTTCTCCAGTGCACGTTGATGATATGAATCATAATTTGAAATATCAACTCAAACTTCTGGTTCAAGTAGAAATTGAACATCAGACACTGCCATGCTTTTTGTTCAACTTCATGCAAACCTTTTCTACCATATTTTGCAGGATTTATGGATTTGTGAAGCGCAAATCCAGATTACGCTGTTGGAAATCTAAATTCTGGAAAATGTTGACTCTGATTCTGTGGTGGTACAGTTTTTTTTTTTTTTTTTCTTTTTTTTTTCCTTTGTCCTGCTTTTATTGAAAGCCCTATTTTATATGACATTAGTGAAGCAAATTTGTTTAAAATGGAATGAGACTACGGTGGTTCTGGTTGTGTGGGATTTAAGATGATTGTATATGACTTTCACATGGTGTCTTAGTGGCATATGTTTAACATTCCTTCAATTTTTTATTTTGATTTTTATTTGATTAAGACATTGCTATTGCAAAATTTGTGAAAAAAATTATTAGAAATAATGAAAAATTCATTCATTTTCTGAACCTCTTAATTCTAATAATGGTTGCGGGGAGGCTGGTGCCCATCCCAGTCAACTCTGGGAGAGGGCAGAATACACCCTGGAGAGCTCCCCAGGCCATCGTTGGGCGGAACCACGCTGACAGCTATGCAGTCTATTCTTGACGAATGTCAGCAATGGTTCTGTTACATGAACCTCCCACCATAGACAGTGGGAGACCTGGCCGGCCTTTGATAACCCAGTTAGCTGCACGGGGGGGGGGGACAATAGTGACAACCCGTGGAGAGTGGGGCTTGAACCCTCGACCTTGGGATCAGTATCATGAAAAATTATTTCTGTAATGTAAAAATAATTTGATAAAAGTCACAGTGCAGGGTCCTCATAAAATTTCTGCATTTTGCTCCACGTACAGCATTTGACTGATTCTCTTATAAATAACGACATATATTTCATTTTTACACAACGAAGCAATTGATGGTTAAGGGCCTTGCTCAAGGGCCCAATAGTGGTGCTAGTGGGGATTGAACTGCTGCCCTTCAGATGAGTTACTCATCACATTAACCACTAACCCACCACTGGCTAACACACATTACGCTGATTTTAAAATATATTGTCCTTGTGGCCACCTTCAGGCGCAGTTCATAGTTTCTTCGCCAGAATTCTGTCTTTCTATTGGAGTTGAGAAACTTTAGGTTAGAATAAGGGCGGGCTCTGCTAAATCCTAGCGCTGCTACTTCTTCAGGAGTAGACGTGTCTTCTTTTGCTCCCTCAAACCGCCGTGATACACCTTAATTGAATTTTCCGAGGTTTTCAGTGTGAATAGTGAGAATCAAAACATGAACTCTTTCCAGAGTTTTTATTCTTCTGCACATGTGCGAGACCAAGATGAGAAACTTGGAATGGATTGAATAATAATATAAAAAAGTGGTAAAATTCCAGCATTGTTGTAAGGGATAATGCAGTGCAGTCAGTTTTCATTACTGTGTGAATGCATCGCAAAACAAAAGAGGAAGCTTTTAATGGTCCTATTACACACAAATGTAAATAGGGATTATTGGAGATATAAAGCTGTGGAGAACACAGACACTGTGGAGGTTTATACACTAATATGGTGTGTGTGTGTGTGTGTGTGTGTGTGTGTGTGTGTGTGTGAGAGAGAGAGAGAGAGAGAGAGAGAGAGCATGCATGTGTTGCGTGTGTGTGGTGTATCTCATATACTCATAGAAGGGTAGGACATTTGCTTTCTCACCACAGTCTAGTCACTACACACACACACACACACACACACACACACACACACACACACACACACACACACACACACACACACACACACGCACGCAGGCACACATACACACATGCACACATTCACACACACACACACACACACACACACACACACACACACACACACACACACACACACACACACACACACACACACACACACACTTTCCCGGAGACAGATGGACCACACTCCTAAAGATGCCCAGAATCTTCATGTTTCTCTCCGCAGCTTCTCGGTCATGCAGGGCTTGTTGATAATTAAAAGAAAATCAAAAACAATTAATGTAAGACAATTCTTGTAATGATTGTAGATTGCTGCCATCATCTTGAAGCCCTTAAAGGATGTGATGATGAGCCAAAATGATTTAGTGCCAGGGTTTAGAGCTTTTCCACTGTAACAGATAAAGCCTTCTCATCCATAACCAGTGTTAATTAAAAAATGAACAATAGGATGTATGTAGGCCTGAATGCAGAGATAATGACATTTTTGTGTTTGGCAGTATTATGATGATATCGATATTGCGATAAATTCTATCACAATACATTTTCCCGTAATATTGCACAGATGATATTGGTTTAAAATTATTTTGGTGTACTGACAGACTAAACTGTGGCCAGACTGCACCATGTACAAGTAAGATGCAATGCACCTTGTGTTCTTATATCCTTCTATCATATCCAGTATTAACATTTACAGCATTTTGTGGTACAATGGTTCTTCTGTAAGATCAGGTTGTTCCAAATTGGCCGGTATATGCGAATATAAATGGTTGTGTTAGTGTTTGCCCTCTGATGGATGGCCACAGTTGACTTAGATAGGCTTCAAACTCTCCATGACACTAATAGGGCTTTCATATATATAGTACAGTGTTACTGACTTCATCAGTCTTTGGTCATAATGATTTTATTGGTTGTAAATGGCTAATTGGTGTGAATTTTCATTGTTTATTTGTTAATTTCCTGAGCCGCATAATCCTACATAGGATCATATGAAGGCTTGCGCTCATCACAGCCAACTGTGGGTGAAGGGCGGGGTACATCCTGGACACTTTGCTAGGCCAGAATATACAATATATTGTAGTCGATGTGATAAGTGCCCAGGGCACTTTAAAAAATGGACTGGGTGGGCGCTTATTAAAATGTTACCAGCGGACTGGAATGGTAAGTGCTTATTACCATAGAGGTGGAAACCATGAATCATAACAGAACAATAAGAGTTTTACTGGTAATTGTGTGATTCATTTTGTGGTATCAAACAAACTACTTACATGAAAGCTGAAAATAAACAGAAAACAGCATAATTTTTTAATAAAAAGACCCTTTAATTTACCCTCCCAATGCTGTTCCTTTAAACATTTTCCCGAAAGTAAAATTGAGCCAATCAGCACAAATGTCAACTTTAGCACATGGCACATTGAACCAATCAACACGAATAAAATTGGTAAGTGTGATCAACCATTTTGCTCCCAGTATACACGGGCGGTTATTTGACGTAACATAAAATACATTGGTGGAGCTTATTGGAGCAGGGTGCTAATTACGTCGAATACGGTACTTTGAATGATGTATGTAATATCTAAATTAATTCAGACATGTGTGCGTGTAATATATATATATATATATAATAAAAATAAAAGGACAGGACAAAGACTTTCTATTGAAACTCCATTTATCACTACAGATCTGTTTCGAGAAACCATCCTCTCTCTTGAATAGAATAGAATGGAATAGAATTCTTCTATAATCACCTGAAGAGAGAGGATGGTTTCACCACCCCTCGAAACAGATCTGTAGTGATAAATTGAGTTTCAATAGAAAGTCTTTGTCCTGTCCTTTTATTTTTATTGTTATTTGTTCTACCAAAAAGTATTGAGCACTCTTCTACGGAAGGATCTACTCAGAAAATCATATATATATATATATATATATATATATATATATATATATATATATATATATATATATATATATATATATATATATAAAAGAAAGGAAAAGTGTACAAGACGGTGACGAGGCCAACGATGTTGTATGGTTTAGAAACAGTGGCCCTAGGGAAAAGACAGGAGGCAGAGCTGGAGGTAGCAGAGATGAAAATGTTGAGGTTCTCTTTGGGAGTAACGAGGATGGATAGGATCAGGAATGAGTACATCAGCGGGACAGCACATGTTAGAGGTTTTGGAGACAAAGTCAGAGAGGCTAGATTGAGATGGTTTGGACATGTTCAGAGGAGGGATAGTGAGTATATTGGTAGTAGGATGCTGAGGTTGGAACTACCAGGCAGAAGGCTGAGAGGAAGACCAAAGAGAAGATTTATGGATGTGGTGAAGGAGGACATGAAAGTAGTTGGAGTAAGAGCAGAAGATACAGCAGAGGACAGGGGGAAATGGAGGCGGATGGTTTGCTGTGGAGACCCCTGAAGGGAAAAGCCGAAATATATATATATATATATATATATATATATATATATATATATATATATATATATATATATATATATATATATATATATACATACACATACAGACACACACACTGATATATACATACATACATACATACATACATTAGCAGGCCTCCATCTGTCTCGTGGGACTATGGAGCTGCGCTCTGGCTGGTATCTTGTCTGGTGGTACAACTTTGTGTGTGGTTGGTCAGCCTGATCCGGCAGTGGCAGTCCCTTCCGCATTTCGTACAGAGGAAGACTGTAGATGGTCTGCTGGTTTGGTTTGCAGCCTTTTGTCTCTGCCTCCTGGTCTCAGACTGTTCTTCAAGCACTGCATTGAACTTGGTGAGTCCTGTGCTGACTGTTGCCTTTCAAGCCAACCGGTCTGAAGCGTTGGTTTCCCAGGTGTTGAGGTTTGCTCCCAGAATCTTCACATCCCGCTTGCAGACGTCTTTGTAGCACACATGGGGTCTGCCTGTTGGGCAGTGCCCTTGGGCCAGTTATCCATACAGGTATTTTGGGATCCGCCTGTCTTCCATCCGCTTCACATGACTAAGCCAGCACAAGCATTGCTGCTTCAGTATGGTAAACATGCTGGGGATTCCGATATATATATATATATATATATATATATATATATATATATATATATATATATATATATATATATATTCGAGCACCATTTTTCTAATTTTAATCGGAAAAAAAGTTTCCTACCAAGAATTTGTCAAACTATTTGTCCTGTATTTGTTCATAGAATTTTGTAAGGATTGACCAATCCGTGTGGCGAGTATAATCCATACTTGTGCGGGGTCACTTATGACCCGAGGAAGCTCTCAGATTTTTGACATTATATCTTCAGATGGTACTGATGGTTAATTTTGAGAGTTATATGTCTCAGATGGTTCAGCAATATAATTATTATTTCTATTACCATATCTAAATTATCCAAACCCATTGTAATACATATTTTATGCAAATTGACTTTATGATTTCTTTTCATTTTTGATGCAAAGAAAAAAAATGCAAAGAAATGAAAGGTAACACGCGTATTACAAGATGAAACAGACACGGGTTGTCTGAATTAATGTAATATTGCTCTACCATTGTGTGTTTTTGCTGCTTTTTTGTAAAAATAGATCAAAATCCATACCTTAGTACATAAAGGTAAGGTAAAGTCCTTTTGGGTTTTTACACCCGAGCCAATAGCGGCTCATCAGGCCAATGCTTATCCCCGGTTTCCTCAGCGTGAAGCGACCAGGAGTTCAATGCCTCCTGGATGGGACGCTTGTCCATCGCAGGTTACCTTCCCAGTATATTTTACTGGTTCCCATTTGTACTGCTGGGTGGACAGAGGCACACTTGTAGTGAAGACCTTGCCGAGGGGTCTTAGCACAGTGAGGGTCTAACTGGGATTTGAACACACAACCTCCTGATCATGAGCCCAGCACCCTAACCACTACACCACCGGCCTCGCCTTATTACATAAGATGATGAACAAATATATTCAAGAGTGAAATAAATATGAAGAACCTTAAAACAATCATTTGAATAGAAATATCCCCATATAAAGTCAATGTGGTCACAAATAACCCCACTCGGTCATATTAGTCTTCGAAATAGCCTGGTCACTTGAGGGTAAAGAAGACCATTCCAGTAAGCATTCCTTGTATTGTCCCTTCATATGTTATGTCTTGCAGATGGAGTGTGAAATTTTGACAATAGCCAGATAGCTTTTAATGTCGACGTCTCAAAGCCCTTAAATGTCGGAGTTGTAATCCTCTCTTAATTTTAACCAATTTTCTATAAAAAATGTTTGACATGTAAGTACATTTACTTTTTAATGTTAGTTATTTCTGAACGTGAGATGGACGGAAACGTTTGAATGGTACTGATATGAATCGAGTGATTGTGGGCTCAGTGTGGGAAACTCCCACATACAGTGCTGTATTCAATGGTTTAGTAAATGATTCTGGAGAAAGATTGTTGATACTTGAATTCAACAGTCAAACTTGCTTCATTTTTCAATCGGAAGCTCCACCCACCCAAATCCATGGCTGTTAAGTGTTGAGTTTTTTAAATGATAAAGTATGAAATACAGCGGCACCTCACCTTACGAAAGTCTCACCAAACGAAAAATTCAGGTTATGAAAAGCATTTTCCTAAAATTTTTTGTCTCAGGATATGAAACAAGTTCATGTTACGAAAAGCGCCATCTTAAAAATTCAAACGAGCCATTCAAACATTAAAACGCGCCATTCAAACAATGCACGAGCTGCTCTCCCATCAATGACATTCAAACATCCCGCCCCGCTGGCCTCCCATTGGCTAACAACTGAGCTGTCATTCATGTCGCCTTCACTCAAGCGCCATCTTGGACAGGTCCACCTGACGCCATCTTGGACGGGGATCCCATTGCCTCGAAGGAATGATGCATCTACCTCCCATTGCTGATTATAGAGCTGAATCCACCATGATGTTTTTCGTGTAAAGGACAGAGTTACTGTTGTTTTATGCTTTATTTCTTGACTCAGGCTTTTAACCTTCCATAAACATTTGTAAGATTATAACTCTGCTAAGGAGACATGGTCAACATACGTGCACACACACGCGTGTGATTTCTGGTGCGAGTGAGAAGAAGAAACGGGCTCGAGTGATATCACAAAGGAATATGGCCAAACCCGTCTACCATTGGTACGATATTGAAGCAGAAGGAGGTCTTAAAGGTATGCTGTTATAATTTTTAAAGGGTTTAGGAGGTAGTATTGGGAGCCTTGGAACAAATCACGTGTTTTACATGTAAATTTATTTCGTATTAATTTCGTAAGGTGAGGTAGCACTGTATATCATAAATAAATAGCATGAGGTGGCTGATCTGACTTTCAGCATTTAAAATGAGTACAGTAACTTGCATCTTGACTCACCAGCAAACAAAGGATGCTGGAGAACAAGACGAAAGGATGTGTGTGCGTGTGTGTGCGTGTTGGTGTACAGTGCTTGCGTAACTGAAGTGCCCTTACACTTGACGATGTCACTGCACAATGTGTGCGTGTGTATGTGCTCGACTATGAACACTGGCATTTATCCTTTCATCAGTCATCTGTACCACTTATTTGTCAGAGTTGCAGTGGAAGCTGGAGCCAATCCTAGCTGATACTGGGTGCGACACGGGTCACACCCTGAATGTGTCAATAGTCTATCGAAAAGTAAGCTTCACTGTTAGAAATACTGTACCAGCTTCGTGCACAATCCGGTAGGTGAATACCAAGCATAGATTTTCATACTTGTAGATATTGACTTGTCTGCTGCTGTTCATTGGCCTGCCCGTGCAGCTGCGTTTTTGGTGCAGGGAAGCCACTCAGTCTATCAGTGAATTCATAACCAATTTTTAGGCAGGTTGTTTTGTGACAAATGTCCAAGATGTTGCGTCATATTAAAAATATTAAAGCGTTCTTTAATTCATTCATTCGTCAAAATGGTTAATCCTACTACAGCCCGGGGGAAGCTGGAGCCTATCTTGGCTGACTGTGCGTAAATGTAGGGTATATCCTGAATACCTTACCAGGGTTCAACACAAGCAACCATTCACACTCACACCTGGAGACAACTTAGCGCAGCCGGTTAAATAAATGTGTTTGGGAGGAAACAGGAGTACCAGGAGGAAATCCATAAAAGCACAAGGAACATGCAAACTTCACACAGAAACGCCCTACACCGACATGCTGCACAAGGTTTTCAGTTTTTAGGAAAAACAGGGCAGTGGTGGTCTAGTGGTATAAGGTGCTGGATTGCTGATCCAAAGGTTCGGGGTTCGAGGCCCACTCTGCACAAGGTTGTCACTGCCCCCCCCCCCCCCCCCCCCCGTGCAGCTAACTGGGTTATCAAAGGCCGGCCATGTCTCTCACTGTCTATGGTGAGAGGCATGTAAAAGAACCATTGCTGACTTTCGACAAGAGTAGGCTGCAAAGCCATCAGCGTGTTTCCGCCCTGCGATGGCCTGGCGAGCTGTCCAGGGTGTACTCTGCCCTCGCCTGAAGTTGGCTGGGATGGGCACCAGCCTCCCTGCGACCCAAATTAGGATTAAGCGGTTACGGAAAATGAACTGAATGAAGGAAAAAAAAAATGTTTGATGTAGATAGTCAATATTTTTTGAACAGGGATTTTTTTTTTCCAAGTGTATACAGCAAATTATGAAGTAAACGAATGATGTAGTGTATCAGCAGGGTTGATGTGCAATATTAACAAATGTTTACTTGCTACAACTGAGTGAAAAACAAACTGGAAAGATTCAAATGATCATTCAATACAGCATTTTGTATTAGACTGATACTTAAAAAAATCCAGAAATTATTTAAAGAATTGTAAGAGTACTTAAATATGCTAATTCGAATACAGTACATCAGTGGTCTCTCTCCTTTGTTGCACCAGGGACTGGTTTTATATATGAAAATATTTCTGCGGACCGGTTAGAGTCTAATCTGTAGTTTTGTTTTGGTGGGTGTCACTGCAGAAAACCCCGCCTCACAAAGATATGTGGTTGGAAATGGGAAATAAAGGGCTTTCAGTGCTTCTGTGGCAATGTCAAAAACAGTCGTTTTTCAAAATAAGATCCGGAAGCTTTAATAAAAAAAAGTGTAATTTGTACCATGAAAGATTTTGTTTGTGGACCGGTATCAAATGATTCACGTACCGGTACCGGTACAGGGGGTTGGGGACCTCTGCAGTACATGATACTTTACAATATTTATCACTGTGTTATAAATGCAGTGATCCCTCGCTACTTCGTGCTTCAGTACATCGCGGGTTTTTCAAAAATATTCAATGAAAAATTTTAAAAAATATTAATTCAGGAAAAGTTAAGGAAAATGCTGCAAAACAAGGCCAATTGTGCAAAAACAAACAAAAAAACAGCCCAACAAAACTACTTACATTTTTATGTGAGGTGCACATCTGTGTGAGTTCGCGCACATCTGTGTGTTTATATTTTATTTACATCCTATGCATTAATTTTGAATGTTTAATTGTTATTTGTCTGTCTGTCTTCCTTTCGGCTTTTTTCCCTTTCACTCGGGAGTCGCCACAGCGAATCATCTGATTCGCACATTTGATTTGGCAGAGGTTTTTACGTCGGATGCCCTTCCTGTCACAACCCTTTTAGCAAGGGACAGAAACACGCTGACGACTTTGCAGCTACTCTTTACGGATGTCAGCAATGGTTCTTTTACATGCCTCACACCATAGACAGTGAGAGACATGGCCCGCCTTTGATAACCCAGTTAGCTGCACTGGGGGGACAGTGACAACCTTGTGGAGAGTGGGACTCGAACCCCCAACCTTTGGATCAGCGATCCAGCACCTTATACCACTAGACCACCACTGCCCTGTTTTTCCTAAAAACTGAAAACCTTGTGCAGCATGTAGGTGCCGCCTACTGATGTATACGTACATGTATGTCTGTCTGTCTGTCTGTCTTCCTTTCGGCTTTTTCCCTTTTACTCGGGATTCACCACAGTGAATCATCTGAGTCGCACGTCGGATGCCCTTCCTGTCACAACCCTTTTTTAGCAAGAAACAGAAACACGCTGACGACTTTGCAGCTACTCTTTACGAAAGTCAGCAATGGTTCTTTTACATGCCTCTCACCATAGACAGTGAGAGACATGGCCCACCTTTGATAACCCAGTTAGCTGCACTGGGGGGACAGTGACAACCTTGTGGAGAGTGGGACTCGAACCCCCAACCTTTGGATCAGCAATCCAGCACCCTATACCACTAGACCACCACTGCCCCGAATGTTTAATTGTTATTATAAGCTTTTAAGTGTTGGATATGTAGCTATTGATTGATATTATATACACACATACAGTACATGTACATGTATGTCAGTCGGGAAGGGGGGGTGTTTCAATTCTACTTCGCGGAAATTGGCGGTTGTGGGGGGGTCTGGGTCCCCATTCACTGCGGAAAGTGAGAAATCCCTGTATTTAGGTCCTGCCTAAGGGTGGAGCTCTGGAAATATTTGCATGTGTATTTTTACCGAAAAATACGTATACAGAATACAAGAATAAGCTGCAACGTGCAAGTGCCCTATTTTTTTCTTCATTTATTCATATACTTGTGTGGACATGTAAGCACGCATGTAAAGCTCCGGAGATCTGCTATATAATAAATAAATAAATAAATAGTCTAAAGAGTAAATGACGGGTAAGATAATTCATTTTTTTCAAAGCTGCTTAATGCTAATTAGGGTTGTGGAGAGGCTGGCGCCCATCCCAGCTGACTCTGTGTACATTAAAAAAAAAAAAAAGATATTCAGATCCTTATACATTGTTTTATGCATTTATAATACGATTATGAACAGAGTATCACAGCCACAGATTTTTCGTAATTCAATAAATAGTTTATGGAAATCTTTATCCTGGATGAAGCTTTGCAAAAATCTATTTTCTGTGTCCAAAGTAGACGAAAGGTCAAAATGCACAGAACTGGTTTGCATGTGTGGACTGGACATGAGTCGTGTTTCCTCTCCACTGTGTCTGTCATTCATTCTTGAATCTCTGACCTCTGCTGTCACCAGGTGGAACAAAATCTTCACAAATTCACTGTTAGTTGTCCCTTAACAGCACATCACAAAAATGTTTTTCATACACGTGTCATATTTGCAAGCTTTACCTTTTCAGTCCCCAATGAACACCCAGGTTATATCTGGGATTTGGGTCAATTTATTACTTAATCACCAAATTATTTATATAAAAATAACTTCAAAATATTGACATATTTATTTTCATTTCATGTTTCAAAGAAGCCAAAGATGTTGCATAATTTAATGTGTTGTATATTAAATATACTGCTTGTAAAGCAAAGTATCTGTGAAAGTGTGAAAGCTGAGATACACACACAAAAAAAAAAAAAAAAAAAAATATATATATATATATATATAGATTAACTGTTTGGGTTTTTTTTACACCTGAGCCTAGCAGCTCATCAGGCCGGTGCTTATCCCCAGTTTCTGTAGCGTGAAGCAATCAGGAGTTCAACTCCTCCTGGATGGGACGCTAGTCCATCACAGGTTACCTTCCCAGTATATTTTTACTGGTACCCATTTATACTGCTGGGTGAACAGAGGCACACTTGTGGTTGACACCTTGCCCAGGGGTCTTAGCACAGTGAGGGTCTCAGTGGGATTTGAATTCACAACCTCCCGATCATGAGCCCAACACTCTAACCACTACACCACCGGCTCCACTCCACTAGTGCATGTGTATATATATATGTATATATATGTGTGTGTGTATATATATATATATATATATATATATATATATATATATATATATATATATATATATATATATATATATATATATATATAAACAGGGATAACTCGCTACTTGATGCTTCAATGCGTCACTTTTTTTTTTTTAAATATTCATCGGATTAAGAAATTTAAAAAAAATGAAGGAAGAATACGGGAAGAGGTTCAGGAAAATTTTGCAAAAACAAGGCCAATTATGCAAAAAAAAAAACCCAAAAAAACCCCCCTAAACAAACACAAGACAAAAACAACCCAAAACCTCCCATCAAAACTACTTACATTTTTGTGAGGTGCGCATCTGTGTTTGTGCGTGTCTGTATATGTGTGTATTTATATTTTATTTACATCGTATGCATTGTTTTTGAATGTTTAATTGTTATTATAAGCATTGAAAGCATTGAATATGTATTTATTTGTATTATACACACATATACATGTACATATATGGACAGTGGTGGTCTAGTGGTATAGGGTGCTGGATCGCTGATCCAAAGGTTGGGGGTTCGAGTCCCACTCTCCACAAGGTTGTCACTGTCCCCCCAGTGCAGCTAACTGGGTTATCAAAGGTGGGCCATGTCTCTCACTGTCTATGGTGAGAGGCATGTAAAAGAACAATTGCTGACTTTCGTAAAGAGTAGCTGCAAAGTCGTCAGCGTGTTTCTGTTTCTTGCTAAAAAAGGGTTGTGACAGGAAGGGCATCCGACGTGCGACTCGGATGATTCACTGTGGTGAATCCCGAGTAAAAGGGAAAAAGCCGAAAGGAAGACAGACAGACAGACATACATGTACGTTTACATCAGTTGGCGGGGTGATCCTACTTCGCGAAATTCGATGGTCGCAGGGGGGATCTCGGTCCCAATTAATATAATTAATATATATATATATATATATATATATATATATATATATATATAAACAAAACAAAAATAAAAGGACAGGACAAAGACTTTCTATTGAAACTCCATTTATCACTACAGATCTGTTTCGAGGGGTGGTGAAACCATATATACTGTATACATATATACATATAAACTTACATTTTTGGTGCAGATGATTTAGTTTTGACACTGAGGGTGGTGAAGCCAGGTTTAAAAAAACAAAACAAAACTGTACATAGGTTAAAAAAAATGAAACACACTGACCGAATTATTATTATTATTATTATTTATTTTTACTTATTAAAGTTTTCCATTGCCAATTTAAACAAAACTTGCTAGGATCAGAAGCTTTGGTATCAGACCAGGTTTTATCTGGATTTTATTCATGTTGTGTATTTGACAGCAATTATCATCAGATTTTTTGGAAATACAATAAAACAGCAAATCCAGCAGGGGGTGCTGTGTACAACATATTTATGTCTTGATAGAGGTCTGTGCTTTTCAGTTGCTCTTGTTGTTTTTTTTGTTTTTTTTAGAGCACTCTGCCATTTTCCTTTCTGTACTTGGATAGCATTAATCTGAAAATGTTCACTGTCATATTTTACACATTAATTCGTACTAGACATATTATATTGTTCACTTGGCTTGGGATATTGGTATTTGACTATGGTATGTAAAACAATTTTGGTGGCATTGTGTTGGTGAATTGCTATTAATGATGCTAATAGATAAATAAACTAATACAGTACGTGATATGTTGGATAACTAATTAAGCAGTTTGTTTATTATAAACATTCTGCATGTTTAATTGAAAAATTAACAAAGCAAGAACTGATCCGGGCGACACAGTGGCGTAGCAGTTTGCATATCTGACTCATAGAAAGAAGGCCTGGGTTTGATGCCCAGCAATGTTGTTTCTGTAGGGAGTTTGCATGTTCTCCCCATGCTTGCATGGGTTTCCTCTGGGTGCTCCGGTTTCCTCCCACAGCCCACAGACATGCATTGTAGGTTACTTAGCTGTTCCATATCATCCCTAAATGTGAATGGTTGTGATTGTTGGCCCTGTGATACCCTGCCGAGCTGTCCAGGGTGTACCCCACCCTCGCCCGGAGTCGACTGGGATGGGCGCCTGCCTCCCCACGACCCTAATTAGGATTAAGTGGTTCAGAAAATAAATGAATGAATGAAGAGCTGATCCCCCAGCAGTACTTTAGGCAATTCGTAACAAGCCAAGTGTGTTAACTTCCCGTTAGCTTTGAAAAATGCACCACCACCACCAGTTGTTGCACACGTGAGACCAGCTTGCATTGCCTTCACAGTATGTTAAAATCTATTTTTGGCTGCTTTTTTGCATGCAAAGTGTTAGAAGTGCTACATTTGCAGGAATAATAAGAGAGAATAGGTCTGATCTTGCAAAGCGCAGTCTCCGGCTATCATTCTTCTTTCTCAAAATGTGCCTAATTGGATGGTTTGCAAGATGCAGTAGTCTAGAGTCAGCATAACACCAAATGTTCAAACTTTGCACGCAACAGTAAGGAGCTTTGCAGAGTATCAGAAGTCAAAACAAATGCTCATGTCCATGCTAACTTTTTCATTGGAAGTGTCGTGCTTCACCATTCAACACGCACTTACATCCTGAAGCACTTTTCAACTCGGTATTAGAACATTTTAATGGTAAGCTTATGCTTATTCTGGATTGTTGGTTTTCTGATATACTGTAATACTATAATTGATATTGTCCACCATGCAACAAGCACAAAGCTTCAAAAATAAATGAAATGCAAGGGTGGAAAATAATAACAAATATGAGTAAACATCTTATTCTGGGTAGAACAACACAAAGGTGTTTTATCCGCCCCTAAAAATGATGTGGATCCATTTTTGGACGCTTGTTGATTTTAACAGCTTTCACATTGCTACACTCAAAACATTTAAGTGCCAGATGGATGGTTTGAAAAGCTCAACTCTTACTTGTGAATTAGAAAAGTGCTCTACTCGACATGGGGAAAACATAGCGCCCAGCCTACTACCGCTATTTCCAAGTGCTACTTATTTTTTTAATCCATAAATTCTGTTTTTACAAGACTGCATAATAATAATAATGGGAACAATATTTTTCTTTTACGATTATTGAACTTTCTATCAGTTTATTCTTTTTCCTAAACTGCAAAATTTCTGCTGAAGTACTACTACCATTAAAAAAAAATAAATAAATACATACGTGTCTTGCTTTTAGCTTTACAATTGGTTGCCGTGCCCTGTGATTTCTAGCGGTACCGTTACAGTCCTTCCATGTCTGTAAGATATCCGAAAATGTGCAAAACATAAATACAGGGATCCCTCGCGACTTCACACTTCAATTCATGCAGCTTCAGTGCATTGCATTTTTCTTTAAATATTCATCGGACTAAAAAAATAAGGAATTTAAGGAAGCAATCGGGGAAAAGTTAAAGAAAATGCCACATAACGAGGCCAATTATGCAAAACAAACAAACAAACAAACAAAAACAACTCAAAAGCACCCCCCCCCCCCCAACAAAACTACTAACATTTTTTTATCTGTGGTGCACATCTGTATGTGTGTGTATTGATATTTTATTTACATTTTATTAATTATTTTTGAATGTTTAATTGTTATAATATTGTATTTATTGATATTATGTACACTTATGCATGTACGTATACGTCAGTCGGGGGCGGGGGATTCGGAATTCGGCGGTCATGGGGAGATCTCGGTCCCAATTAACCGCGGAAAGTGAGGGATCCCTGTAATAAATACAGAGTATGTACCCAATCCCAATTCATATTTAACATTCCTGCCAGTTATCAGGGACTGTACACACATCAGATATTTCGTTAAGGTTGATTGGTAATTAAGCCTAACACCAAATTCAGATGAATTTACCACAATCCCATAGTAACCATAAATGAATGTGTGGACGTGGGACAAGCACATTCAAACCCATATCAAAAAGGGCTCACAGAAGGTTTAAATGGCTTTTGGTTCTGAAAGAGTTGGACAGTAAAAGGTGATACCAGTAATGCTACTGTAATATTAGGATTGGTGTTTGGCTAGCATACTGAAAACATTACAAATATCATGGGTAGGAATAAGACACCGGGAGTTTGCATGTCTTCAGAAACTCTTCATTTTATTAAAAAAACTACCTATGATAAGTGGACTACTTGGTGGATGGCAGTCGTGGCCTGGTGGTAGTGTGCTGGATTAACGATCGCAGGGGTTCAAGCCCCACTATCGAAGGGTTGTTGGTGGTGTCCCCCCCCCCCCAGTGCAGCCAACTATGCTATCAAAGGCCAGTCATGTCTCTCAATGTCTGTTGTGAGAGGGATCTAAAAGAACCATTGCTGACTTTCGACAAGAGTAGACTATATGGTCTGGAACGCTGTCCAGGGTGTACTATACCCTCGCACAGAGTCGGCTGAGATCCCCGTAATCCTAATTAGGATTAAGCGGATCAGAAAATGAATGAATGATTAGTGGACGGAGCTGTTCAGGATGTACCACGCCCATGCCCAGAGTAGATAGAGATGGGCGTCAGCCTCCCAGCGACCTTAATTAGGATTGACCGGTTCAGAAAATGAATGAATGGACTAATTAGTGGACTTAATGTAAATCTGTAGTGTTAGTTATTAAAGGATTTACTGTAATAATGGAGTCAAAGAAAAATTACTTACCCCAAATGAATAACACTACTGCTTGATGTTGCTGTGATCTACAGCAAGATCAATTGATATACTGTACTGTTTCCCATGTTTACATTTGGAGCAGTAAGCATTGGCCTCAATCCGTGTAATCTATTCTGGAAACTGTTACACCATGGATATAATGCTCCCTCGGATACTGTAGCTGTTTCTCTCCGTTTCTTGCAGATATCTGTGTGGTGTTCTTTTTATAAAACAGGTCCATAGCCTCTGGGGGCAACTCAAATAATTGCATTACTGCCATTGTTTTGAATGCGATAGCCATAAACCTCTGCCTGACTTGTCCAAAGTAGCGAAACTCATAATGTCAGCATGTTAATAATGCATGGTAACAAGAGATGGATGTGTTTTAGGCTTTGATTTAGCAATAGGTCAGTTGTACGCTTAAGGCACATCAACCTTCTGATTTTTTATTTTTTATTTTTTGGTAAGACTGCCAGGAACTTCTCCAGAGTTACTTAATGTGAAATCTTCTGAATTTGTAGTAAGTAGATCACGAAGATTTAGAAACAGGGTAAATTGCAAGGGTGGCACTGTGATCGTTACCGTGTGGAGATGATTCGCATTAGCTGATTGCTGTTAGATTTTCAGATTTATGTATTAGCAAGTGAAGAAAGAAAAAGATGAAAATATCAGAATGGAACTGTGTCTGAATGAAGCAGGCAAAATTATCAAGGATATTGTTTACTTAGAAACGGGGCAGTGCTGGCCTGGTGGTAATAGGCGCTGGATCGCTGATCCTAGAATTGGGAGTTCGAGTTCCACTCTCCACATAGTTCTCACTGACACCCCCCCCCCAGTACAGCTAACTGGGTTATCAAAGGCCGGCCATGTCTCTCACTGTCTGTGGTGAGAGGTTCATGTAAAGGAACCATTTGCTGACTTTTGTCAAGAGTAGTTGCATAGCCGTTAGCGTGTTTTTGCCCCATGCTAAAGGGTTGGGTTAGGAAGGTCATCAACGTAAAAACCAATGGCAAAGTGAATATGCAAATCATTGGTACGACTTCCATGGAAATGGAGGCAGATGATTCACTTGTGGTGACCCCTGGAAATAGGGAACAGCCGAAAAGAGAAGAAGAAGATTGTTTGCTTAGAATGGCTAATTTGCATGATCACTGAGTTTAAAATACTTCCAACAAGTGTGTGTGTGTGTGTGTGTGTGTGTGTGTGTGTGTGTGTGTGTACAATGGACAGGAGAGGAATAACAATGACTGTATTTATGACCTTTTTTAAAGCATTCATCATGTCGTCATGTTAGCGTTTCTTCTAAAAACACTTAAGACATTAAACACACAGTGTGTCTTGTGATTTGCTCAGCGGCTAATATAGCTGTTTTGAAAATGGCATCTGTTCCGAAACAAAAGTGGAGTAACGAAAAGAATGTAAACTGCACTCCATAAAGATATTCAACTGTATACTGCCAGAAACATAAGAAAACAAACTAAAACAAGATGTTGATAGTTTCTTCTCATTTTCCTTTCGGCTGTTCCCTTCAGGGGGCGCCACAGCGAATCATCTGCCTCCATCTCGCCTATCCACTTTATCTTCTTCCCTTAAACCAACTACCTTCATGTCCTCGTTCACCACATCCATAAATCTCCTCTTTGGACTTCTTCTAGGCCTTCTGTCTGGTAGTTCCAACCTCAGCATCCGACGACCAATATGCTCACGATCCCTCCTCTGTACATGTCCAAACCATCTCAATCTAGCCTTTCTGACTTTGTCTCCAAAACCTCTTCCATGTGTTGTCCCTCAGATGTACTCATTCCAATTGATATTACATACACATATTACATACGACCGTCGATTTCCGAAAATAGGATCGAGCTCCCCTGACTGACGTATACGCACATGTATATGTGTATATAATATCAATAAATACATATTCAATGCTATATAAATGCTAATAATAACAATTAAACATTCAAAAATAATTCATAGGATGGAAATAAAGTATAAATACACACACACACACACACACACACACACACAAAGACACGTGCACACACTCAGATGCACACCTTACAAAAATGTAAGTAGTTTTGTTGTTTTTTTTGTTTTTGTTTTTATTTTCGCATAATTGGCCTTGTTTTGCATTTTCCTTAACTTTTCCCCTATTTTTCTTTAATTTTCTTATTTTTTTATTTTTCGATGAATATTTTTGAAAAACCCGTGATGCACTGAAGCCGCAGACACTGAAGCACGAAGTAGCGAGGGATCATTGTGTACAGGCCAGTGAGCTGTACCGTCACAATGTGTTCCGTGATATTCAGAAAGGAGGTTGCCCTAAAAATACTTTCATAGACTTTCACCTTTCACTTTGCCTTTGTTGATGCTTCTGCCATCAGCTCAGGATTGAGAAAGTCTGCATGTGGAGTAAGATCTAAAATTTCTTCTTCACAACAAATCCATTTATTGACCAGTTCTGTCACAGATGTCTTGTGTACCAGAGCTTTTCACATGCAATCACTGATGTAGTTTGTAGATTTGCAAAGGCAGCTGATTTGCAACATTTTTGATGTTCACGTAAGTACGAATACTCAAATGCCGTGACGTCATGTCAACTAGCTGTCATGAGAGAGAGAGACAAAAGTATTGACTTGTCCAAAAAAATTCCGGGTTTAAAATTTATTACCACTCAATAAATTATTTACTTAAAGTAAATAAATAAATAAATAAAATACTTTTATTTTGTAGACAATAAGATGATTTATTCCACACTTTTTAGGTTTGTACCTTTGGCAGTGGTTACAGTTTTAAGTGCTTTTGCATGAGCATTGTACACCTGAATATAGAACATTTTGGATTATTCTTTCTGGCATATGTGGGGCCGGGAGATTGTGTGTTCAAATCCCAGTTAAACCCCCACTGTGCTAAGTCCCCTGGGCAAAGTCTTAACCACAAGTGTGCCTCTGTTCACCCAGCAGTATACATAGTACCAGTAAAAATATACTGGGAAGGTAACCGGCGTTGGACTAGCATCCCATCCAGGAGGAGATGAACTCCTGGTTGCTTCATGCTACGGTAACCGGAAATAAGCACCGGCCTGATGAGATCCCTTTTTTTCTGGCATATCCTCTACAATCTGTTCCGTGACCGATCTGAACATGAATGGACATAGTTCTTAACAATATTACTTCATCGTCTGTGGCCGCTTGAGATAGTGTACCTCTACCCTGTCTGCGTGATGTTACATTTATAATCAGACAAAAATGCCCCCTGACAACAGTTTCATTCTATCAGTAGGAGTAGTATATGTTTTATAGTGATGTTCTCATGGACCTTCTAAATGAAGGAGATATAACGATGAAAGAAGTCATGGAAAAGCAACCGCTTTTGTCTCTGACGCTGTCGCATCATATTTATCCATTAGTCTTGCGGTGATTTATTCAGCATCATTTCCAAACAGTCTTGCAGTGATTATGTATTCCCTGACTGGGGAAATGACACCGTTGATTAGCCAATCCTTTGTTGCTGTATGGGGACACATTAGGATGCATTTGCATTCAGACTACAGATGTTATGTGGTCATATGCATCCTCTCAATGCAGTGTGGTTGATTGGATTATGGTGCCTCAAGGCGTATTGGACCCAGGTCACACCTGTACTGTTGGCTCATCCAGGGAGCATGTTAATACCAGATGTAAATAAACCTTTGGTCTTCATGGCTTGGACTTTAGCCTGAGGTGCATTGCGAGTGGTGAGACCTCATACACATAAGTGTGTGCCTTTCTAAATCAGTTCGGTCAACAGATTGTGTCGCTAGTAGTCTCCAGTCAAGCCCTACAGACATATGAAGATAATTAATGCATAGAGAATGCACCTGAGCTCAATTTGAAAGACTCAGCTAAGGGTCAGAAGACTTGCTTTTTGAGTTCTTGATTTTTTTTATTATTTTTTTTTAATGTAGCTCCATGCAGCGTAGGATCATCATGCTTGGGAGAAATTGGTATAGCATTGATCTTATTTTTTTTGTGTCATGAATACTGTGTTAGTCCATTTGTATAATCTGTCCATTCTTGTGTACACGTGGGAACCCTGTGGGGATATTTTGCATGCTGGTATATGATACGCTTGTATTGGGAATTAATGTCTAAGTAATGGTAATGTCTACTCTATCTTACCCTCCAAACTGTATACTTGTTTCAAGCCATTAAATAAAATACAGTTTAATTTATTATTATTATTATTATTATTATTATTATTATTATTATTATTATTATTATTATTATTATTATTATTATTAGGGGCAGTGGTGGTCTAGTCCTATAAGGCGCCGAATCGCTGATCCAAAGGTTGGGGGTTCGAGTCCCACTTGCCACAAGTCGAGTTGGGGGTTCGAGTCCCACTCACTGCCCCCCCCCCCTCCCCCCTCCCCCCCGTGCAGCTAACTGGGTTATCAAAGGCCGGCCATGTCTCTCACTGTCTATGGTGTGAGGCATGTAAAAGAACCATTGCTGACTTTTGACAAGAGTAGGCTGCAAATCCGTCAGCGTGTTTCCAGCCTGCAATGGCCTGGCGAGTTGTCCAGGGTGTACTCTGCCCTCACCCTGAGTTGGCTGGGATGGGCACCAGCCTCCCTGTGACCCTAATTAGGATGAAGTGGTTACAAAAAATGAACTGATGAATCATCATTATTATTATTTAAAGTGTAGGTAATAACATAAGCAGAATTCTACCTTTGTTATCCACCCCCCCCCCCCAAAAAAAAAAAAATAAATAAAAAATACTGCCGTACAGTGCATTACTCATTTGAATAGAAAGGATTTGAATTAAATTACATTGAGGAACCTCAAGTGTTTCTAGCTTGTATTGGGTACCCCAAGGCATTGTTTGTTTTATATAATAATCACTAATATAACAGTTATTCAGGAAGAACAGTTTAAAAAAAATAAAGAAAATGATCCTCATTTATTAAAATATACGGTGATCCCTCGCTACTTCGCGCTTCAATTCATGCAGCTTCAGTGCATCCAGTTTTTGTTTTTTTTTTAGTATTCATCAAATTAAAAAAAGGAAATTAAGGAAGAATAGGGGAAAAAGTTAAGGAAAATGCTGCAAAAACAAGAAAATTATGCAAAAATAAAAAACCCTAAACAAATCCAAAACAAAAAAAACCCCAAAACCTCCCATCAAAACTACTTACAATTTTGTGAGACTTGCATCTGAGTGCGTGCATGCGCATGCGCATGTGCGTGCATGTGTGTATTTATATTTTACTTACACCTTATGCATTAATTTTGAATGTTTAATTGTTATTACAAGAATTTATAGCTATATAAACTCATATACATGTACGTATATATCAGTTGGGGGGGGGTGACCCTACTTCACGGAATTCGGTGGTCGTGGGGGGATCTCGGTCCGAATTAACCACGGAAAGTGAAGGATCCCTCTAATAAGATTATTAAGATTGGCTCTAAAGTTTCAGTATTTTAAACATGATGAAACCATTTTATGGTCTATTTTAAATTATACTCGTATTTTATATTACACTACATTTTCTTATTCAGTTGTGTACAGTTTGTCTCTACTTTTTTTTAAGTCATTGTCTGAAATTGTAAAAATTCACTCCTAAAATGGGGAAAACAAACAAACAAACAAACAAAAAAAAAACCCCACTTGTCAAAATCACCTACTGTAATATGCTTTTCGAGTCTTCATTCAGCAATTGGGCCAACGTGCTGTCAGAAGGTGGGTACAGCCTGTCCTTAAACGATGATAATTGATTAAACATACCAGTTATACAAATAAAACATGGACACACGGGGTGCTAAACACTCAACTTTTGCTTTTACACGCCCGCGATGGCAACCCTTGGGGTACCTACCGGTATAACGTGCTTATGGAAGTAAACCTGTTCAGTGGAATGTCATCTCTCTACCTTATGATGATATTAAATTCCCATTAAAATAATCTTATTACAACGCATCCCACTTTCAGGCAATATCAAAACCTTGGGGAGGGGACAAGAAAAATGTAATGGTTGCATGCCATTATGTCATTGATGGCATCATTAAAAATAAATTCACATTAAAAACTTGTTCAGTTCATTTTCTGCAACTGCTTAATTCGAATTAGGGTTGCGGGGAGGCTGGCGCCCATCCCAGCCAACTTCGGGCGAGGGCAGAGTACACCCTGGACAGCTCGCAAGGCCATCGCAGGGCGGAAACACGCCGACGGCTTTGCAGCCTACTCTTGTTGAAAGTCAGCAATGGGGGGTGTGGCAGTGACAACCTTGTGGAGAGTGGGACTCAAACCCCCAACCTTTGGATCAGCGATCCAGTGCCCTATACCACTAGACCACCACTGCCCCTTTAAAAACTTGTCTCAGGAGAAATTTATTTATTTGGAGCTCTGCTTTGAGGTAATGCCAAATAATTACAGTATATTAAAATTTACAAGTATTTTTAACTGAATGAAAGAAAAAACTTGACCTGAATAATTTTGACCCACTATAAGACTAATCTTTATAACTTCCATAATCTAATCTGCCTCACATAAATAACCATTCTTTCTGATTAAAGTTTTCGAAATATAATTGAATTGACCCTATTAAGGGTGTAGATATTCAATAATATAATAAACAGGCTGGAAAATAAAATGGTAAAGTTTAAAAGAATTTCCTGTTAGCACCAAGGTCTGTGATTGGCTGGAGAGTGAGCACCCATGATGTAGTTCTATTTAAATTGCATTACAGTTGGAGGAATCAAGTGGCTGATATTTTGCCTTAAAATTTTCTGCATGTAATGGTCATGACTCCTATGGTAAAGTATGTCTTCTTCTTCTTTTCCTTTCGGCTTTTCCCTTCAGGGGTCGCCACAGCAAACCATCCGCCTCCATCTCACCCTATCCTCTGTATCTTCTACTCTTACTCCAACTACCTTCATGTCCTCCTTCACCACATCCATAAATCTTCTCTTTGGTCTTCCTCTCAGCCTTCTGCCTGGTAGTTCCAACCTCAGCATCCTACTACCAATATACTCACTATCTCTCCTCTGTACTTGTCCAAACCATCTCAATCTAGCCTCTCTGACTTTGTCTCCAAAACGTCTTACATGTGCTGTCCCTCTGATGTACTCATTCCTGATCCTATCCATCCTCGTTACTCCCAAAGAGAACCTCAACATTTTCATCTCTGCTACCACCAGCTCTGCCTCCTGTCTTTCCCCCAGGGCCACTGTTTCTAAACCGTACAACATGGCTGGCCTCATCACCGTCTTCTACACTTTTCCTTCCATTCTTGCTGATACCTTCCTATCACACATCACACCGGACATATTTGTCCACCCATTCAAACCTGCCTGCACATGCTTCTTCACCTCTTTTCCACACTCTCCACTGCTCTGGATTGTTGAGCTTAAGTACTTAAAATCCTCCACCTTCTTTATCTCTGCTTCCTGTAACCTCACTGTTCCTCTTGGGTCCTTGTCGTTCACACACATACGTATTCTGATTTACTGAAGCTAACCTTCATTCCTTTATCCCTCTATAGTTGCCACAACTCTGCACATCTCCCTTGTTCTTAAAAATTGGAACAAGCACACTTCTCCTCCATTCCTCCGGCATTCTCTCACTCTCAAAGACCTTGTTGAATGTTCTTGTCAGAAAATCTACTGCTACCTCTCCTAGACGCTTCCATACCTCCACCGGTATGTCATCAGAACCAATTGCCTTTCCACTGTTCATCCTCTTGAAAGCCCTCCTCACTTCACCCTTACCAATCTTTGCTACTTCCTGGTCCTCAACAGTCACCTCTTCTACTCTTTTTTTTTTCTCTCTCTCATTTTCCTCATTCATCAGCTCTTCAAAGTACTCTTTCCATCTTCCCAGCACACTTCTGTCATCAGTTTCCCACCCTCTCCTTAATCCCTGTAACTTGCTGCACATCCTTCCCATCTCTATTTCTCTGTTGTGCCAACCTGTATAAATCATTTTATCCCTTCTTACTGTCCAACCTAGCATACAAGTCATCATACGCCGTCTGTTTGGCCTTTGACACTGCTACCTTCGCCTTTCGCTGTGTCTCCATGTACTCCTGTTCACTCTCTTCGGTCCTCTCTGTGTCCCATTTCTTCTTAGCTAACCTCTTCATTTGTACACACTCCTGCACTTTCTCATTCCACCACCAAGTCTCCTTATGTACTGTTCTTCCAGAGGACACGCCAAGAACTCTTCTACCTGTCTCCCTGATCACATTAGCTGTAGTTGTCCAGTCATCTAGAAGCACTTCCTGACCACCCAAAGCCCGTTTCAACTCCTCCTTGAAGACAGCACGACACTCTTCCTTTTTCAGCTTCCACCACTTTTGTCTTCTGATCTGCCTTTGCCTTCTTCACCTTTCTTACCATCAGCATCATCCTGCACACCTCCATCCTATGCTGTTTGGCAACACTCTCACCCACTACTACTTTACTGTCACTGACTTCCTTCAAATCACATCGCCTACACAAGATGTAGTCTACCTGTATGCTCTTAGCTCCACTTTTATAAGTCACACTATGCTCCTGTCTCTTCTGGAAGAAAGTATTCACCACAGCCATTTCCATTCTTTTTGCAAAATCTATCAACATCTGTCCTTCTGTTTTCCTGTCCTGGATACCAAACTTGCCCATCACTTCCTCGTCCCCTCTGTTGCCTGCACCAACATGTTCATTGAAGTCTGTACCGATGACCACTCTTTCACCTCTGGTGGTACTCTGCATCACTTCATCTAACTCACTCCAGAATCTCTCCTTCTCTTCAAGCTCACATCCTGCCTGTGGGGCATAAGCACTAACAACATTGAGCATCACTCCTTCAATTTCTAACTTGAGACTCATCACTCTGTCTGACACTCTTTTCACGATTTAAAAAACGAAATACATTCATGATGCTTTCAAGGGATGCAACACTAACTTCCACTAGTTCTGCTGGCAAACTGTCACTCAAGCAAATTTTTCAGTTTAGACTAATTCCATAAAAGCAATAAAATATAGAATTAAATTATCTAATTGATAACGTGTTTCTTTTTTAATTTTAAGAATTAGAAGGGTTTTTGCCAACCAAACATCACTATGCCGGACAGGAAGCAGAGCAGGCCATCAGCTAAAATTGAAAAAGTTACTGCACTAACAAGCCTCGAGTAACCAGCCAACAAGGTAAAGATGACCCATTTACAAACAGTTCAGTTAACCACAGTTCAACAACAGGTGTAGTGGTTAGCATGCCTGCATCGCAGCACAAAGCTGCTGGATTCAAGTCCTAGGTAAGGGCATTTCTCTGAAGAGTTTTCAGGTTCTCCCTGTATTTGCTTTGTTTTTTTCTGGGACTTTCCGTTTTCTCCCACAGTCCAAAAACATGCAAAATAGGCTAACTGGTTATCTCAAATTACCCATAGGTGTGAGTGTGAATGGTTTTGTGTGTGTGTGTGTGTGTGTGTGTGTGTGTGTGTGTTGGGAGGCTGAAATAGTCTGGAGAGCTGCTTTTAGTGTCTACAATGTCCTTTCAGTCACTGTTGGGTGACTCTGGTTCAGAAAATAGGTGATAGTAAGTTAGTCCAGACACTCCCCGACTTACACTCATCCGTTTTACATTTTTTCGCTTTTGCGTTTTTTTTTTTTTTTTTTTCCAAAAAACAAAGTCAAATTTTTAGTTTAGACGTACCTACGTAGTATGCTGACATAATGACGTAATGACGCTGCGTCCATTGTTTACAAACGAGCCTGAACGTGCCTCTCCTTCCCAGTTGAGTTTATATATATATATAGACAGTAGGCCCTTGACTATTCCCGATTTTGCACTAGCGGTTTGAGTATTCACGGACTGCCGTTCGCACGTGATTCAAATTCAGCCAATGGCTGTCCTCCTTCCTGCTGATTGGTTGAGGTGATGTAACACCCCCTTTTCCTCAATGAGCCTTTTTTCGTGTGTTTTAATTACCAGTTAAGTTCTATGATGTCACTTAAACGCCCGCTAAGCACCAGAAAAAGGTAATGAGGTTGGATGTCTCTTCTGAAGAAATAAGACTTTCTCCTCTGAAGTCACGTAATTGCTGAAGAGGAATACAGTAATCGTTTGAACTGTTTTAAAACACTCCACTATTAAAGTCTTTTTTTTAAATTATTATTCCAGTACATCACCTAAGGTAATGTTTAAAATGTTTGTGTTTTATATTTTATTTACTGTGGTGTAGCATGTTTCTCATTGTGTTTTGTTTATCCAGTTTATTACATTTCTTGTTCTTTTATGTCCTTTTTGTTATGGTCTGTGTTTTGGGGGACTTTGATTTTGGCGCTGTGCCTCTCACTAACTGTTTACTTCCTGAGGGGAGTAGCTGAGCTGCTCGGGAGCACACACCTGAATTCACTATTCTCATTTACTCCCAATAAACAAAAGGCTCACCTCGCCGGAGGATTAACTCACATCAACATCACAGCTTTGGTTTGTAACGCCTCTTACTCTATCACCCTCAAATTCTGACTTGTACTCTGGCTCCGGCTGGGGGGGGGGGGCTGAGCTGAGCTGAGCTGCTGAGCTGCTCGGACCTAATGCAGTTAATACCTGAATTCAGTCGTGTCATGCCTAATGCAATACAGTATGTTTCTCTCGTGGGCATTTTTGAAAACTACAGTGCTGTATGTTTAGAAATAGAATGCACTGAAAGATGTTTTATGCGTATGCTGTATAATGTTTATATTTTAGCATCAATAAACATAACAGTAAAAATGGAAAAGTTTTTTTTTTTAATCATTACTACAATTTACTACATTAATACTGTATTAATGAGTAAGACTGATTCTATGTCTATAGAATGTGTTTAAGAAGCATATTTTAGTGCATGTAATAGATACATCGTATTTTACTTACAGCTGCTCATTCGCGCATGTGACGTCATACATGGGGTTTTACTTCCGGGTACAGAACTCACGGATTATCTCGATTTGCGGGAGGGCCCGGAAACGAACCCCCGCGAATGTCGAGGGCCAACTGTGTGTGTGTGTGTCTGTGTGTGTGTGTGTGTGTGTGTGTGTATATATATATATATATATATATATATATATATATATATATATATATATATATATAGACTACCCCGTAAAAGCCTTTAAAAATGATAAGTACACCAATTTTGTATGAAATATGTGTAAAAAGAAAATTATTTTTAAACCATTTTATTAACATATTTAATTAAACCATTATTAAACATTTTTATTAACTCACATGCGCGCACACACACACACACACACATACACACACAAAACACACACACTCTCTCTCTCTCTCTCTCTCTCTCACACACACACACACACACACACACAACACTGTCTATCTCTCTCTCTCTATCTCTCTCTCACACACACACAACACTATCTCTCTCTCTCTCGCTCTCTCTCTCTCTCTCGCTCTCAGACACACACACACAAACAACACACATTTTTGGCGTGCTCCGCCAAATGCGGGCTCCGCCCGCACGCAGCTGATGCCGTGTGCAGTCCTGTGTCAGTCAGGGCAAGTGCGCCACTTCTCTGCTCAAATTGGGCATAAAAACTGTCTTCATTCCTTATTGTTTCACTTGGTTGTCTAGTCATGTAAACCCATAATTATTACCAATGAGCCGTGTTTATAAGATTATAAGATGAGCCCTCTCAAATAAACTCACAAAACTCACGAACCAACAGTAGAACTTTCCTTTATGCGTGTTACAAACAAGCTTGATGGGTGAGGTACTATGGAGATTCAGCTCCCTGCTGGCCAATCGGAGGCCAATGGGAGACCAGCGGGGCGGGATGTTGGGAGACAGCCAATGAGAGAGAAACTCGCGCATTGTTTGAATTTTTGAATGCCGCGTTTGCATGTTTGCATGTAAGAAGAGGTTGTTTCGTATACAGAGGGCAAAAATTTAGGAAAATGTTTTTCGTACCCTGGATTTTTCATATTCAGAGGTTTTCGCAAGTAGAGGGCCGACTGGAATTGGCCTTGTTTTATGACATTTTCCTTAACTTTTTTCCTATGTTTTTTTTTTTTTTTTTTTTAATTTTTAATTAATATTTCTGAAAAAACCACGATGCACTGAAGAAACAGAAAGTGAAGCATGCAGTAGTGAGGGATCACTGTATTGGTCAATTGTTCCTGATCCAAACAATGTACGGAATAAAATGAAGAAACAAATGCATAAACATTGCTTGTTGTTGAAGTTCTTACCTGGGTGACGACTCTCCTGGTGGGTAATGATGACCTTAAATTTCTGTCATTTGTACTCAATCTGTGTTACTGTGGATTGGTGGAGTCCAAACCATTTAGAAATGGTGTATAACCTTTTCTGGACTGATGAGCATTAACAACCCTTTTTTGAGATTCTTAGAAATCTTCTTTGTTCAAGACATAATGCACTGCTGACACTTTGATAGATCTGTGTTCTTGAAATCAAAAGGGATGCCCACTCATGCCTGATTGTCATCCCATTGATTGAATTTAGAGTCAACTGTTTTCACCTTCGAATTATCCACTAATCCTAGAGTTTCACAAACTTCTGTCACTTCCAAATATGTCATATCTGTTAATTGTCCTCAATAATTCACCAACCAAGTGAAATATTTTTGTTTCATTGATTTAACTGGATTCTCTTTATGGATTTGTT
>CM045744.1:34236475-34363975 GCA_024760905.1 Plotosus lineatus | reverse complement strand
AACAGTTTGCTTTGGTCTTCTACTGTATGCATTATAAATCGCAAGCCTTGTCTTCTTCACTTACATTGAAGTACTTCCACACTGACAACGTTGTAGCCTGTGGTTATAAACGTGCCCATGGCGGTGACATTATTACTTGGGCTAGACCCATTTCGGTCTTTATTTAGTTTCTTGGTGCATTTTTATGTGGTATTTTTAGATGCTGGTTAATTTACAAATGTATATAAACAAAATGCTGTGAATAAGGCTGTCTACCACATTATCATCAATATGGTAAACAGTAGATTGTAAATGGAGTGCTAAATGCAAGTGTATAACAGTGTGTGTGTGTGTGTGTGTGTGTGTGTGTGTGTGTGTGTGTGTGTGTGTGTGTGTGTTGTCGTATTAGATTTGTTGATGAGTGGTGGTTTCCCAACAGTTTACTTTGGTCTTGTGGACATGTAGTTGTTGTGGTGACCTTACATTTATATGTCACTGGGAGAATGGTAAAAAAAAAAAAAAAATGCTTTTGACTGATGATCGTGACTAAAGACAAACATTAAGGATGAAATATGATGCTCAATTAAAAAAAAAAAAAAAAAAAGAATACAGTCACGTGTGGCTTCTTTCATTACTCTCAATTTTCATCAAGCTTCTGCTCTCGGCCAGTCAGCCATCATTTTCGACTCACAAAGTTCAAGTCTCAGTGGTACTCTTCTCATAATCAACCCACAAGCCGAGGGTTTTGGGCTCATTTCTGCAGTTGCCAAGATAATTGTGGCCTGCTGGGTTTGCCGGGTCACAGATGGAGCACTCACTGCCTCAGACACACTCTGCCACTCAAGATTTTTTTGCGTAACAACCAGAAAAATAGTGCCTGGCTGCCGTTATTCAACACTCCTTCTAGGTACTTCTCTTCCTCTTTCTCATTGACTTCCCTGTCTGTTATCCATGTGCTGATTTAAAAAAAAAAAAATCTATTATTAATACAGAGAAATTTACATGCTACACAGGCTTTCTAGGCACTAGAGATCCTCAGTGAAAAGGGAGCACGTAAATAAAGATTTGATTTAGTGGCGACGAGTGCAGATGAGACCCAGGTGTCCGTGCAGGATTTCGTTAAGTACGGAACATTAACGTGTGTGTAATTTGTCTCCTTTCAAAATTAAATGCCACAATAACTTTTCAGTTTATGGCATGTAATGGTAAAACAGTTGATGGGGTGAACTTGTGCTTGTGCGTGTGCTCTGAATACTCCATTTAGCTTTAGATCACAACTCGGCGGGATATTTTGACATTGGATTTCACTGCAAATTAGTGTCAGTGACAGTTTTCACACTGCCTTCAGTTTCACGAGTATAACTGTGGGATGCCATATGATGTCATTGAGGATGACTGAAGTGGGAATTATATCTATAGTCAAATTAACAAGACACCTCATTTCCTTAAATTTGTTACAATTATAAATTGAACAATATTGTTGTACATTAAAAATAAATACATAACTTTGTATAAGGTTAAAAAAATAAATAATTCCTAATTTTATACAGTATAATGGTGGAATGTCCCTTTTTTATTACGTTACGAT
This sequence comes from Plotosus lineatus, assembly GCA_024760905.1. NCBI lineage: Eukaryota > Metazoa > Chordata > Actinopteri > Siluriformes > Plotosidae > Plotosus > Plotosus lineatus. Next base: position 34,362,408 of record CM045744.1, on the reverse strand, counting down.
GCAGAGAGCCGCTATACTGGCTCGTGACGTTGTACCCGAGAAATCGGCGAGACGTGGCTCTGCTGTACATGTGCAAGAAATGCAGCGAGCCGTTGTAGTGACTTTTCATACATAGCATAACAAACGTCTGTAGATTGGTAAGATTCAACATTATCTTATACATATTTCCAATGAAAAAGAAAGACTAGTAAAATGTTATGGTAAATATGAATGGCTGTTGTGAAAACAAATATATAAAACACATACATTCACACACACACACACACACACACACACACACACACACACACACATATTATATATACCGTATTTGGCGTGATGAGCACCAATGGCGCTTAATAAATTGGAGTGGGTGGGCGCTTATTAAAATATTCCCAGCAGAGTGGAACAGTAAGTGCTTATTCCCATCGAGGTGGAAAACATGAATAATAACAGAACAATAAAATAGTTTTACTGGTATTTGTATTATTCATTTTGTGGTATCAACCAAACTACTTACATAAAAGCTGAAAATAAACAGAAAACAGCATCATTTAAAAAAAGACCCCTTAATTTTCCCTCCTGGTGCTGTTCTTTTAAATATTTTCCCCTGATGTAAAATCAAGCCAATCAACACGATTGTCAACTTTAGCACATGGCACGTTGAACATACAACACGAACATAAACAAAAGCACATGGCCAGGAACGTCTTTAAAATTTATGAAACAGATGATTCGCTGTGGTCACTCACGAGAAAGGGAAAAAGCCAAAAGGAAGAAACAAAGTGAGCAGGAGAATCGGGTGAAAAATTCTCATCACTTTCTGAGAGGTCCATATCTGGCTCATCGCTCCATTCATTCAGAGCATCCCATAGTTTTGCTGTAGCAGTTTCTAATGGTTCATCGGTTGTTGGACATTTACCAAGAGAACACAGCAAAATATTTTCCTGTTTTTTAAAGCACGGCAGAACAATCAAATGTGTTGTTATTGATGAACATTATGGACATTCCTCAGTGGCAGGGGGTTTTGAAATACCGTGTAAATTTTTAAATATACTCATTTTTACAGGCAGTGAATGCCTCATTTTACAGTTACAGAGACTGATTCAATAAAATTGGTAAGTTTGATCTACGATCTACCAGGCAGTACGGTCAAGTGCAACTGACTCCCAAGAGTCTGGGTTGATGTTGTACTATTTCATGGTGGCTTTCAGGGTGTCCTTGAAGCATTTCTTGGGTGCGCCCTGTGAACATTTGCCCTTATACAGCTCAGTTTTGGAAGGCGATCGTCATCCATACGGCACACATGTCCAGCCCATCTGAGTTGGACCCACTTCAGCATGGCATGAACACTTTCCATGTCAGGCCTCTGAAGGAGTTCAGTGTCAGGTACTTTGTACTGTCATTTGATGTGCAGTAGCTTCGTCAGGCTTCACATTATAAATTACTAAATCATATAACGCATGCTGAGGGGCACTGGTGGCCTGGTGGTAAAGAGCACTGGATCGCTGATCCTAAGGTAGGGGGTTCGAATCCCACGCTCCACAAGGTTGTCATTGCCACCCCCACCCCCCACCCCACAGAGCATATAACCCAGGGGCCATGTCTCTCACTGTCTATGGTGAGAGGTTCATGTAAAAGAACCATTGCTGACTTTCGTAAAGAGTAGCTGCATAGCCGTCAGCGTGTTTCTGTCCCTTGCTAAAGGGTTGTGTCAGGAAGGGCATCCGACGTAAAAACCTTTGCCAAATCAAACATGTGAGACATTCACTGTGGTGACCCCAAAAAGCCAAAAGGAAAAGAAGATAGCGTATGCTGCATCTGCACAGTACAGAAAAACAGCAGAGTAACAGTTAATTTAAAAAAAAAAAAAAATTTTACAACCACTCTGGGACATCCCTCCCCTGGAGCTTTGTGCAATGGTTTTAGTTAAACTAAATTTTTAGTTTTCCAGCGTTATACAGTGGTGCATTGAGTATTGGTTTCTGATTATTTATAGTTATGGCAAGAGTTATTGTGTTTTTGGCATTGTTTATTGCTGAGTATTCTGAAATGGTGGCGGGGGAGGGGGGTTTATAAACCATTAAAGAAGAACTAATGTTGAAATGTCTACCATCCATTTTCTCCCAAATGCATGATTAATGCCTACCCATAAATTGGCTTTCATCATTTACATAACATTTCCAAGCTAGACTTCTTCACATGCTGCCTTACAGAGAACATTTTAAATAGAGGAGAGTGCTATCTTCCGTCTTCTGCATGCAATGATTGACAAGGGGCGGAGGGTATTTTTACTCTCTTGGCTCTCTTGGCCTGATGTGTCTTTTGTCAGGATTCTGATTCGTGAGCTCCCTGTAACAGAGCAAATCCTTTCTAGTTGAAGCACATTTGAACCATAATGGTAAGACTTAGTGTATTTTTGTGAATAATTGTTTAGAACCTATGACCTCTGTCTGCTTTGTTTGGATGTGGACTCCAGTTAAAAAAAAAAAAAAATCCAAAAATGTACCATATGTTAAGATAGTGAATATATTTATGGTCTCCTTTACAGATGCAGCATTAAACCCATTTGAAATGATAGCAAACATTTTCAGTTTTGATTAATAGACTGATGCTACTGATTTTTATTCTCATGATTTATCCTTTTATTGTACTTGCTATTAAATGTGTCTATTTTGTATTTTTTTTTTAAATAGTCTAATAATATTAACCGGAATGGAAAGAAATGTTCACAAATGCAATTGAGCGTGCATTGCCACAAAAAAAAATAAATAAATAAAATAAATCAATAAAAAATAAAAAAAATGTACAGCCACAAGATACATATGTAGTTCTTCATTGATTCATTTTCTGAACGGCTTAATCCTAATTAGGGTTGTGGGGAGGCTAGCGCCTATCTCAGCCAACTCCTGGGTGAGGGCAGAGTGTATCCTGGACAGCTTGCCAGATCATTGCAGCATATATAGGTTTGTTTTCTTTAAATTAAAAATTCAACCCTGTTCTACCACAACATAAACAGCACGCCCCAAAGCCTAGATCATGGAGACAGAAATGTTTCTTTTCCCTTTTACTCTCAAGTAATTAAGATCTTTGCTTTGGATGCCTTGCTCTGCGCATACTAAGTAAGAAATCTTGAAGTAGAGTAATGGCACTCTTGGCAAATATTACAAATGATCCCACTGCTGAATGCATTCTGTTAATTGGGGCATGGCTGTTAAGTGCAGTCTCATGTTTAATGACTGATTTTTTTTCTGTTTTTGAAGTTTTCAGAATTGTATTTTTGTTTGCTGGTTTTCTAGAGCTATGGAAAAAGTATACCAGGGGGAAAGAGGTGGACATTATAGCAAACAAACAAACAAAAAAATCTAAAAATACCCCGAGAGTCCTGTACCCAGTGTAAGTAGGTGGTTCGCCTCCCCAGTCCTCACTATTGAGAGGGAATCTGAATCGATACTCATTTCCAAATTCTGAGATTTACATACACAAAACATCAATATCATTCTGGATGTGCATGCCATGGCAATATTTGGCTCTCCTTGATTTTTTTTTTTTTTTTTTTTGTGGCAGAATAATTGTACACCACAAAATTTTAATTCAAGAGTATACAATGAACCCTCACTTTTCGTGGTTAACAGGGATCGAGACCCTCCACGAATGCTGAATTTCCCTGAAGTAGGATTGACCCCCCTGACTGACATATACGTACATGTCGTCTTCTTCTTTTCCTTTCAGCTGTTCCCTTCAGGGGTCGCCACAGCAAACCATCCGCCTCCATCTCACCCTGTCCTCTGCATCTTCTTCTCTTACTCCAATGACCCTCATGTCCTCCTTCACCACATCCATAAATCTCTTCTTTGGTCTTCCTCGAGGCCTTCTGCCTGGTCGTTCCAACCTCAGCATCCTACTGCCAATATACTCACTATCCATCCTCTGTACATGTCCAAACCATCTCAATCTAGCCTCTCTGACTTTGTCTCCAAAACTTCTTACATGTGCTGTCCCTCTGATGTGCTCATTTCTAATCCTATCCATCCTCGTTACTCCCAGAGAGAACCTCAACATTTTCATCTCTGCTACCTCCAGCTCTGTCTCCTGCCTTTTCCTCAGCGCCACTGTTTCTAATCCATACAACATCGCTGGCCTCAACACCGTCTTGTACACTTTTCCTTTCATTCTTGCTGACACTCTCCTATCGCACATCACACCGGACACTTTTCTCCAACCATTCCAGCCTGCCTGCACACGCTTCTTCACCTCTTTTCCACACTCTCCATTGCTCTGGATTGTTGAGCCTATTGTTGAGCCATCGGATATCGTCTTTGCTTTTTGCGGATGATGTTGTCCTTTTGGCTTCATCAAGTCGGGCCCTCCAGCTCTCATTGGAGCGATTCGCGGCTGAGTGCGAAGCAGCCGGGATGAAGATCAGTACCTCCAAGTCCGAGGCCATGGTTCTCAGTCGGACAATGGTGGAATGCACCCTCGGGTCGGGAATGAGGTCCTGCCCCAAGTGGAGGAGTTTAAGTATCTTGGGGTCTTGTTTACGAGTGAGGAAGGATAGAGCGAGAGATCGACAGACGGATCGCTGCAGCCTCCGCTGTTAAGCGGTGCCTGTACCGGTCCGTTGTGGTGAAAAAGGAGCTGAGCCGCAAGGCGAAGCTCTCAATTTACCAGTCGATCTACGTTCCAACCCTCACCTATGGTCACGAGCTTTGGGTAATGACCGAAAGAACAAGATCACGGATACAAGCGGCTGAAATGAGCTTCCTTCGCCGGGTGGCGGCGTTCTCCCTTAGAGATAGGGTGAGAAGCTCCGCCATCCGGGGAGAGCTCGGAGTAGATCCGCTGCTCCTCCGCATTGAGAGGGGCCAGTTGAGGTGGCTCGGGCATCTGGTCAGAATGCCCCCCGGACGCCTCCCTGGTGTGGTGTTTCGGGCATGTCCAACCGGGAAGAGACCCCGGGGTCGACCTAGAACACGCTGGAGGGACTATGTCTCTCGGCTTGTCTGGGACCGCCTCGGTGTCCCCCCGGGAGAGTTGGAGGAAGTAGCTCGGGAGAGGGATGTCTGGACCTCTTTGCTAAGGTTGCTGCCCCCGCGACCCGACCCTGGACTAAGCGGAAGAAGATGATGATGATGATGTTGAGCCTAAGTACTTAAAATCCTCCACCTTCGTTATCTCTGCTCCCTGTAACATCACCGTTCCTCCTGGGTCCTTCTCATTCACACACATGTATTCTGATTTTCTGAGGCTAACCTTCATTCCTCTCCTTCCCAGGGCATACCTCCACCTCTCTAGATTTTCCTCCACTTGTTCTCTGCTCTCACTACAGATCACTATGTCATCTGCAAACATCATAGTCCATGGAGATTCTTGCCTAACCTCGTCTGTCAGCCTGTCCATTACCATCACAAACAAGAAGGGGCTCAGAGCTGATCCTTGATGCACCTCCACCTTGAATTCGACGGTCACGCCGACAGGACACCTCACCACTGTCTTACATCTCTCATACATGTCTTGCACCACTCTAACATACTTCTCTGCTACTCCAGACTTCCTCATGCAATACCACAGTTCTTTTCTTGACACCCTGTCATATGCTTTTTCCAGATCCACAAAGGCACAATGCAGTTCCCTCTGACCTTCTCTGTACTTCTCTATTGCACATTGCATCTGACATATACGTACATGTATGTGTGTATATAACATCAATAAATATATATTCAACACTATAAATGCTTATAACAACAACAATTAAACATTCATAAAATAATGCATAAGAGGTAAATAAAATATAAATACACACACACACAGACACATGCGTGCGCACATCTCGATGCACCTCACATAAAAATGTAAGTTGGGGGGTTTGTTTTTTATTTTTATTTATTTATTTTTTTTTCTTCTTGCATAATTGGCCTAGTTCTGTGCCATTTTCCTTAACTTTTCCCTTATTTTTACTTATTTTTTGATGAATATTTTTGAAAAACCCGCAATGCACTGAAGCCACAGGAACTGAAGTACGCAGTAGCAAGGGATCACTGTACACACTGGGTCAAAAATACACACTACATATAACACATGAAAATGTCCCTGAGCAAGTTTTACCTTAACTAGAACAAACAGCTTCTCGCAGACTAGTGGCTGGATATTTGACAACTCCTCCTGGTTGAATTGGTAAAGTTTATATCAATTTTTGTACTTCCAGAGGTATGTGTTATATAAACCTATCTTTTAAGCATAATACACACATGTTTTCTGTTGGGGGCAGTGGTGGTCTAGTGGTATAGAGCGCTGGATCGCTGATCCAAAGGTTGGGGGTTCGAGTCCCACTCTCCACAAGGTTGTCACTGTCCCCCCCAGTGCAGCTAACTGGGTTATCAAAGGCGGGCCATGTCTCTCACTGTCTATGGTGAGAGGCATGTAAAAGAACCATTGCTGACTTTCGTAAAGAGTAGCTGCAAAGCCGTCGGCGTGTTTCTGTCCCTTACTGTAAAGGGTTGTGACAGGAAGGGCATCCGACGTAAAAACCTTTGCCAAATCAAACGCGTGAATCAGATGATTCGCTGTGGCGACTCCCGAATAAAAGGGAAAAAGCCGAAAGGAAGCCAGACAGACACACATGTTTTCTGAAATGTTGATTTTAGGAATTGTTTTAGTTTTGTCTGCTTCATACTGTCCACAGCCAGGGGTCATTTTTCTGATGGTACACAACAACGGTTCAAGTACGATAAACAATAAATAGTTTAAATTGATACTCTTTTTCAATCAACAGTTGTTTGTTAATTCTAAGAATTTTTCATTTATCATGGCAAAACCTTCTTCTTCTTCTTCTTCTTTCACTTTTTCCCTTTTTCAGGGCACTTCAAATTTGTAAATTCAGGTTTACTTATGGAGGTTTTTTTTTTTTTTTTTTCATTTTTTAAAGAAACATTAAATTGAGTTGAGTGGTGGAGAGCAAATAGCCTTTGGCAAGATTTTGACCTAACTCACTAGAATCACTCGCCGATGCCAAACTCACACATCTGTATGTTGGGTTAAAAAACAAAACAAAACAAAACAAAAAGCTCTAATCTGAGACCTGGAAAATCTACTTTGATCCTTGGACTGCTATCTGTCTGGTATCTATCAGATGATTAAGAGCAAATTTTAGGGAAATGTAGTTTTTTCTTATCATGACTGTCATGTTTCTAACACTGCTGAACATCTATTAAAAAGATTATTCATATATCAGTACAAAAATCAGGTTAAAATGATAAGGAATCAAGTCAGTGGGTGAGTAAGTAAGCAATACATGAATTTTTTTTTTTCTTTTTTACGAGTTCAAGTCTTGTTCACGGGTGTGAAAATGATGGAGCGGTAGATCGACAGGCGGGACACTGCAGCGTCTGCTGTGAAGCGGAGCCTGTACTGGTCCATCGTGGTGAAGAGGGAACTGAGTCGCAAGGCAAAGCTCTCAATTTACCAGTTGATCCAAGTTCCAGCCCTCATCTATGGTCACGAGCGTTGAGGAGTGATCGAAAGAACAACATCTTCGATACAATTAGCTGAAATGAGCTTCCTTCGCCGGGTGGCAGGGCTCTTCCTTAGAGACAGGGCGAGAAACTCAGCCATCCAAGAGGAGCTCGGAGTAGAACCGCAACTCCTCCATATTGAGAGGAGTAAGTTGAGGTTGCTCGGGCATCTGGTTAGAACGCTTCCCTGGTGTGGTGTTTCAGGCGTGTCCAACTGGAAAGAGACCTTGGGGACGACCTAGAAAATGCTGGTGAGATTATGTCTCTCAGTTGGTCTGGGAATGCCTCGGTGTCCCCCGAGAAGAGCTGGAGGAAGTGGCTCGGGAGAGGGACATCTGGACCGACCCCAGATTAAGCTGAGGAAGATGAAGTTTTTATTTTCCTATCATCCAGGAGCGCACACTTGGAAACTCCGGCATGATTATTTTCAGCTGTTTTTGGCATTTTTTATAACACTGAAATAAATGAAATTTGCGTGACCGAAAACTAATAGAATGTTAAACAAATGTTTTTATAAAGGTCTCTACTTCTCAACTGGTAACAAATGGGCTTCCAATGAGCGATGACGCAAATAAATAAATAAAAGCATTTTTTTGTTAGTCCGCTGTACTGATTATATTAAATGCCTCATTTTTGCTGTTTGTCCTGTAATAAAGTTTTCAAAACATGTTTCTGAAATAAAGTAATGATTGTCTTTTAGAAGTTTTAATACTTCACACTGACATCTAGTAACACGGCAGTATTTGAGAGCTAGAAGTGAAGAAAACTGAATGGATTTCAGGAGATCCAAAATACTGTTTCCATCCAGGGTGACAATGTTGAAATGGTGGAGGATAACAAATACCTTGGAGTTCATATTGACAATAAGCTGGACCGAATTAAGGACACTACCACACTTTACTAGAAGGACCAGAGCCATCCCTATTTTTTGAGGAGGTTCAGGTCATTTTACATCTCTTGGACAATACTCAGGATGTTCTACGAGTCTGTTGTGGCCAGCGCTATTCTCTGTGCTGTTGTGTGCTGGGGCAGCAGATGCTAACAGATTGAACAGATACAAAAGGCCGGTGATGTTTTGGGGATGGAACAGGGGACTCGGCCAGTATTGTCGATCAGGTGAATGCTGTCCAAAAAAAAAAAAAAATGTAAAAAAGGTAAAGACAATACTAGAGAATACCTCCCACCCGCTTCACAACCTGCTGATCAGCCACAGGAGCCGTTCAGTGAGAGACTGGTACCACAAAAATGCACCATTGAACGGCACAAGAAATCATTCCTACTTGCAGCCATTAACTGTACAACCTCCTCCATATAGTACCAACATCCTCTGCTACACATTTATATTCTACTGTTTTATCATATTGATAATACTCTACATATTCACTGGGCGGCATGGTGGGGTAGTGGTTAGCACATCCGCCTCACAGCAAGAAGGCCTGTGTTCAATTTCCAACCTGGGTGTTTCTGTGTGGAGTGAAAGTTTAATGTTTATCACATGTTCTCGTGTTTGTATTTGTGTGAGTTTCCTTTGGGTACTCCGGTTTCCTCCCACAGCCCAAAAACATGCACAGTAGGCTAAATTGGCTGTTCCAAATCTCCCCTGTGTGAGTATGAATCATTGTGTGAGTGTTGACCCTGTGATGGTCTGGTGAACTGTACAGAGTGACCCTTATCAGGAGTCGGCTGAGAGGGGCACCAGCTTCACCGTGACCCTAATTAGAATTAAGCGGTTCTGAAAATGATTAAATGAATAAATATCACTCACTGACAGGATTCATTATGTATCTGTCATAGATATTAATAACTTCTAATTTAAGACATACATGGATATATATATTATATATGTAGACTTTATATTTTATATATATATATATATATATATATATATATATATATATATATATATATATATGTATGTATGTATGTATGTATACTAGCCCTTCTAAAAAATTAGCATATTGTGATAAAGTTCATTATTTTCTGTAATGTCCTGATAAAAATTTAACTTTCATATATTTTAGATTCATTGCACACCAACTGAAATATTTCAGGTCTTTTATTGTTTTAATACTGATGATTTTGGCATACAGCTCATGAAAACCCAAAATTCTCATCTCAAAAAATTAGCATATCATGTTCAGGTAGTCTAAACGAGCTATTAACCTAATCATCTGAATCAACCAATTAACTCTAAACACCTGCAAAAGATTCCTGAGGCTTTTAAAAACTCCCAGCCTGGTTCATTACTCAAAACCGCAATCATGGGTAAGACTGCCGACCTGTCTGCTGTCCAGAAGGTCATCATTGACACCCTCAAGCAAGAGGGTAAGACACAGAAAGAAATCTCTGAGCGAATAGGCTGTTCCCAGAGTGCTGTATCAAGCCACCTCAGTGGGACGTCTGTGGGAAGGAAAAAGTGTGGCAGAAAACGCTGCACAACCAGAAGAGGTGACCGGACCCTGAGGAAGATTGTGGAGAAGGGCCGATTCCAGACCTTGGGGGACCTGTGGAAGCAGTGGACTGGGCTACAGGTGCCGCATTCCCCAGGTCAAGCCACTTTTGAACCAGAAACAGCGGCAGAAGCGCCTGACCTGGGCTACAGAGAAGCAACACTGGACTGTTGCTTAGTGGTCCAAAGTACTTTTTTCGGATGAAAGCAAATTTTGCATGTCATTCGGAAATCAAGGTGCCAGAGTCTGGAGGAAGACTGGGGACAAGGAAATGCCAAAATGCCTGAAGTCCAGTGTCAAGTACCCACAGTCAGTGATGGTCTGGGGTGCCATGTCAGCTGCTGGTGTTGGTCCACTGTGTTTTATCAAGGGCGGGGTCAATGCAGCTCGCTATCAGGAGATTTTGGAGCACTTCATGCTTCCATCTGCTGAAAAGCTTTATGGAGATGAAGATTTCATTTTTCAGCACGACCTGGCACCTGCTCACAGTGCCAAAACCACTGGTAAATGGTTTACTGACCATGGTATTACTGGGCTCAATTGGCCTGCCAACTCTCCTGACCTGAAGCCCATAGAGAATCTGTGGGATATTGTGAAGAGAAAGTTGAGAGACACCAGACCCAACACTGTGGATGAGCTTAAGGCCGCTATCAAAGCATCCTGGGCCTCCGTAACACCTCAGCAGTGCCACAGGCTGATTGCCTCCATGCCACGCCGCATTGAAGCAGTCATTTCTGCAAAAGGATTCCCGACCAAGTATTGAGTGCAGAACTGAACATAATTATTTGAAGATTGACCTTTTTGTATTCACACTTTTTTTTAATTGATCGGATGAAATATGCTAATTTTTCGAGATAGGGATTTTTGGTTTTCATGAGCTGTATGCCAAAATCATCAGTATTAAAACAATAAAAGACCTGAAATATTTCAGTTGGTGTGCAATGAATCTAAAATATATGAAAGTTTAATGTTTATCAGTACATTACAGAAAATAATGAACTTTATCACAATATGATAATTTTTTTGAGAAGGACTAGTGTGTATATGTGTATATATATATATATATATATATATATATATATATATATATATACACACACACACACTTTTTTTTTTTTCTTAAATTTTCTTTAGCAAGACCTTATCTCACTTTACTTGTATTCAACAACCGTGTGCACACAATGTCCTCGGGGATCAATAAAGTATTCTGAAGATATGATTTGGTACACTTGTTCATTTCTTCTGCAAATGTCTGTCCTTCTCTTAAATGCACTCAATAAGGTAAGTCCAAAAAAAGTGAATGACAAAATAACAGGGAAAAAAAAAGACATTTGGGATTTATGGCACGTTCGAGATGTAAATTATTCCATGAAGTGTTTTCTTGAAAAGGTAGTAAGAATTTTAAAATGCAAGATTTTCCTCGCATAAGACAATGATTAATTCCCAAAAGTTAAAACTGCTGCTACTAAAAGTAGTAGTATTAGTACTACTATTAATACTCTAAAAATGAATAATTAATAATAAACACACAAGCAAAATTTTATCTATTGTCATAGGTGTCCTCTCGGTCCTCTGGTTTTATCCCACAGCTAAAACACAGGTACATTGCAATAACTGGCTGTTCCAAATTGACTCTAGTCTCGGTGAGTGTCAACTGAGATAAGCTCCAATCTCCCTGTGACCTTAATAGGATTAAGCGGTTTGGCAAATGAGTTGTTATATTTATATGTAAATGGAGTGGGGACATATTACAGTATATTGTATACTATATTGTATATTATGTAGTATATTATAGTACAGTGGTACCTCACTCTACGGAAGTCTCACCAAACCAAAAATGCAGGTCACGGAACACATTTTCCTAAAATTTTTGTCTCTGTATACGAAACAAGTTGACGTTACGAAAGCGCCATCTTAAAAATTCAAACGCGACATTCAAACATTAAAACAATGCACGTTCTCCCATCAATGGTGTTCAAAACATCCTGCCCCGCTGGCCTCCCATTCGCTAACAACTGAGCTGTTATTCATGTCACCTTCACTCGAGCGCCATCTTGGACAGGGATCCCATTAGATAGGAGGTGATGACACAGCTACCTCCCATTGCCTATTATTGAGCTTGATCCACCATGATGCTTTTCGTGTAAAGGGCAGAGTTACTGTTTTTTTATGCTTTATTTCTTGACTCAGGCTTTTAACCTTTCATAAACATTTGTAAGATTATAACTCTGCTAAGAAGACATGGTCAACACACTCGCGCACACACACACACACACACACACACACACATGCGCACGTGTGATTTCCGGTGCGAGTTAGAAGAAGAAATGGGCTCGAGTGATATCACAAAGGAATATGGCCAAACCAGTCTACCATCGGTACGATATTGAAGCAGAAGGAGGTCTTAAAAGGTACGCTTTTACAATTTTGCCTTGGAACGAATCACGCGTTTTACATATAAAATGCGGTTCAACTTACGAAAAATGCAGGTTACAATAAAAGCTCTGGAACGGATTAATTTCATAAGGTGAGGTACCACTGTTTCACTATAAATGCTATTGACATTGTTTCATATTATTTATTTATATGAATTTGCTCTTTTGATTCATGAAACAAATTTGATTTCAAATAAGAAATCTTTTCCCACAACTTAAACATATTGGACGCATATATTGTGTTGGTTGATTGTGTGCTTCAGTTGCTGGTCAGCTTTAGTCTATACTTAAAAAAAATAAATAAAAAAATGGAGTCAGACTCGCTGATGGAAGTGGTTTGTAAAGGTTTTCAAAGACTGAGGGTGTCAAAAGCATGTGAATACTTCAGATTAGCTCTAAATAAAAGAGTGGTTTGTATTCGCTGGAAGCTTTCACTGGCATACCACAACATCATTAACATGATGCATAAGCACTTGAAGAGAAGACAAACAGGTGCTCTTCTGTATGAGGGACCATGTTATCTTGTTTACTTGTAACTATTGAATTTATTTAGGATTTTTACTCTGTCTTTTTCTTACTTTATTCCCTTGACCAAAGGGTAATATAATCCATAGTTACTAAGTCTGTCGATTAGAGTCATTGGTAAGCTGGAGTGGTGAGAGGCGGTCTCCACCCTGGGCAAATTAGGAGAACCTTGTACTTCCTCAATTCAATACAACAATGCTAGTTGCATTGCCATGTCTCAAATAAACTGGCCAAATTATTAAAAATATTACTGGAAAGAGTGGGCTTTGTGACACAACATAAACAATACAACATAATATTATATATAATAGTATAATAATAGTCTTTCTTTTTAATCTATGCTGTTTTCTGTTTATTTTCAGCTTTCATGTAAGTAGTTTGGTTGATAACACAAAATGAATAACACAAATACCAGTAAAACCTTTTTATTGTTCTGTTATTATTCATGTTTTCCACCTCAATGGTAATAAGCACTTACCGTTCCACTCAGCTGGTAACGATTTTAATAAGCGCCCACCCACTCCAATTTTTCAAAGAGCCCTGGTCGCTTATCATGTTGCATATGGTATATAATTTCTTCTCATTTGTTGTATGTTATCATATCGCACAGCCATAATAAAATCGAGTATTATATGAAATGTTTCATGCAGGAGTTCCTGTTTAAAAAAAATAAAAATAAACATTAATAACCTTTGTAATAATAAATTTATTTTAAATGAATTAGTCAGTTAGATTATTTGGATAAAATAATTATTTACTTAGTTAATTAATAAAACAATCCCCATATTATTTGATAGAACAATAATCTTTTTTTAAATTAATTAATCAATTTATTATTATTATTTTATTTATTTATTTATTTTTTTTTTTTCAATTTTATTTTGACGGTACACTAAGTTCTGGCAATATTGAGAGTGATCAGAACATAGAAAACCCACAGTATCTATCGAGGCATGTCCCCTCTTAGTACTTTAGTAAGTCAGGGTGACAGGGTAGAGGTCTCCTTTTCCCTGGAAATGCATCAGAGAAAAAAAGCCCATCTCCTTTCTGATCTGCCACAGATGGGCTCCTCGCTACATTTCTGAGGGACAAATTGAATCTCGTTCAATCTGTAAGTGTAACCCTTAGGAAAATGAGTGGAGAAGCAGATAAAAATGCGATTTTCCTCAGCATAGCCATAGCCATGAAATAGATGAGGTGCTTGCTGCAGATAATGGAGAAGTGTTACATGGAGAGAAAGGCACTGGACTGTAGTCCTGAACATGTCAAGTCTGTTGTGTCAAGCCTCAGGGTTCATAATAATGATACAGAATATTAAGTATTTGGAGCAAATATCTTGATATAAATATGAAACAACTAAAATATTTTAAAAAAATAATTTGATCCTATGTCACTTTCAATATAAATTATATTTTAAATAGCTTGGTTCCCCATCAGAAAGAGTCACTACAATATTTTTTTGAAATTAGCACTGTTTCCTGTCCTGGAAAAATCTTGCTATGGTAGATACTCATGGAATGATGATGATGATGATGATGATGACGACGACGACTATTATTATTATTATTATTATTATTATTATTATGAGACCCAAAAAGACTGTTCTTAAAAACGTAGAAGGAAAGCTATAAAGCTCCAGGAATACAAATACACACCGAGTAGCATTTGAACTCTGCATTCCTTATGCAGTAGTAGTTGGCACACATTGCCACCAGACACAAGAGCAGCCGGCAGCAAACCTGCACCCAGAGGCAGTTGGGGGTTAAATACCTTGCCCAAGGCACTTCAGCTGTGGGTGTTTTCTACCCGGTTCTGAGAAATTAACTGGCAACCTTTTTAGTCTCAAACCCACTTTCCTAACCTTTAGGCAATGGCTGCTTAAATACTTTGCAGCTTACAAGACCATGATAGAATTGGCACAATACCACTATACACTGACATACTCACTCATTCAGCCATATCATTGGAATCATCAGTCTGATTTTGTTATAGGTCCCCTATATGACCCTTTGAGGCATGGTCCTTGCAAGACCTCTGAAAATGTGCCGTGGTATCTGACGCCAGTGCCACTTGTAGATTGGATGTGTTTGACAAACTTGGTGCACAAGTGCTCATAACAGTGAGGAATTTAAAGACCAGATCGACACCTTGATTACTTTAAGTCCCTCAAGTCATTCCTGAACCATTTTCCAGTGATGCAACCTTCACAATGTGTTGTGACATGTTCATGTACTTTTACCACTGATTTCATTCATGTTCATTTCCCAAACCTTAATCTTTTATTAGGGCTACAGAGACGCTGAAGCCCATCGTAGCTGACTCTGAGGGTTGGTGGGGTACAGCTTGCACACTTTTTCCAGACAATTGCAGAGCCATCAGACATACAACCATTCACACTTGGACTGTCAGCTAGGAGTAATCAAGAATATTAGATTAGCCTAACGTGCATGCCTTTCAATTGTGGGAGGAAGCCAAAGTACACCAAGGAAACTCATGCAAGCAGGTGGAGAACAGACTCCACTCAAGCCACCTTGCCAGCCATAGGGCTGGAAGTGAAGATCTTCTTGTTGTGAAATGGAAGTGGAATATGTTTGCTATTATAACCATTGATGCATCATGATTGCCATTGATTCGATTATTACATACCTCCTCTGTTCAGACAACATATCATTACAGTACCCAGAATGCATCACTTCCAAAATGCAACATCACATTCGTTCAATCATTGTCCTCTGATGATTTTTGTGTATCTCGCTATCTGTGAAAATCCCATCTGTAACTCCACCGAAGAGCCTTACAGATCATTTCCAGTCTTTTTTCTTTCTATAACTACTTGATTCAATTCTATAACCGACACTTAATTATTTTATTCACAAATTCTTATTTTGTATGTCAGCGGGCTTTAGTAGCATAACATTTCCATTCCACTAAACAGGAAGAAAAAATAAAATAATATTGAACATAAGTTGAAAAAAATGATCCAGCTACTTTCTTGGAGCGAATTATATGTAAATGAATATCCACTACCCAGCCAAAAAGTCACATTAATTTAGGTTTGGGATACTTTTTAGCTTTGATCTCCGAATGTAATCTCCATGATATTCTTGCTCCACTTGGTCAGGTTGAGTCTCAGCAACATTAATGTGGCAATACAGATGCGCTCCGACTTACATTTTTAATTGGTTCCGGATGGCCGAACGTAAGTTGAAAGTGAACGTAAGTTGTTACAGTGACGTATGACGTATAACGCTCATACTGTACGATGCATCCATAAATATTCACCGTATCTCATAAAACACCCCTAAATCAATTATTATAAACATAACATTGTAAAATAATATCAAATACAGTCATCCCCCAACTTACGAAGTCCCCTGTGTACGAAAACCCCAGGTTACGAAATGCATTTTCCTGAGTTTCCGTCCCCGAGATATGAAACAACCCCCACTTACGAAAAGAAATTCAAACACGCCAATCAAAATTTCACACGAAGCGCGAATTGCTCTCTCATTGGCTGTCTCTCAGCATCCCGCCCCGCTGGCCTCCCAGAAAGAGACAGAAGGAAGCTTCACTCTTTAGTTTTAGTTTAGTTTTTTTAAGTTGTTTTAATTCAGTAAATGTTTAAGAAATGTGAACGCATTTGAGCTCATCTGGAATTCCGATCCCTCAAGAAATCAAATTAAAGTTGTGTTTGTCAAGCAGGGAACGCGCTTTGAATTCACGTCTTGTGGTGTGGCCCGCAGCGCACGTGCGAGAGAGAGACAGGGAGAGAGAGAGAGAGAGAGAGAGAGAGAGAAGGAATAACGCTTTAGGTTTTAGTTTAGTCTTTTAAGTTGTTTTAATTCAGTAAATGGTCAAGCAGGGAATGCGCTTTGAATTCACGTCTTGTTGGCGTGGCCCGCAGTGTACGAGAGCGAGACAGAGAGAGAGAGAGAGAGAGAGAGAGAGAGAGAATAACACTTTCATTTTTAGTTTACTTTTTTAAGTTGTTTAATTCAGTAAATGTTTAATAAATGTGGGTGCATTTGAGCTCATCTGGAATTCTGATCCCTCAAGGAATCAAATTAAAGTTGAGTTTGTCAAGCAGGGAATGCACTTTGAATTCCACGTCTTGTGAGCGTGGCCCGCAGCGCGCGCGAGAGAGCGATAGAGAGCGATATAGAGAGAGAAAGAGAGAGAGAGAGAGAGAGAGAGAGAGAGAGAGAGAGGTGTGTGTGTGTGTGTGTGTGTGTGTTAAAAATTGTTTAATAATGGTTTCATTAATAAATATGTTAATAAGAGGTTTAAATGGTTTAATAAATATTTTTCTTTTACTTTTAACACATTTTCATACAAAATTCTTGTACTTTTATCATTTTTAAAGGGGTTATGGGGTTCATCAGTCCAAAGACTGGAGCCTTGGAACAAATTAGGCATTTAACATGTAAGATGCGACCCCTACTTACGAAATCCCTGCTATACGAAAAGGGCTCTGGAACGGATTAATTTCGTAAATTGAGGGCCGACTGTATATCAAATAATATCAACATTAATTTCAAATAAGTCATTTATTTATACAGAGTCACTTTACATGAAGCTTAAAACAGTCAATCAACGCTTACAATATGTGAAGTGCTCAATACCGAAAGTAGTGTACTTGGGAAAGTAGTGTACTTGCTGTGGGTTATACAGACTTCCGGTCTTTCAAGTGCACAAGGGTGCCGTTGAACTCGTTTAGAACACAGCCTGCACTGATTTACATCCCAGAAAAGCGGAGAGTTCTTTCTTTTGTGTAAGTAAGTAAACTTTATTCAAGAGATGCATACAAAGAACAAGTACAAATCCTAATGAATATTAATATAAATAAGTATGCACTCTTAGGATTCTGCTAAAAGATAATAAATATCTGTAATTGTTCTGTAATTTGTGGATTCGGGTTTTCATTTTACAACTCTTTGCTTAACCGAGTATGCATGGTAGATTGTGCTGATCTGAGCAGATAGTTCATTCATCTCTGTGTATGAGACTTGCACCCATGCTAGTAGGCTTACACTTCTGACCAACCAGATTTGCTTAGGGTCATAAAAGTTCGCAAAACAGGGTAAACACAAAGATCACAGAGACCACGTCTTAACACAAGGGTAATACGCTATATAACTGATATATATATACACACACACACACACACACACACACACACACACACTCTCAGTATGTAGTTTGTAAACAATGAATGCAGCATCATTGCGTCATTACGTCAGCGTACTACGTAGGTATGTCGAAACTCAAAATTTCACTTTTTTTTTTTTTTTTTTTTTGGAAAAAAACAAACAAAAAAAAACGTAAAATGGATGAACGTAAGTTTGGGAGTGTCTGTATATTGAAGTCAGCTGATGGCCATTGTGAATGAGTAGGTTATCACATCAGTGGATTTTTTTCTTCCCTGATGGCCCGGATATAAAATGTGGACTCAAATAATGAAAGAGTGGTTCAGGGAGCATGAGGAATCATTTTCACACATTTATTTATTGGCAGATCAGAGTCTTCACCTCAACCCTATTGAAATATTGAAAATCCTTTGGATGTACAGGAATAGACTTTATGGAGTGGTTAATTTTATTTCTTTTTTCTTTTTTTTCTTTTTCTCCATCAACTCAAGATGGCGGTGAGAAAAACCCAACACTTAATGGAAATAAATGTGATGCTGCTTCCACTTAATAGCGATTATGTGCTGAGATCAAGTTTATTCAAAAAGATATGGGTGTGACTTTCTTTTTCTGGCTGGTCAGTGGTACAATTATTAGATAGTCATGTGACTTTTCTGTCATATTTCATAATTTTCATTCATTCATTCATTTTCTGTAACCACTTAATCCTAATTAGAGTCGCTGGCAGGCTGGCGCCCATCTCAGCTGACTTCGGGTGAGGGCAGAGTACACCCTGGACGGCTCGCCAGGCCATCGCTGGGCAGAAACATGTTGACAGCTTTGCAGCTACTCTTGTCGAAAGTCAGCAATGGTTCATTTACATGAACCTCACACTGTAGACAGTGAGAGACATGGCCGGCCTTTGATTACCCAGTTAGCTGCACTGGGGGGGACAATAGTGACAACCCGTGGAGAGTGGGGCTTGAACCTCAAACCTGAGGGTCGGTGATCCAGCACCTTTACCTCCAGGCAATCACTGCCCCACTTATCATATTATTATTATTATTATTATTATTATTATTATTATTGATCTTATTTATTATGTACTATATTTAAAAACACACTGAAGTGCTGGTGAGAAGAAATTTTGTTTCAGCATGGGAATTTTTAAACTGACTGAAATGACAATCAACTAATGGCAGATGTTGCATGGGTTGTGTTTAAAGATTACGAACATTTACTGTATCGCTACCATCTTACTGTATTTCATTCATGTGCAGTTTAATAAAATTGCTCCATTTTGTCTGGTCTCAGCACTGGATGAGGATAATTTTCTCTCCCCAATGTGTGATTATAACTTCTATGTGTGCTCTGTCCAGAGACTGACCAATCAAATGCCTGAAGACTCTTATCAGTTGTTTGAATGAGCCAAGTCAGGTGTGCTGATGCTTGGTTGAAACAAAAACCTGCAGCCACATGGCCCTTTGTGGCACAAGTTTGACACCCCTGGTTTACAGGGATCCCTCACTTTCCATGGTTAATCCATGGAGGTCCCCCGCGACCACCAAAATCTGCGAAGTAGGATCACCCCCCCCCCCCTCCGACTGACATATACGTACATGTATATGTGTATATAACATCAATAAATAAGTACTTAATGCTATAAATGCTTATAATAAGAATTAAACATGAAAAAATGCGTAAGATGTAAATAAAATAGAAATACAGACATACAGGCGCGCACACGCACACAGAGATACGCACCTCACATAAGAATGTAACTTGTTTTGATAGGAGGTTTTGGGTTGTTTTTTGTTTCGTGTTTGTTGAGGGTTTTTTTTTTTTTTTGCATAATTCACATTGTCTTTGTGGCATTTTCCTTAACTTTTCCTTTTATTCTTCCTTAATTTCTTTATTTTTTAATTCGATGAATAATAATAAAAAAAAAACCTGCGATGCACTGAAGCTGAATGAATTGAAGCGCGAAGTAGCGAGGGATCCCTGTATTATATCATACACTGCTCTTCTTTCTTTTCCTTTCGGCTTTTCCCTTCAGGGGTCTCCACATCGAATCATCTCCCACCATCTCACCCTGTCCTCTGCATCTTTTTCTCTTACACCAACTGCCTTCATGTCCTCCTTCACCACGTCCATGAATCTTCTTTTTGGTCTTCCTCTAGGCCTTCTGACTGGTAGTTCCAACCTCAGCATCCTACTACCAATATACTCACTATCCCTCCTCTGTACATGTCCAAACCATCTCAATCTAGCCTCTCTGACTTTGTCTCCAAAACGTCTTACATGTGCTGTCCCTCTGTACTCATTCCTGATCCTATCCATCCTCGTTACTCCCAAAGAGAACCTCAACATTTTCATCTCTGCCACCTCCAGCTCTGCCTCCTGTCTTTTCCCCAGGGCCACTGTTTCTAAACCATACAACATGGCTGGCCTCAACACCGTCTTGTACACTTTTCCTTTCATTCTTGCTGATACCCTCCTATCACACATCACACCGGACACTTTTCTCCAACCATTCCAACCTGCCTGCACACGCTTCTTCACCTCTTTTCCACACTCTCCATTGCTCTGGATTGTTGAGCCTAAGTACTTAAAATCCTCCACCTTCCTTATCTCTGACCCCTGTAACCTCACCGTTCCTCTTGGGTCCTTGGCATACACTGCTCTTCCATTGACACAAAATAAATGAAAAGGATTTTCATAGTTTCTGAACAAGCTGTGAATTTGACAGTCGAACAGTAGTAGATGAGCCATGGGGCTGTTCCTCTCCAGTTTCTGTTGAAATGCAAACAGTGATGTAGTTTATAACAATGGTGTTAAACTCCATTCAAATCTGATGCCTCGTACTTGCTGTTAGGATAATGTTGGACTATAATGAACATAATAATGACACTCAAGGCACAAACCATGAAGGTGATCTGAAGAGATTAGGTTAAGTATTTGTTTTTATTCTATAATAAAAATGGTATTAATGTAATAGAAGAAGATTAATTAAAAAAAAAATGAGTTGTGCCAGTCAGCACATATTTCTGGTTGCAATTTCTTTGCATGCATCTGTTTCTACCAGGCATTGCAATAAAGATTCAACATTCACGTGCTGAAGGGTTCAGCTTCGGTTGAAACAACTGCGAACAACTAATCAGAATAACAAGCGATAAAAAGAAAAAAAAAAAAGTCTGACTCTAGTAGGATTTATATATATATATATATATATATATATATATATATATATATATATATATATATATATATATATATAATGTATACGTGTGTGTGTGTGTGTGTGTGTGAATAATAAGTGTGTGCTATTTACTACAAAAGCTGCTGGATTATGAATTTCCCACTGGGATTAATAAAGTGTCTGTCTGGGACTATCTTGCATGAGCATATGAGCTCAGAATGTCAAAGTTGTTCAGGGAAAATTGGTATTGTTTATGAATATATATTTAAAGCCTCCCATGATCTAAATTCTCAAGAGCAATGCATCTGTTTCTGAAATGAGTTTGTAAAAGAACGTGCCCAAACAGCATCATAAAGATGGTTGGTCTGAATATCTGTCTGTCAGTCTATCTATCTGTCTGCCTGTCTATTGAGTATAGATTGGCATATACAGGGGTAAAGAGACAGACTGTATTCAGGAGGCCGGTTGTAGGTGTATTGGTTCCTCTTTATAAAAATTCACTTCAGGTTATTTCTGTGTAGTTGAACAGCTTCAAAGTAAGTCCCTGTACTCTCGTTTTCTTAAAACATTCATGACATGGAAAACATTTACATGTACAACTACAAAAATCAGGGCAGGCCAACATTTTGATCTTTTTTTTTTTTTCACTAAAATGGTCTTGATAGTGTTCATCTTCCTTTATTTTGCCGGTTAATGTGCTGTCACTGAAATCAAAAGGTATGTGGTGGGCTAAGGAGTGCCTCAGACTCTGGCAGGGCCCATCTGTGTGATATGTCTTTGAAACATCTCACTAGAGACAGATGAAGACATCTGGAAGCTCCTGCCACAGCTGCCAGTGCCCAAATGCGTTTTCTCCCCAAGCACTCTCATCTCGCCACTAAATGACCATGCTCTTCTTTGATCAACTTTGTGTCACCTTCACTTTGGCAGCGTCTGATAATTTGAGGTTGATTATCTCCTCTCACTGGCTGTTTATTCATGGCTGGAGTGCAAACTGTGTTATCTGCCTGCAGGGTTGTACCACCAAGCCTTATTAATGTAAAGTGAAAACGACATAATTTAGTAATTTTTGTTGGATAGTCGGCAACAACTTTGCATAAATTCAGCACCATTTTCCAACAGTGATCAGGCATAAGGATTTCTATTGACTCCCATTTCTAATGTCCAAAACCTGATGTTAATACGAAAGACTAGGAAATAAGGATTGTATAAATAAAGGTTGTTTACACTTTGTCCAGTTCCCCAACTGCCCTTCTCTCTAATTATTACCAAACTTTCTTAAATGGTAATTTATATGCAAACCACTGTGGAGAAGTTCCAGGTGGTGGAATGATGAATTGGATTAAACCTTCAGGATCTGGGTCATGTTCTCAACACTCAGCTACCCTTGAGCCCATGTTGCCTGCAACAAACTCTCACAAGAGATCACTCCGACCTACCACAGTCCAACTGTGGACCAGTCTGCCAGAGAAAGTAGTGACCATAAGATACAGACAGAAGTTTAAAGATGAAGTCAACTCTTACCTCGGTGCTCATTGCCAACGTCCTACCTAATAAAAATGGTAGTCCAGCTGCTAATGCTGAGACAGCATTATAATGCTGAGACAAGGAACAGTACATTAAACAAAAAAAAAAAAAAAAAGAATATAGCTTGGCGGCGCAACGCTCTATGTTAATGAAAAGTGTGTGTTTGTGTGTAATGACCAGTGATGAACTGGCATCACACTCCAGAGCAATTATCTCACCTTGAAGCCACTGGTATCAGAGGATAGTCTCTGGATTCACCACCACCCTGAACAGATATGAAATTCATGAATAAATACAATTTCTGATTTGACCACTAAAATTTTTTACTGACCAATGAGATCACTGTCCTGTCATGCTCTTTTCCATCATTATTTTCCGTTGGTTACAATTAGGAAAATTCTATTATATGAAATGGACGCAACAATTTAAACCCAAATATCTTATTACACTGTATGGAAACCACCTATAATTGGGGCTACAATTTTGTTCTGGTACCCGTATGCACTTGCATATAAAGGGCTTGACCCTTTGGATAGTGCTCATCAAATCTAATCAATCTGATGTACACAGGCCCAGCGTTGGTCTGGCAAACAATTTAGGTGTAACATCATATTTCCCCAGTGCCAGCTGAGATCCCAACGAGTGGGGTGGTTTGGCAAATGATTGAATGGATGATGCGCACACCAAAGTATTAAACCTTTTTGTATACATTTTTAAAAACTATTATATCGTACATCTGGTAGTGAGTTCAGTGTGTCACTAAACCTTACAAATGTTGTATTATTTATTACTTTACATTACTATAGATTGAGCACAGAGAGGTGTTCCAGTTCAGCTGTAGGTCAGGGACTGTCCATTCATCACACAGCTGCTCTTTCAAGTCTAGTTTTAAGACTGAATCTCAAGACTCAGGGTTTTTTATTTTTTTAATTTTTTTTTCCCCCTTATATTAAATGTGTAGGACCAGTGGCATAGTGATTAGGGTGCTGCGCTCATGATCGGGAGGTTGTGTGTTCAAATCCTAGTTAGACCCCACTGTACTAAGACCCCTGGGTAAGGTCTTAACCACAAGTGTGCCTCTGTTCTCCCAATAGTATAAATGGGTACCAGTAAAAAATATACTGAGAAGGTAACCTGCGATGGAGTAGCGTCCCATCCAGGAGCGTTGTTAGGGGCATGTGTATAAATGTAACTGTGCAAACGGTGTACATACTTAGATTCAGAGTGTGCTGTAACTAGTGTCACATGGTATGACTCAGCTGTAAGGGGGTCTGGAAACTTCGAGATGGACCTGATTGCTCACGCACTCTGGTGGCAGGTCCGTTGATTCAGAAACTTCGAGAATGGAACTTTCCAGAACTTTGAGGAGGTTATATTAACGACCTGGTGCCGACTGGCTCCAGCCTCTTCCCATCTCGTCCAGCCTCTTCCAGTCTCTCCGCGGCTCTTCCAGTCTCTTTGGGTCTCTTTGGCGCACAGTTCCTCTAAGGAAACTCATTGCGGTGGATTATCTCGTCCAAGGCGGATCATGGAAACTTCACCCAAGTTTCGTCTTTCGGGATTCATCGCCAAAGTCTATCGTCCACGTTCACCCACAGCCAATGTGAGGATTTCAATCATTTGTTTCCTTCGACACACGGGATTACAAGCCTGTCCCCTCTAGCGTGCATTTTCCATGTTGCAGGTGCTTGGTGACTCTGGGACCCTTTGTTTAATTTGTATTTTGGTTGAGCTTTAAGTTGTAAGTATTATTTTGCCTTGCTTTGTTTATATTATTCAATTGTATATAGTTTATGTTGTGGTCTGTCGTGCTTTACTGGTTTCAGGGGGCAAGTTACTTCTAAATTCCATATGTAACAAAATTGGGGGCTTGTCTGATAGAATCCATTTGGCATACGTAACATAGTCGCTTCACACTATGGAAACTGGGGATAAGCACCGGACTGATGAGCCACTATGGCTTGGGTGTAAAAAAGCTCAAAGGACTTTACCTTTTTTTTTTTTTCATATATTAAATTATTTTTGAGTTCAATACCTGATGGAGCATATGATCCTTTTGATATTTAAATCAAATATATATTTTTCATGCATAGTGTATGTAGCCTTCCCAACAATATCAGAATATCTATGTTTTTAAGAATCCGAATACTTTATTGATCCCGGAGGGAAAAGAGGATGATTCTAAAGAAATGTTTAAAAGAAAAGCATTGTAGAAATGATGAAAAAGTTGCCCACACACCTACCAGGAACAGTGACAGGGGTTTGATAGTGGGATGTTCGAATGAAAGCAGATGAATACACCCAAGCCTGTGTGTCAACTTTAGTTCAGTTGAGGTTTTTGTATCATATTTTCTACCCATGAATTCTGAACAGGGATACTTAAAAAAAAAAAAAAAAAAAAAAAAAAAAAAAACTACCTGCAGTTTATGGCATCTCTTAATCTCTACGAAGATTGGATTTAGATGCAGAAAAAATTCCCTAGGTTATTTATAAATAGATCAATCATGTTCGTCTTTTTTCTCCTCTTCCCTAAAGACCAAATTATTTTTACCACAATGGTGTTTTGCTCATTTATTGTAATCATGATAGAAATTATGGGGATTTTTGCTTCCAGATGCTGATGCTCACTTAATTTTTCCATCACAATAATCCATCTTAAGTGATACCTTAGGTAAGGAATCAGAATTTTTTTAAATTCTGAATGCTGGTTCGAGAGGTTATTTGAGGTGGGGCTTATGGTGAAAATACCATATCCTTATTTTATAAAGTGTTTCTGTGGTGCACGATATGTAACATACTATGTAAGTTTGGTCACAAACTACAGGTAATGCTTATATATATATATATATATATATATATATATATATATATATATATATATATATATATATATATATATATATATATTTATTTATTTCAGAGTTGGCTGATATGGGCATAAGCCTCCCTAGACCCTAATTAGGATTAATCCATTTAGAAAATTCATGAATAGATAATGCAATATTTATTAAATCTAGTGTGAGGTCTTTACAAAATGACCAAGGGTTGAGGTTTCTTCGTCCAGACTTAATGCTTAGATACTAAATAGTTTATGTGTAACAAACGAGGTTAATTAGTGGTTCATTAAATCCCATTTAAAATTTTTACTTATTTTCTCATGTCTAAATAAGGTGTCTTCATCTGTATCTGTGAGTTTTGTTAGATTTCAGCTCGTTTCCAGTGCTCTGGAGAATAAGAGCTTCCCAACAAGCAGTAAGTACTTCTTGGGACTTAATAACGTGCTATCCTTGAGGATATTTCCTGTAAAGTTTATCTCATCAAGAAAATGCTGAATGCTTTTCTTGAAGCTGCTTAAGATTGACATGCACCACCTGCTAGCTAGGGGATAACTCAAATATGGACCTGGCCATGCAGGATTTATTGCCCCTGTGTCAGCCAATCAGATTGTAATTACCACAGCAGCCACATAATTAAAAAAATAAAACAAAACAAAACAAACAAACACAAGGTTTTTTTTTTTTTTTTTTTTTTTTTTTTATGTACTGTTTCTTGTCTCAGCATTAGCAGCTGGGCCACTAGTTTTATTAAGTGAGACGTTGGCAATGAGCACTGAGGAAGGAGTTGACTTCATCTTTGAACATCTCTATAGTACCTGCAATGAAAGAGTATTAGGGCACCAACATCTCTTCTTTGTTGGATCTGCATGGCTTCAAGTTGCTCATGAGGGAGATTTATTATTTTAATGGCCCTTCGTTGAATGGTATCAATCCATGACAGGGAGGTTTGTGATGCTGCCATCCAAACTGCGGATGCATATTTAATATGTGACCTGACCATACTCTTATAGATCATGGCTCTCTGGTGTGGGCTTAGATATGGTGATACTCTTTTAAGTAGGCAAAGACACCACCCAGCATTGAATGCCATTTTTAAAACAATTTGGGTCCAGGTGAGTGCTTTCTTGATAGTGATTCCCAGTAGTTCAATTTCATCTACTTCTGTTAGGATGATATCTATGAACTGGAGGTCTGGGTGGTTGCCTGCAGCATCCTGCGCTTGGCTTATTGTGACACCTTTGCATTTAGCAGCACTGAGGAGGATATTCCAGCGATTTACCCATTTCTGGATTTCAGCAAAGTCCTCATTTAGGGATTTGGCTGCTGATGCTCTGAAGTGTCTGTCTCTTATTATTCTCATTACTGATGAGTAATCTGCATACAGGATTGCAGTATTTTTCAGTTTCTTGGACAGGTCATCAGTGTAGCTGATGAATAGTAGTGGGCCAAGGATTGAGCCCAGGGGGACATCTGCATTAATCTTTTGAGAATATAAAGCAGTTCCATTGAAGGTTACTCTCATTTCCCATTGCTAAGGTAGTCTTCAATTCAGAAGACAGCCTCCGAGAGCCAGGGCTTCCAATTTGGTTACTAAGTCTCTGTCCAAAACCTTGTTGAAGGCCCAGCTAATATGAAGGCATATCAGCCTTTACTATAATAGCATATGACAGGGTGCCAAGAAAGGAACTGTGGTATTGCATGAGTAAGTCTGGAGTATCAGAGAAGTATGCTAGAGTGGTGCAGGACATATATGAGAGATGTAAAATAGTGGTGAGGAGTATTCTAGAGTGGTGCAGGACATGTATGAGAGGTGTAAAACAGTGGTGAGGAGTGCTGTCGGTGTGTCAGAAGAGTTCAAGGTGGAGGTGGGATTGCATCAAGGGTCAGCTTTGAGCCCCTTCATGTTTGGTATGGTGATGGACAGGCTGGCAGATGAGGTTAGACAAGAATCTCCATGGACGATGATGTTTGCAGATGACATTGTGATCTGTAGTGAGAGCAAAGAACAAGTGCAGGAAAATCTAGAGAGGTGGGGGTATGCCCTGGAAAGGAGAGGAATGAAGGTTAGCCTCAGTAAAACAGAATACATGTGTGTGAACAACAAGGACCCAAGAGGAACGTTGAGGTTAAAGGGGGCAGAGATAAAAAAGGTGGATGATTTAAAGGACTTAGGCTCAACAGTCCACAGCAATGGAGAGTGTGGAAAGGAGGTGAAGAAGTGTGTGCAGGCAGGTTGGAATGAATGGAGAAAAGTGTCCGGTGTGATGTGTGATAGGAGGGTATTGGCAAGAATGAAAGGAAAAGTGTACAAGACGGTATTGAGGCCTGCGATGTTGTATGGTTTTGAAACAGTGGCACTGAGGAAAAGACAGGAGGCAGAGCTGGAGGAGGCAGAGCTGGAGGTAGCAGAGATGAACATGTTGAGGTTCTCTTTGCGAGTAACGAAGATGGATAGGATCAGGAATGAGTACATCAGAGGGACAGCACATGTAAGAGGTTTTGGAGACAAAGTCAGAGAGGCTCAATTGAGATGGTTTCAGCATGTACAGAGGAGGGATAGTGAGTATATTGGTAGTAGGATGCTGAGGTTGGAACTACCAGGCAGAAAGCCTAGAGGAAGACCAACACCATCTTGTTGGTTTACGCGATATTTCAAAACCCCCTCCCACTGGGGAATGTCTATAATGTTCATCAGTCACAACAAATTTGATTGTTCTGATGTGCTTTATAAAACAGGAAAATATTTTGCTGTGTTCTTTTGGTAAATGTGCAACAACCGATGAACCATTAGAAACTGCTACAGCAAAACTATGTGATGCTCTGAATGAATGGAGCGGTGAGCCAGTAATGGACTGATCAGAAAGTGATGACGAGAATTTTTCATCCGATTCTCTTACTCACTAACTTCATAAGGCATTCCTGGCCATGTGCTTTTGTTTATGTTTGTGTTGATTGGTTCAACGTGCCATGTGCTAAAGTTGACATTTGTGTTGATGGGCTCGATTTTATTTCCGAGAAAATGTTTAAAGTAACAGCACCGGGAGGGAAAAGTAATGGGTATTTTTTTATTTTTTTTATTTATCCTCTTTTCTATTTATTTTCAGCTTTCATGTAAGTAGTTTGGTTGATACCACAAAATGAATAACACAAATACCAGTAAAACTCTTTTATTGTTCTGTTATTGTTCATAGTTTCCACATCGATGGTAATAAGCACTTACTGTTTCACTCCGCTGGTAACATTTTAATAAGTGCCCATCCACTCCAATTTTTATCACGTCGAATACCGTATATACAGAGATCCCTCACTTTCCGCAGTTAATTGGGACCGAGATCCCCACTCGACCATCGAAGTCCGCGAAGTAGGATCACCCACCACCCCCACCCCCGACAGACATATACGTGCATGCATATGTGCATATAATATCAATAAATACATACATATCCAATGATATAAATGCTTATAATAAAAATTAAACATTGAAAAATAATATAAGATGTAAATAAAATATAAATACAGACGCTCTCCAACTCACCAACATTCATTTTTCAAACATCCAGAGATACCAACAAAGCTGTGTTGAAAGTGAAATGAAATTGAAGAACAAAGAGACATAGAAATGGAATAAAATCTACAGAAAGATAGATCATTAATATAAGTATGAAATAGGATTAAACATTATCCTGAGATACACTTAATACTGGACTCCGGCAAAGGGGGGGCACTGGCTGTACAGATGCGCCACACACGATGCAACAATGTATCCAGTTTTGATGGGAGAATTTGGGTTGTTTTTTGTTTTGTGTTGGTTTCGTTTTTTTTATTTTATTTATTTGTTTTTTCATAATTGGCCTTGTTTTTGTGACATTTTCCTTATCTTTTCCACCTATTCTTCCCTAATTTCCTTATTTTTTAATTCGCTGAATATTTATTTATTTATTAAAAAAAAAAAAAACACGATACACTGAAGCCGCATTAATTGAAGCGCGAAGTAGCAAGGGATCCATGTGTGTGTGTGTGTGTGTGTGTGTATATATATATATAATATGATCATCTGATTTGGATATTTGATTTGGCATAGATTTTTACGTCGGATGCCCTTCCTGTCACAACCCTTTAGCAAGGGACAGAACCATGCTGACAGCTTTACAGCCTACTCTTTACAAAATTCAGCAATTTTTTTTTTTTTTACATGTCTCACACCATAGACAGTGAGGGATGCCTTTGATAAGCCAGTTAGCTGCACTGGGGGGGGGGGACAGTGACAACCTTGTGGGGACTTGAACCCCCAACCTTTGGATCAGCGATCCAGCGCCCTATACCACTAGACCACCACTGCCCCTATATATATATATATATATATATATATATATATATATATATATATATATATATATATATATATATATATATATATATATATATATATATATATATATATATATATAGGGCAGTGGTGGTCTAGTGGTATAGGGCGCTGGATCGCTGATCCAAAGGTTGGGGGTTCGAGTCCCACTCTCCACAGGGTTGTCACTGTCACCCCCCAGTGCAGCCAACTGGGTTATCAAAGGCGGGCCATGTCTCTCACCGTCTATGGTGAGAGGCATGTAAAAGAATAATTGCTAACTTTCGTAAAGAGTAGCTGCAAAGTCGTCAGCGTGTTTCTGTCCCTTGCTAAAAAGGGTTGTGACAGGAAGGGCATCCGACATAAAAACCTCTGCCAAATCAAAATGTGCGAATCAGATGATTCGCTGTGGCGACTCCCAAGTAAATGGGAAAAAGCCGAAAGGAAGACAGACAGACATATACAGTGATACCTCTGCTCACGAACATAATTGGTTCCCAGAAAGTGTGTGTGAGGCGAAAAGTTCGTCTTCCGAACATTTATTTCCCATAAGAAACCATTAAAATGAGAATAATCCGTTCCCAGGTCCCCATAAAACATAATTTTCTACTAAATAAGCCTTAAAACTACATAAAAAAATATACCTTATTTTATGTATAATAAATGTCTATTGTATTGTAATTAAAGAAATAAACTGTACTGTATAATAAAGTCGTTTTATTTACCTTTGTGATGGTAGTTGATGGCTTGATGGAATGGAATGGAGTGGGAGGAGGAGGGAGGGAGGGACTTACTGTTTGGAAGGAGTGTTTGGAAACGCCTACTGTTTGGAAACACGCATAGCCACACACGCACCCTTAATAGCTTCCTTGTTCTTAAGGATGGTGGTAGACTTAGCGTACTGGTACTGGGACGCTGAGTCACACAAACGCACACCTCGTTCGTGTTTTTCAATGATCTCCACCTGTGGTGGGGTCTTTTTCGGTCCCATAATAGCAAAAGTACACTCAATATGGTCCAAAATGTCTAGCAAACACAAACCACTTCCGCATTCAAAGAAAGGGGTGTGATGAACTGTGACGCCGTGAGCGTGCGTCAGCTTCTCGTGGCCGCCACCGTGGCGCTGTTCGACTGCGTGGTTTGATTCATCCGCCGAAAACTAGTTCGTCAGCAGAGACTATATGCTCGCGAATTTAATGTTCTTGAGGCGAAAAGTTCGTGAGCTTAAGCGTTCGTCAGCGGAGGTTTTACTGTATCTATATATATATATATATATATATATATATATATATATATATATATATATATATATATACAAACATACAGGGATCCCTTGCTACTTCGCTCTTCATTTAATATATAAATGAATATGTGTGTATATGAAAATTTACAATATATTTACAATTTTTGTCTGCTTGTAATCTTATTTATATTATATACATTAGCTTACTAGATCTATATTACTGGCTCTAACAACTTCCTTTTCAAATTTTTCCCCATAGATTTTTTTTTTTAACAGAAAAAAGAATTTTCAGCATAACATTTTTAAACATCACAGCATTGTTAACACTCGAAATTTGAAATATCAAGAAATTATTGAGTTGCACAGGACAGGACAAACCTAGCAGAGGTAAAGACTCTGAAAAGAACACCAAGCGATATGTCCACGGTCCCTAGTACAACTGCCAAGATAGTAGGGAATGACTTAGCCAAGTTCGACATTGTAGTCTCAAAGCAAACAATCAATAGAGCCCTGCAAAGGAAAGGACTTTGAGGTAGCAAACCAAGAAAAACTCCACTTCTGCAGAAGAGCCCGTCAAGCCAGGCTGAAGCATGTGAAGGAAAATTTGAAGGAGCGTTGTGCTTACTGAGAGTGTGTCTTTTGGCCATATGAGACTAAACTAGAACTCTTATGAGATAAAGTCATTGCTTTATTTGAAGAAAGAAGAGAGGCACATAACCCAAAGTTAGGAGTTTTATTATAATGACTGTATGCTTCAGTATATCTGGAACAGAGAATCTTGTCCAAGTGGAAGAAATCATGATGTAAGAAGAACATGTCAGGATTTTAAAAGGAAAATCTCAAACAATCAGCAGCAAACCTGGGTCTGGATCATTTGCTTTGGCTTCCAACACAACAACGAAACAAAACATTGCTCTTGATGACGAACGACCTCCAAAATATCAAAATGCACAACATTGACTTACTTGAATTTCACTGAAAATATATTAGATTAACTTCAAACCAAGCTCCATGCGAAAAGACCATCACATCTGGGAGGGGCTTGAGAGATTTGCTAAAGAAGAATGCATTGTAATTCCTCAGGAGACAAGTCTGAGAATTGCTGAAGACGACAACAAACAAGTGGAGGCTGTTATTCTTCAAAAAGGACGCACAACTGACTATTATCAAAATGCTAATAATTCTGACCCTGGTAATTTTTAAGAAAACCTTATATTTCCCAAGGGGCTTATACTTTTGTCCTCATGAGTAGATATATATCAGCATACTTTCTATATTTGTTTCGATTATAACAGTTTTTCATGTGAATAAATAATTTGTAGTTGTGCGTAAACATGTATGGAACAAAAACTCATCTGATTCCATTCAGATCTGAGATTTTAAGAGTAATTGAAATGCTGATAGACATCTCCCACTTACTGATTTGCTGCAACTTCTTAAATCTATTTGGGTTGCGGGGGGAGGGGCTTGTGCCTAACTCAGCTGACAATGGGCGAAAGTAGGGTACACCTTGAACAGCTTGCTAGACAAGTGCAAAGCAACAAACGCACAAGTACAATCCTTCAGTTTCACACATATGGTAAATTTAGGACAGCCAGTTAGCCTAACATGAATGTCTTTGGACTGGGAGGAAACCGGAGTACCTGGAAGAAACCCTCTCAAACAAGTAAATACTAACTCCATGTAGAAATGCCTGAGTGGAAGAATTGAACACAGGGCCTTCTTGCTGTGAGACAGACGTGCTCAACCTCCCTCTCCCCGTGAATTAATTTATTTAATTACTGATTCGCGTTAAATTTAACAAACCACAAAATGCATTAAAAGAACAGAGGAAAGTTCATGTGAATCAAAGAAAATTATTGTAGACTACAAGGTATGTATTAAAATTAAGTAAAATGTAATTGTGTTTTCTGTAAACCTTATGCATTGTGAATCATTGATTTCCTGTACTCTGCTAACTTGGCTTTGTAAGCTGCCCTTCATCCCACTCCTGGGTGGTGCCAACATGCCTGGATGCCTGCTTCTCTACTGTCTAGTGGCATCCTGATTCCACACCAATCTGGTTGGTGCTCTCCAGGCTCTGTTTGGCATGTGGCCAGGGCTTCTTTTCCAGAGCTGGCTGAGGCATGCATCCTGCTAACAAACCTTAGTCAAGGTAGTGCTATCCTCAAAGCAGATGGCACAGTCATCAAAGTGCATGGCTCAAAAATGAAAAAAAAACAAAAAAAACAAGGACAACTGGGTAAATAGAGTTCAAGTGAAAATACACTGAATGAACTGTGCTAAAAATATGTAATGCTTCATCAAGATAAAATGCTAAACAGAGTTGTGAAATAAAAATATATTGAGATGAATTATCACTCACTCTGCCTTTCATTCATTTACTAAACAGCAAATGAAGGCAGGATAAACCAGTAAAGGCAAGGTAAACCATGGACAGCTTGCCAGTCTATTGAAGGGCTAACACGCACAACCATTCACTCTCACACCTGGGCCCAAAAGTAAATGTCTTTGGACTGGGGAAAAATGGATTACCTAAAGAAAACCCATACGAGTACAGTAAAAAAAATATGCAAACTCCACACAGAAACACCGTCTCTGAACATGGAACTTGAACTCAGAACCTTCTCGCTGTGAGGCCGACATGATAAACACTATGCTAATGGGCCGCATGAAAATAAGTATAAGGGAATTGGATTCACTTTAATATTATATTGATGTGTGTGTGTGTGTGTGTGTGTGTGTGTGTGTGTGTGTGTGTGTGTGTGTGTGTGTGTGTATGGGGGGGTTATATAATAAGGCACAACAAAGATCTGTGTTTATATCTTTTTACGCCTAAATGACTTGGCCTATTTCTTTTCAGTTTTGCATTCTGATCTTCAAGCAGAACAGTAGATACGCTTCATACTGTACAAACACCTGGACATCAGGCAAACTTCTTTCATCATAAAGTGTCTTGGGTTATGAATTATTTTCTGCACAATCGAAGCTGGGATCCTTATACATCCAATCAGCAGGGTCTTTTCACACCGGCCCTTCCAGCTTTGCATTACAACAGTGCAAGTATCAAGGCCATCTAACACTCCCTTGCCACTTGGACACTGCCTGACTATTGCAAATTAGGACACAGATAATCAAAAGTGGGGGGAAAGAGACGCTGATTGGCAAATGCAGGGAGGAGAAAAAGAGAGGAAAAAGTAGCAACACTTTCCAAGGTCAAGAGTGCCTGGACTAAATCACCAAGCTGTGCAAGCATATCCTTTCACTCAGTTTCGCCTGGAAGAGAGTGCGGAACAAAAGCGAGAGCCGCTGCGAAGAACGATGCCGATGGTTCTGCGTTATCTGATTATTGCATTTAATAGGAAAAAATGGTTGAAATGCAAAATTGACAAATGAAGCAGGTTTGAAAGATTTTGTCATCTGTGAAGGGCTCACACAAGCATAAAGGGAAATCAAAGCCAAGCCACCCAAACTCTCCTGTTATACATGAACATGTACATATTTTCACAATCTGGTGGTATTTGCTTATAGTTTTGAAGGTGCAACCTGATAAAAGCCATTTGATAGTTTTATTTTAGCCAGTTTGACAAAGGCTGCTGTTTCGGCATTGTGAATTCACAAAATTGCAAGACAAGAAAGTGAACCCTCTAGTTCATATAAGGCAAGTTAATGGTAATAATAACAGTATAGAGATATTAAACTAACAGGGGCAGTGGTGGTCTAGTGGTATAGGGCGCTGGATCGCTGATCCAAAGGTTGGGGGTTCGAGTCCCACTCTCCACAGGGTTGTCACTGTCCCCCCCAGTGCAGTTAACTGGGTTATCCAAGGCGGGCCATGTCTCTCACTGTCTATGGTGTGAGGCATGTAAAAGAACCATTGCTGACTTTCGTAAAGAGTAGCTGCAAAGTCGTCAGCATGTTTCTGTCCCTTGCTAAAAAGGGTTGTGACAGGAAGGGCATCCGATGTAAAAACCTCTGCCAAATCAAACGTGCGAATCACATGATTCGCTGTGGCGACTCCCGAGTAAAAGGGAAAAAGCCGAAAGGAAGACGACGAGAGATATTAAACTAACAATCTGGTGAGCTTCCAAATAAAGTAAAGCATGGCACAAAAATGTCATACATACAGTAACTGTACTTCCATTCAAATATGGTAGAATGATCATGCATATTATATAAAGGAATATCACACCATGTTTTCATATGTAAATGTTTCTTATTGAGGTCTGGGCTTTGACTAGGCCATGAAAACACATTTTAATGTTTCCCCTCAAATCACTTGAGTACTGCTTTAGCAGTAAGCTTTGGGTCATTGTCCTGCTGGAATTTGAACCTCTGTCCCAGTATCAATTCACAGAAAGACTGGAACAAGTTTTGCTTAAGAATACCCCTGTATTCATCACGATCCATCTTTCCCTCAACCTGGATCAGTTTCCCAGTCCCTGTTGTTGAAAAACTACCCCACTTCTCTCACCAACATGTTTCACTGTTGTTATGTTGTTCTTGGAGTGATGTGATTCTTGGAGTTGAATGTCTTGAGTTTATACCAGACATGGCGGTTTCCTTGGTGGCTGAAAAATCCAATTTTAGTCTTATCTGACCAGAGCACCTTCCTCCACATATTTGGGGCTTCGCCCACATGTCTTTTTGGCAAACTCTTCTTATTTTGAACACAAAGTAATGCTTTTTTCTTTTTTTTTTTCTGGCCACTCTTCCATAAAGCCTAGCTTTATGGACTTATTGTGGTCCCGTGTACAGTCCCGTCTCTGCTGTGTAACTCTGGAGCTACTTCAGGGTCTCCTGTGGTCTCTATGCTTCCTCATTGATTAATGCCCACCTTGCCCGGTCTTTAAGTTTTGTTGGCCGGCTCTCTCTTGACAGATTTGTTGTAGTCCCATGTTCTTTCCATTTGAAGATGACGGATTCAATTGTGCTCCGGGGATCATCAAAGATTTGGACTTTTTTTGTAACCCAGCCCTGACTGGTACTTCTCAACAGCTCTGTTCCTGATTTGTCTGAAGAGCTCCTTGGTCTTCATGTTGTGATGTCTCTTGCTTAGTGGCGTCGCAGCTTCTGGATTGTTTCAAAAAGGTGTGTTGTATACTGAAAGATGATGTGTCACTTAAATTCTACACAGGTGAACACTTCCTTTCAATTATTATGTGATATCAGAAGGTAATCGGTTACACCAAAACTTTTAAGGGGCTTCCATCGCAAAGGGAATGAATACATATGCGCATGGAAAGTTTCAGAATATTTTTAAAAACAATTGTATGCATATTTTTTGAAATTTTCTTGGAAAATTCTTTACTTGGACTGATTTGTGCAGATGCATAACATAAAATTTAGATAAAGCATTTAATTTATAGAATGTACTCTAACAAAATAAGTAAAAAGCCAAGTGGCGTGAATACTTTTTTTTCCAGGCACTGGGAGTTTCAAACAAAACATTAAGGAAATTGCTATTGGGTAAAATGATTGTTTTGGTAACAAATAGTGCAACCAAAAATACTGAATTTGCATCCAGATGGACTTTTAAATTAATTTCTAAAAAAATAGCAAATGAAAATATGAATTAATCAACACTTCCTTTAGGGGTGTAATACAATGTTTATTGCTACAAATGTTTGTATCTGAATTTGGATTATAACATTTTGACTGTGCGCCTGCATAAGTCTTAATCTGATCTGTGAATTTTCCTGAGAAATAAAACAAATAAATAAATAAAAATATAATTCAGAGCAACACAGTGGTGTAGTGCGTCAAAGTAAGAAGTTCCTGTGTTTGAACCCTGGTACAGCAAGGACATTTTTGTGTGTTTATGTGGGTTTCCTCTGGGTCTCTGGTTTCTTATATCTGGTTTCTTAAGTCCAAATACAGGCTAATTGGTTGTTCCAAATTGCACCCCGTTGTGTGTGTGTGTGTGTGTGTGTGTGTGTGTGTGTGTGTGTGTGTGTTAGCCCTGCAATGGACTGGCGAGCTATTCAGAATGTATTCAGAGTTGGTTAAGATATGCTCCAGCCTCCCTGTAATACAAGTGGTCAAGTCCAGTGAAGTCATGACAGTATTATTTATATGGTCTATTTAGAAACAACAGCAGACCACACAAAGTGCTTCAGAGTCAAGCCACATGGTTTTATTGGGAAAATATGAAGAAAAAAAACGCTGACAGAGTATAAGGATAATTAGAATTAAGTGGTACGGCAAATGAGAGAGAGAGAGAGAGAGAGAGAGAGAGAGTATGAGGAAAAATAATTATCCTGATGTCATATATTTGTATTTATCTTTTTAGAATCACATTGTGTTTAATATAAATAATTAGTCTTTTGGTTATGTTCCTATTTTTTATTGACTACGGACAGAAAAAAAAAAAAAAATCCTGTATATGAATGTACATGTCACTACATTTACATAATTTGGAGACGTTTCATGCTGTAGCAAATTGTGAGATTGTGATCTATTGTGATGTATGTAAGTCCACATATTAGATCAGACTTTCTTTATTTTAATGGTAACTGAAAACATTTTGGTCACTGTTAACCGTTAAATAAAATCAGTTCCATGAGCTTTGAACATACAGCCAAACCAACTGCTGCAGGCACTTACTGGCTTGAACTACCTCTGTGGACTTCACTTGGTCCCCTGAAAGTGTGCACTGTATTTACCTGGCTCCTCATATAGGCACACCCACCCACCTACCTGAGATCCGGCCCCCTTTCATACATGATCAAGGAATCTGCTGGGAAGTCTTTAAACTTTTCTTTTCAAGAAAACACTCATTTACTTCATTAAAACATTGTTGATGTGAGTGTGTTGAGTCGCCCACATCTTAGAGAAAGACTCAAGGTATCCTTTTCAATTAGTTTATCAAATAAATAAGCAGATTTCTTGAATTTATCGGCAAATTTCCTTTAATACGCTACTTTGATGTTGAGGTTCCAGGTGAATTTTAGTTTATCGAATGATTTTTCCCAGCCTTGTCTCATCCTGTGGTAGAGAAATCGTAGAACAGCTGGATAAATTGGATAACATTGTCAAATAAATATTGATCTTTATTTATTTATTTACTTATTTTGTATGAATAGAATGGTAAAAAGGATGAAAAAATATTTTTCCTAAACTTTTGGATTAAATTACATTGGTGTCAGTCCATGCGAAATCAATATAATTTCAGAAAGTCATCAACCTGATATTTTTCTGAGTTTTTTCCATATCAGGGGGAAATATATATGATGGCAAAATCAAAATCTGACCACGTAATTCCTAATAAGTTCAACGTTATGGCCCATTGAGCATTGGCGGTACCCTAAATTCATGGCCTCTGTGCCGCGTTTGCATTTTCATACATTTTCAAAGATTCATAACTTTTTATAAAATAACTTAATTATTTTTTTAGCATTCATTCATAATCATGTTATCTACAGAATAATGCAATAATAGCTTTGGTGTTTATTTATTATGTATTATTCCTTTCTATAGATAAAAGATAAACCTGACAGTTCACACCCGCGACCTGACAAAATGGTATTTTCAGCCACCAGTATTTCAAAAATTATTCAACAGAATCACCTGCAATTTTGCACATTATGTCTTGATGATAGATATTGATAAAATCAATTTTATTTTCCTTTCGGCTGTTCCCTTTTTTTCAAGGGTCACCACAACGGATCTGTGAATCGCATGTTTGATTTGGCGTAGATTTTTATGTCGGATACCCTTCCTGACACAACCGTTAGCAAGGGACAGAAACACGCTGATGGCGTCGCAGCTACTCTTGTCGAAAGTCAGAAATGGTTCTTTTACGTGAACCTCTCGCCATAGACAGTGATAGACATGGCCGGCCTTTGATAACCCAGTTAGCTGCACTGGGGGGACGACAGTGACAACCTTGAAGACCTTGAAGAGTGGGACTCGAACCCCCAACCGTAGGATCAGCGATCCAGCACCTTTTACCACCAGGCCACCACTGCCCTTGATATTAATAAAATTAATAATGTAATGATAATATAAATTAGTCTGTTTATATTAATAATATAAATTTTTTAGATTTATCTTTTATTGAGATATGAATGGCTGAAAAATGAAAATTGGCAAACTGCGTTCAAGTACAAGTATCAGTATGTGGGATAAGATGTGGCCAAAAATCAACAAAAAACATGTAAAAGTTCAGCCTTTACGCTTAAAAAAAAAAAAAAATTAAAAAAAAAAAAAAAAAGTCACCAGGCACAACTTACTTCCATTATTCCCTCAGTAATATAACACAAGTTGAAATTTGCATAATTTGTCACTTTCACTTTAAGTGAGGAAACCATATTAATGTTAAGTAACAATAGCTAGGCCAAAAGTTTCAAGCATGTATTGCCAAATATACACAAAACACAACTTGCTTATAGAATTTAAGCCAAAATACTAGAATTAACCGTGAATTAAAAGTGGAGGAATTCAAGTATCTCAAGGGGTTTTGAAAAGATATTTAAAAATATTTAAGATATTTAAAAAGATATTTAATGAGATGGGCTTCTGAATGTAACATCTGTCAGTATCCATATTTTTGATATCTTAGTCTGTATGATGTACGAGGGCAGTGGTGGTCTAGTGGTATAGGGCGCTGGATCACTGATCCAAAGGTTGGGGGTTCGAGTCCAACTCTCCACAAGTTTGTCACTGTCCCTCCCAGTGCAGCTAACTGGGTTATTAAAGGCGGGCCATGTCTGTCACTGTCTATGGTGAGAGGCATGTAAAAGAACCATTGCTGACTTTCGTAAAGAGTAGCTGCAAAGCCGTCAGCGTGTTTCTGTCCCTTGCTAAAAGGGTTGTGACAGGAAGGGCATCCGACGTAAAAAACCTCTGCCAAATCAAACGTGCGAATCAGATGATTCGCTGTGGCGACTCCCGAGTAAAAAGGGAAAAAGCCGAAAGGAAGACAGACAGACAGACAGTCTGTATGATGTACGTACTGGAAAATATCTGTAGCTGGCTTTAGTAAACTGGAAACAGGTAGCATCGGTTGCACTCAGTAAAAGAATTGTCCCAAAAAAATCCATCCATGTTACTTCTGGAAATGTTCAGTGGACACTTTCCAACTTACTGGATTTTTCCCACAGGAGATGTGATGTGTCCGTTAATGCCACATTGCATTAATTTAAAGTGGTTTTAGAATTCATTTTGTGGATTACAGGGATCCCTCGCTAGTTTGCGCTTCAATTCTGTCTTTTTTTTTTTTTTTTTTTTTAATATTCATTGAAAAATTTTAAAAATAAGGAACAATAGGGGGAAACGTTAAGGAAAATACAGCAAAATAAGGCCAATTATGCAAAAAACCCCAAACAAACAAAAACAAAAAAACAACCCCCCCCCCAACAAAGCTACTTACATTTTTATGTGAGCTGCGCATATGTTATGCATTATTTTTGCATGTTTAATTGTTATTATAAGCATTTATAGCATTTAATATGTATTTATTGATATTATATACACATACACTAGTACATGTACATGTACGTCATTCACGAGGGTTTGATCCTACTTGGTGGAATTCGCCGGTCGCGGGGGGGATCTCGGTCCCAATTAACCGCAGAAAGTGAGGGATCCCTGTAAATTATTTTTGAATGAGAATTGTTCTCTTTAGAACTTTGTAAAAAGAGAGAAGAATTTTGTTTCTTTCCATGGTTTTAGAAATTGTAATAAATATCAGAATATACCCAAAAAACAAATAATGAGCCTCGTCTAGTATAGATTGTTGTCCCCTGTCCTAGTGTCACTGTAGAGAACTAACCCACTGACTTCATTTCAGATGGTTGTCCTGTGTTCGCTCATAGCTGAATTTATGCTGATTTGCTGCTATGCCTCGCTGAGTTGCATAGTGATGGTTGTCAAGGAAGCTAAAACCATGTTAGCTCCTCCTTTAGGCAGTTCCTAAATCAATATATTAGTTGCTCTGAAAAGTAGGTACTGAAGGCTGCTGGTATAATGTTCAGCAGTATATCATTTTTAATGTTATATTCTTCAGTCAGGTAATATATTTCATGGTTATATGGCACAATTTGTCGCTGTAACATTCGGATCTGCTACTTGTTCCTCAATCCTGCCACCTGTTTAAGTACAGCAAATTAAATATGGGTGCAATCAGGCTGTTGCGAGGAACTACGTTTTGGAAGGCAGGTTAATTAGATTGTACTGATGACAAATTACCTTTTTAAAACAGGAGCACTCGGGGATGTAAGAATACTGATGAACCCACAGTAAAAACAGTAGGTATTAGCCTAGTTAACATGATTTTTGGCAACAAAAAAACAGGTGACTGGGCAAGGATATTAAAAGCAAGAATATTGTTCAATATTTAAATAAAACTCTATTCCAGGCAATATGTTAGCCGAACAAAACATAACTATTCCCAGCGCTCCAATGTTGTTAATGTATAAAGCAGTGCTTCTCAAATAGTGGGGCGCACGGTATGATGCCGGGTGGGGGGAGGGGGAGGGGGAATACCCTGATGTATGGCCTTGGGGAACATACTTTTCTGGAATAGTGTATGAGAATTACGTGTAATTACACCTCCACTCCAGTAGCTGGCAGTGGTTCTCTCATTGTCGTGCTATAGTGTAATGGTTTTTCGCATGAGCAAACGATATGAAGTGCAGTAAACAACCCCTCACGTAACAACATGGAAAAAATTCTAACAGGGACGAAGAGAAAGGTGGAGAGAGATGGCGATATACGACATAAATAAGGTGAATGAGTTTAAATAAGAATGCGTTGCTTTTTTTTTTTTTTTCGGGCACATTGGTGCACTTTAAATCTTTTTAAGAATTTTTTCTTTATTGTAAGCTGAACTATATTTCTTTCTTTTTTTGTTTTTAATGTTAACATATATACAATTTAATGCACAGATGTACTGATAACAATGCTATAGACAAATAAAACTATTTATAGTTGCTCGCAGGGCAGTTGGGGGATGGGGGGGTGAAATGTTTTTTTTTTCTTCCTAGAGGGGGCGCCAGAAAATAATTGAGAAGCACTGGTATAAACTGAAGTTTAATACAACCTGTGCATTTTCTTTTCTTCTTCTTTTTTTTTTTTTTTTTTGAATTTTAAAAAGTACACCTTTAGCAACTTTTCTGAAAATAATATAGTGCTAGCATACTGCAGCATAAGTATGTGGTGTCTTAGTACCTGGAAAGACCCCTACATTTGATCACACACCTGATACCTTGCGAATTCCATCTGCTCTTTTGCAGAATAACAACAATTCAACATCAACAATCGAACAATATTTGCATAGCGTCTCATCTCCTCAGTGACTAGCATACCTTTCTCTTAACTGTCAGGACTTGACTGAATCAGGTTAGGCACCAGTAGGGGGTGTGTGTGTGTGTGTGGGGGTAAAAGACACAGCAGCACACACAAAGATGACACACAGATGTCTGCCCGGTGTTCAAAACCACATGGGCATCATTTCAAAAAACATGAACATCTTACGTAAGTCAGAAGAGGAGTGTGGGAAGCCATCGTGGGTGGAGCAGACGCTTTGAACAGGTGTCGTGATGATTTATAAGTGCTGCTTCATTGTCACTATGTGGAAAGTGCTGCATATTTGATATGATAGTGACTAGTTTCTTTTTAGGTCAGTATAGAACATGAGCAAATATCATATAGATGGTGATTCCTTGTGTAGCCGAGGAATATGTGTTAATTTGATGCGCCACACAGGGAGTAATTTGTTTAAATAACTTATGTGTTAGAAAAAAACTAGTCTTTAAGATTCCCGAGACAAAGAAAAGGCATTAAAGGGAAAAAAATTAGAAAGGAAGTGCGAAAAAGACGCTTTGCTGATGCCAGCAGCGTCAGTTTTGTGTGGAATGAAGCAGGGCGGTGTGAAAACGCAGGGTGAGGTTGGTGGAAATAGGATAGCACAAAGCTGTTCAGAAACCACACTCAATGATGCAAGCACACATAGACCTCCCATAGATGCACACACTGCTCTACATAGACTTCCCAGCTGCTCCAGAAGACTTTTATATAAATAAGTAACTGTATAGCACAGGGATACAGCATCGACACACCTTCCTTCATCTAAACGTTTTCCGTCGGGACTAATTTTGAAATAAAATATCAAAACAAAATGACCATGGTACACACAAATACATTGCATGTTTTTATCAGAGTAGGAATGAAATTCGTTAATTCAGGTTCGTAGTACGGTAACAAACTAGTATTTTATTGCGGATGTGAAATTGTACCTGAAGCATGGATGGAAAAACATTGCAGTAATACAATTTTTATTGTTTAAAAAAAAAAAAAAGACCTGCTGCTCTGCCTTCTTTACTAGGCAGAATTTTTGTTGCTTTAGACTGATTGAAGATAAGTAGGCGTCCATACTCCACTTGAATCAGTGCAGTTTCAGTATCGTAATGATGCCTAAATCTTTCCTGAAATACTGAGTACATGTGATTTCTCGGGGGCGGCACAGTGCCATAGAGGTCAGTACAATCACCTCTCAAAAGGTCCTGGGTTTGAGTCCCAGGCACACATTTCTGTACATATGCCCTTCTCATGCTTGTATGAAGTTCCTCCAGATACTATGGTATCCTGGTTTCCACCCAAAGTTCAAAGACATGCACATCCGTCCGATTGGCTGTTCCAAATTGCTGCTAAGTGTGTGTGTGTGTGTGGGTGGGTGTGTGTGGGTGTGTGTGAGTGTGTGTGAGTGTGCGAGTGTGTGTGTGTGTGTGTGTGTGTGTGTGTGTGTGTGAAACCTACGGATATCATATTTAATGTGTGAATGACTGTGTTGGCCCTGTGATGGACTGACAGGCTATTCAGGGTGTATTCTGCTTTTTTTCAGGGTCGGCTTTAAGTTGACA
Organism: Plotosus lineatus; assembly: GCA_024760905.1. Classification (NCBI taxonomy): domain Eukaryota; kingdom Metazoa; phylum Chordata; class Actinopteri; order Siluriformes; family Plotosidae; genus Plotosus; species Plotosus lineatus. Next base: position 34,318,368 of record CM045744.1, on the reverse strand, counting down.
GTTTTGGTCACAAAAAAGCAATTGCGCTTTAGATAAAAGTGTCATGATAAAACATTTAAATGCCTGTTTTTCTTTTTCTTTTCTTTTTTTTCAGCTTGGGGAACTCTCTCTCTCTCACACCCCCCCCCCCCCACTCCCCACGCTCTGTGTGTTTCAGAGTGTAGTGTCATCTGCGTAACAAAATGATGAAACGATAAATACTTTGGAATCCTGAAGTGATGAATTATTTATTTTCTAAAGATGTAGGTGTGACACGTTTATGTCTTTGTCTATGTACATTCCTCCCTGGGTGATTAATTAAATTGCAGTGGTGACACAGTGCATTTTTTTTTTTTTTTTTTTGGATATTTAATTCTCATGTAATTTTGAACTGCTGGTGCCAGATTAACACAAAACGTGTTCTGTAAAGTCCTTTCTTTGACCCTTTGAATCATTTCAAGGCCTTTAGGGAATTATCTTATTGATGATTGGACCCCAGAATTGCTGACTGTAGCAATGTATAAGCGTTTTTTTTTTTGTTTGTTTTTTTTCATTTCATAATACATTGGCCTTCATTTACCAATAAAATGTAGAAAGCAGTGCAGATTTGAAGACAGAATTCTGTGATAGGATTCACATATAATGAATGAAGCACTTCATACTGCACCAACCACAATGGCAGTGACGCGATGATAACCAAACATCATTTATTTTCCAAGAGATTTGATCACAGATTAGGACAGGGACTGCCTTAATATGGCAAATTACAAAAACCTATCACCAGGATCCCTCTCTTTTTGCGGTTAATGGGGATCGAGGAACCCCCACTGCTTTCCGAGAATTAGGATCAACCCTAAACTGACATATACGTACATATATAAGTATATATACTAGTAATATCAATAAATACTTATTCAGTGCTATACGGGGCAGTGATGGTTCAGTGGATAGGGCGCTGGATCACTGATCCTAAGGTTGTGCGTTCGAGTCCCAGTCCACCCCCAGTGCCATGTCTCGAGGCATGTAAAAGAACCATTGCTGACTTTCATAAAGAGTAGCTGCAAAGCCGTCAGCGTGCTTCTGCCCCCTGCTAAAAGGGTTGTGACAGGAAAGGCATCCGACGTAAAAACCTAAGCCAAATCAAAAATGTGCGAATCAGATGATTCGCTGTGGCGACTCCCGAGAACGGGAAAAAGCCGAAAGGAAAGAGAGAGAAAGATTCAATGCTATAAATACTTATAATAACGATTAATAATTCAAAAATAATGCATTTGATGTAAAAAAAATTAAACACACACACACACACTCTCGCATCTGTCTATCAGTCTTTCTCGCTCTCGCGCTCTCTCTCTCTCTCTCTCTCTCATACACACACACACACACACACACACAGGCACACACAATACAGTACAGTACAGTACAGTACACATTAGATGTGTATTGTATACACATTAAATGTTTATTGTGGCGCTGCTGGCCACGCCCACGAGCAGGACGCCGGAGGCATTTTAAGACATGGAATTCAAAGCACATTCCCTGCTTGACAGATCGGAGGTCCAAACTCAACTTTAACTTGATTCCTTGAGGGATCAGAGGTCCAGATGAACCGCGTTTTGCTCAAATGTGCCACATTTATTAAACATTTACTGAATTAAACAACTTAAAAAACTAAACTAAAAACTAAAGAGTTAAGCCTCCTTCTGTCTGTCTCTCTCTCTCGCTCTCTGTCTCACACGCGCGCACACGCGCACACACACAAAACACACACACACACACACACACACACACATAAACACTCTCTCTCACACACACACACACACACACACACACACACACACACACAGAAAACACGCAGCTGACGAAACAATTCTATTTAAATGTTTAAATGGATGGGATGTTTAATTTAAAGCTGCATTACATTACCTGTTTAAAAGATCAGAGGTCCTCATTCAATATGAACTTGCTTCCTTGCGAGATCGAAGGTCTTCTCCCACGGAGCACTCTGTTTTAATATTGTGCCGAAATATTCACCTCCATCACTGTATTTCCTCTTTAAGGTCTCCTTTCGGTTCAATATTGTCCCAATTGTAGAGGGGTTTCGGTGATAACGAATATAACGCTGCATGATCAATCTCAAAACAAGCCAACAGTCAACTCTCCTTCACGTGTGTGACAAACAGGAAGTTTGGGTAACATTCAGCTGCATCATCTCTCTTAGCCAATGGGAGGCCAGCGGCGTGGGATGTTGGGAGACAGCCAATGAGAGAGCAACCCGCGCATCGTGTGAACTTTTGATTGGTGCATTTGAATTTTGAATGGTGCATTTGGCACTTTTCGTAAGAGGAGGTTGTTTTCGTGTCTCGGGGACGAAAACTGAGGAAAATATTTTTCATATTTTTCATAACCCAGAATTTTCATACCAAAGGGGTTTCGTAAGTAGGGGGCCGACTGTGTTATTATTATTATTACAGTGATACCTCTGCTCACGAACATAATTGGTTCCCCGAAAGTGTGTGTGAGGCGAAAAGTTCGTCTTCCGAACATTTATTTCCCATAAGAAACCATTAAAATGAGAATAATCCGTTCCCAGGTCCCCATAAAACATAATTTTCTACTAAATAAGCCTTAAAACTACACAAAAATATACCTTATTTTATGTATAATAAATGTGCTATTGTATTGTAATTAAAGAAATAAACTGTACTGTATAATAAAGTCGTTTTATTTACCTTTGTGATGGTAGTTGATGGCTTGATGGAATGGAGTGGGAGGAGGAGGGAGTGGGAGGAGGAGGGAGAGAGGGAGGGAGGAGGAGGGAGGGAGGGAGGGACTTACTGTTTGGAAGGAGTGTTTGGAAACGCCTACTGTTTGGAAACACGCATAGCCACACACGCACCCTTAATAGCTTCCTTGTTCTTAAGGATGGTAGCAATGGTAGACTTAGCGTACTGGTACTGGGACGCTGAGTCACACAAACGCACACCTCGTTCATGTTTTTCAATGATCTCCGCCTGTGGTGGGGTCTTTTTCGGTCCCATAATAGCAAAAGTACACTCAATATGGTCCAAAATGTCTAGCAAACACAAACCACGTCCGCACTCAAAGAAAGGGGTGTGACGAACTGTGACGCCGTGAGCGTGCGTCAGCTTCTCGTGGCCACCACTGTGGCGCTGTTCGACCGCGTGGTTTGATTCGTCCGCCGAAAACTAGTTCGTCAGCAGAGACTATATGCTCGCAAATTTAATATTCTTGAGGCGAAAAGTTCGTGAGCTTAAGCGTTCGTCAGCGGAGGTTTTACTGTATTATTATTATTATTATTATTATTATTATTATTATTATTATTATTCAGTGATAGTACAGTGCTGCATATAGTTAAGTGTACCCCTACCACTGGTATTTATTTTTTCATTAAATGTGTAAAATGTGACTAAGTGGTATATATTTTATTATAATGATCAGGACTATGCCTAACTCTTCTGCCAAAATAAACACCACTATAACATCCTGGTCTGTTGAAATCTGACAGATAATTTACTCACAATGTGGGGATTTGAAGTTTCTTCCTACTGTGAGCTTCTAGTGAGAAGGTCCATTGATATCTGAACATGGTACATTCCACCCACTGAGCTCAGCTTTGATTCAACCCAGGAGACAATTATATATTTCTTTCAGGCTATCCTTCGTAACAGCAAGATCCTTCTAATATTCACACAGGAAACTAGTGAGGGAAAATATAAATGGTTATTGGTTACTACAAATGGAATTCAGTTAATTTTTTATTAATTATAATATTTATGATTTTGGTTTATCTTCCTTTGTTATAGTTTTATTATTAATATACTATCTGTTATATCTAGTTAATATATATTTAGGGATGCACATCTGAGATAACTACAAATCGCTAACGGAACATTTCTGTAACATTGACAGGATGCTGAATTGACTAAAGTTAGCTTGTGAGATTTTTTTTATTTATTTGCGTGTACCTCATATAAGTGTTGGCTCTCCACCTGGGACTTTTAAATAGTGCTGGTTTGAGCAGTTTTCTTTTTCTACCGCTTGTTGTTTTGTTCTCTTCCTTCATGCACATCTGAATTTCGCTGTGGTAGAGGTTTTCACTTCCTACTTTAAACTGAACCCTGAAAAAAATACACGTAGTGCTCCAGGTTCCTTTCACGCCATTCTTCTCATCTGATGGTTGTCCTTTAACAATATGCTCATAACTTGGATTTGGCTCAGCTTAAACTTGCCTGACACACGACTGGCAGAAAAAAAAAAAAAAAAAAAAAAAAAAAAACTATGATACTGCACCTAATAAGATTTCCCTGCGCTTTTACTCTTGCCCGGGGCTTCTTCCTCTGTTACCACGGAGGCTGTTTAGTTCAAGTGGAAAGGCTTATTACTGTATTCCACTGTCAGAGAACCTGGGGGAGAGGGGGAGAGAGAGAGGGGGCTAGAAAAAATGAGCTTCACCTCAAGCGACTTTTCATCATGCATGAGCCCTGAGACAGACTGAAGACCCTGGGTATGATCTGAAGTAAATCAAAATTACAGCACTGCAGGATAGAAAAAAGAAAAAAATCACAGCCTGTTGTGGTCTATTTTCGCTCCTCATTGGCAATGTTAGAGTAATTGTTTAGATGGACAGTCTATTTGTGAAACTTATTTATATTGTGGAACATTTTTTAATTAAATTTATTAAAATATTTGTTTGTTTAATTGTTTACTTATTGTTAGAATTATTAAATGTTAATTGTTATTTAATCGTGTTTACATTTTAGTTGATGTTTGTAACAGACAAAGCAATATTCATATACTGTACACTCACTATCCGAGTTACGACCTCGATCAGTTCCGACCAACCAGTCTTAAGTCGGATTGGTCGTAAGTCGGATGTTTAACACGACGAAACCGAAACCACCCAGCACTCGCTATGAATTCACGTGAAGCGTATTCTTCACCTGCACGTTCTTTCAACGTGCAAAATAAACCTATAGGCTTACTTTGCGCCACTCGCAACATCACTTTCACATTTCTTTGCCTATTGTCTACCAATCACGTGTATAGCAACTTTTCCATCCCTGCAAGCGGTCCTTGTCTTTCAAAATTGTAGACGCCATGGAGTGGGAGAGACGGAGATCTCGAGCGACAGGATTTACTTTTTTTCCTCCTTCATACTGCTTTATCACTCTCCATATCTCCAACGGTAGTGCCTTCCTTGCTTTCTTGGTAGAATTTCCATCTGATGAATCGGACTTCCTCTTGGGGGGCATGGTAACGGTGTACAGTAAACGAATGTAACATTGTACTGTATAACAGATGATACTGCGACGGTATCTAGTCACTTAGTGTAGCGGTAGAACGCTGTGAGTGTGAGATGCTTGGATGCTGTGCTGCCACAACTATCTTACGCGCTGCACTGCCGGACATATACAGTAAACTCATAATAGGCGTCTGCTAGACGTGGCTGTACGTACGTGTGGTCATAACTTGCGTACGTCGTAAATCGGCTAGTGAGCGTATTCAGTTATTTCTGAATTTATGCAGTTTTAGTGTAATTATGAGAATTTTAGTTTAATGTTAGTGTAAATATGAGAATGTTTATTCACACCAGATTATTGAAATATTTTTTTTAATTATCCAGTTATTTACCTTTTGGAAAAAAAGGTGATAGGATGGCAGTTTAGTGTAAATCAGGATAACTAAGCTGTATAATACATTTTTATTTCATGTCCAAGTTTCCTCGGAACAATTACAATTAATGATTTTAAGTCACTTTAAGGTTAGTAAAGTTATGACAAACAAAACTGAACATAACGTTCATGAAACGTATAGAAAGGGGTCATTGAACTCGAACCAACGTTCTGGCAGAAAAACTAACTGTTTCATTTTGGGAGAAATGGGCGGAAATAGAGTCACAATTAGTGTTTGTATTTTTTTTTATACTGTTTACATGATTATTGCTGTGCACTTTCCCACTACAACCCTGCAAATATCCAGACCAGTCACTTCTGTACAATTTTCTTCTTTGGCTAAACTGGATAACATAATAATTACTTGGAATTGCGAGTATGTTTCTGTGAATTCTGTGCCTATAAATTACGGTTTATTTGATGATGAATATTTACAGATGTTTTAGTTAAGTCAGTGTTGAAATCTGGCATTTATGGTTCAAGATGCATGTAAAGTGTTCATAATTTGCACTGAAAACTGATAAAATGTTTTGTTGATATAGTGCAGAATATAAATGTATGTTTAGGGATGACTACGTAATGCACATTTTATTTAGCTATAGTTGGATTTCTATATCATTAAACATGTGTTGTTCAGTGAGAATGTCAAGTGCTGGCCGCATTGAGGTCGGGATTTTTTAAGCTTGACACAAAGAACTTTCTGTATTCATGGCAGCATGGGGTGAGGCATAAGAGTATAAATAGAATTCACATGGGCCAACCCAACTTGAAACACAAAAACCGTCTTTGTGCTTCATTGAGGTTTTATTGTTTATCATTGAAGCGCCTCTTTATCCTTTATTAGCGTTGCAGTGAGGCTGGAGTGCATCCCGTCTAAATCCGGCCAAAATGCAGGGTACACCCTGAAGAATTTGCCAATCCATTGCAGGGTGGATAAACAACCATTCACACTCATTTGACCAAAAATGAGCTATAGTGAAAAATTCAGAGAGTAGACCCAAATTATTTCAAATTGATGAATGAAAGACATTTGTTCTCTTGCTTCATAAACAGATGTATCTCAGCAGTTCAGAAAGGAGGCATGCGTTCGGGCAGAAATTAGCTGGCGTGAGTAATTATATGTAATCAGACATGAAGTGATGAAGTACTAAAACCTTTTTCTATTAAACCAATAAACATCTGTTGTTGTTGTTTGATTAAAAAGTGAACTTGACACCATTGGGCCACGTTAGACCGTTGTAAGGTTTTGGTTAAAATCTAAAACAGATGCACCCAGTATTCTCAAAAGGAAAGGCTACAGAGGAATACTGCACTTGACAATGAAATTTTGCTCAATAACAAGCGTTGAAACTATAATTACCTTCCAGAAATTGCCATGACAGCATACACATTATTAAATATCCAATTTGTGAGAAGGATTTCTCGGTCAATTTGAGATATCAAGATAATATAGGAGATCATAATAGATGATGAAGATAAAAGGCGGGTATGTGTGATAAATGAATGCAAATACAGTTGTTGACAACTCAAAAATAACAGTTTTCTAAAAGGAGATGGATAAGGGAACAAGGCAAACGCGAATGATCAAGTGCTATAATAAATCAGTCTCAGCTCGGTGTTTTGGACAGCTTTCAGCATTCATTCTAAACAGAATTCTGTATTTGACCCATGATTTCTTTCTGTGATGTCATTCATATGTTTTTTTTGTTTTTTTTTTTTTTGTTGTTTTTTGTTTTAACTTGGGCTTTTTCGGTTCCCATTTGGATGTGAAAGAACTGTTTTTCAGAGCGTTTCATAATTGTTTTTGTGCTTTACTCTCAGTGATGGTATTTCCTTCTTAACTCGTGGATTTAATCATCAAACATACACCCCAAATATAATAATAATAATAATAATAATAATAATAATAATAATAATAATAATAATAATAATAACAGATTCTTTAGAAATATGCGACAAAATATTAAATTATAATATTTCATATACAGACACTCCCCAACTTACAAACATCCGTTTTACGATCATCCGGAGATACGACCAGGGCTGTCCGAGGTTGAAAGTGAAAGTGAGTGTGAAATGACATTGAAGAACAAGTAGAAATAGAAATGGAATAAAATCTACAGAAAAATACAGAATAAATATAAGTACGAAATATGATTAAACATTATCCTGAGGTACACTTAATACTAGGCTGCTGCAGAGGGGCGTGGCTAACACGTGCTTTACACTATACAAGGTCCAGGAAGAGAAGCAAAACGATACATTTCTGAACTCCTGCCAAAACTTTCAAAGAAGAAACAAATTGACTCCAGTATTATAATGAACTGGATAAGATGAAACTCTCTGTAAATCTGATCAGATCCGCTGTGCTGTGCTTGAGAGGAACCAGGAGTTTAAACACGGTACGTAATGATATTGATAATGTACAGAGAGAAAGAGAGAAACAGAGAGAGAGAGAGAGATTGTATACAGTACAAACTCATATAGGTTACTTATTCAAGGTTTAAACATACGTTCTTCTCTAAAGAATGCCCTGTAACAACTTATGAACAAATTAATCTAACGAACGGCCGTCCGGAACCAAACTCGTTTGTAAGCTGTGGATTGTCTGTATTCCCTCATAGATATGACTTACAACTGCATTATTAGTGAAAAAAATGAAATGAATTGTTGACAACTCAGGGATGCCGTTCTTCACTGTAAATTATATTATCTAACCCACTATGATGGCAGCGGGAAAAAAACAAAAACAAACAAACAATAAAAACATTTCCTACAGGGCTTGTTTTCATTCATTTTCTTACTCCTAATTATGGCCATGGGGAGGCTTGCGCCCCTCTCAGCTGACTCTAGGCGAGGGCAGGGTACACCCTGGACAGCTCAACAGGCCATCGCAGGGCATAACGCTGACGTCTATGTAGCCTACTCTTTACAAAAGTCAGCAGTGGTTCTTTTACATGTCTCTCACCATGGACGGTGAGGGACATAGCCGGGCTTTCATAACAAAGTTTGCGGCACAAGGGTGACAGCAGTGGCACCCCGATGACAGCAGAGCTTGTAATCCAGCACCCTACCACTAGGCCACCACTATCCCTGGGGTTTAGCCTATTTATTTAAATTTATTTACATTATATCTAAAAGGAGGGGTATTTATGACATCGATGGCTATGTGAAATAATGGTTTGAATATTAATGAAGGAATACAGATGGCTCATAGGAAAGAACAAAGAATTAACAGATGGCTTTTCAACAATCAGGTTTTATTTTATACTACTACTATTACTAATACTACTACTACTACTACTACTAATACTATTACTACTATGACTATTACTACTACTAATACTACTACTATTACTACTATTACTACTACTACTATTACTACTACTACTATTACTACTACTACTATTACTAATACTACTACTACTACTACTACTACTATTACTACTACTACTATTACTACTACTACTATTAGTACTACTACTACTACTACTATTACTACTACTACTTCTACTATTACTACTACTACTATTACTACTACTACTATTACTACTACTACTATTACTACTACTACTACTACTACTATTGCTACTACTACTGCTACTACTATTACCACTACTATTACTACTACTAATACTACTATTACTAATACTACTACTACTACTACTATTACTACTACTAATAATAATAACAATAACATCAATAATCATCAACATCATCATCATTATCATATTCATGAGGCTAAGAAAAGTGTCATGTGTCACTAGAACTCTGACACCCTCATCTCCCACCCATGCAGCTGGATTTAATATGCAGGCTTTCACATTCAACTGCAAACTTTTCTTATTTAGTTGTACAAAGCCCGCTTGTACTGTTATGAAAAGAAATCAACTTGTAAATAAACTCTTTGTTCTTCCCTGTTAAGAATAACCATTAATTGCATTGTTTGTTCATTGTAGTACAACATGAAGCAATTCAGATTTTTTTTTTTTTTTTTTTTTGCCTTTTCCAGAGATCACCTCAGATTAAACACAAGTCAAAGGTTTAATTTACTTCTCAACACAATTTAAAAAGCTGACAGTGGTATTTCTCAGCAGAAAGTAATTATATCTCACTTTTCACACATGAGAGGACACCTTGGCGAGAACAATTTCAGAATTGAGAGTTGAATATTAGCTACATTGAAGCATCCGGCTAACTTGGCATTGAACTAATAGAGAGATTTTGCCATAACATGCTTTGCTGAGGCGTGGAACATACTTCTGCAAACAAAGGCATCAGCAATTTCATAAATGAAATTGGCCAAAGTTGTACAGAAAAGGCAATTTCATTTAATCCATGGCTGCAGGCGGGGAGGCTGCTTACTCCGTCAAGGTGAAAATTGCACGCAAATGGCTTCATCTTCTTTGAGCCATTTTGTAAATCATAGGCCGAAGATGGTGTCAGTGGAGAAGAAAATGAGTGAAAAGGAAAAAAAAGGAAAAGAGAATGCTGCTCAGATCAGATGCGCTTATGAGTAAAAATTGACTTAATGGGAATACAGTATATGGTTGCCATCCCTGCTTGACACCGTTGTGCACTAATACATCAGAACCATTGTTGTTCAAACTGCAACTAATGCCTATCCAGTAGAAGCCTCCAGATTGATCTGGAAAAATCCCAAAGTCTTCTAGATGAGTTTATGTTTTTAAAGAAATAAATAATGTTAAGTCAATAAGTAATTGGTCATTCACAATTTTTAGCACTGTCGTGCTATAAAATTACTTAATTTTGAATATGTTTGTGGAGTGAACAGTTTCAGTGTTGCTTGATTTTTTTTTTTTTTTTTTTTTTTTTTTTTTTTTATGTCTACTTTTAGTGGAATAAAAGTAATCACAGAAACACTGCATTTATTTATTTATTTATTTATTTGCCAAACTGTGTAATTCTACTAGGGTTTGATGTAGGCTTGAGCCTATTTCAACTGACTCTTTACGAAGGAGTGGTCCAGTCTAAATAACTCAACAGTCCATTGTAGGGACAAAGCTGGACTCTCTGATGGTCATTTCGGAGAAGTGAATGTTGTCCAAAATAAAGACAACACTGAACAACACCGCCCATCCAATTTATAATAAGTACTGACAGTGACGCATGATCCATTCAGAAATTATGACAGCTAAACCTGATGGTTGAAAATAGTAAAACTTCAACCTGCAAATGCAGCACTTGCAACCAAATAATGCTGAAAAAAGTTAATTGTATTTACAGTTCATTTCATTCCTGTTCCAGTGGTACCAAATTCAGCCATGTGCATAGAAAAAGAACATTTCAATTTTAGACTGAGTTTCTGTTGATTTTTCACCAACCTTGATTACAAAGCCTTTGTTTTGACACAATATCAACTGTATTGTGACCCAGTTGCCAAGGTATTATCCACGAAATCGGGTCATGCGTTGCGAGGATCTGACAAGCTTGGTCGAAACATTACCATATTCAACAATGAATCTCTAGCTTTTGGTACATACCCAGTTTATGAGGGGTATATTTCGCCGTGTTTTAGAAAACTTCATGTTTATAAAGCTCTCCAAGAAGATTGCCAGTTCTTTAAAAATTGGTAGAATATAACTCCAACAAACTAGGTACCAAAATTTAGAGATTTTGATCTAGTTTAAAATTAAATTTGAATCAAAACTCAAGAATCAACGAGTGCGACATGCGCAAGCAAGGCAATTCAATTGTGAGTACCCCTCAAAAAAAAAAAGTGGTATTGACCATCACATGCCAAGATGGCCGCCACCATTATGGACATGTCTGAGTAGGAGACCGTAATTTCTAATCTATTTATTACATCTAGGATGTATGCATGTGTGTGTACATATATATATATATATATATATATATATATACACAAAAATAAAAGGACAGGACAAAGACTTTCTATTGAAACGCCATTTATCACTACAGATCTGTTTCGAGGGGTGGTGAAACCATCCTCTCTCTTCAGGTGATTATAGAAGAATATACTATATACTATATAGAAGAAGTATATATATATAAAATCTTTTTTTGTAATTTTTCTTTATCTCATCTTTATTTTGTATGGAGCAACTGTTTGCACACATTTCCTCCAGGATCAATAAAGTATTCTGAATTTGAAAATGCACAAACACTCAACCATTCACACTCCCACAGACAACCAATTAGTCCAGTATGCATATCTTTGAACTGTGGAAGGAAAACATGTAAACTAGACACAAATTCCCTCACCAAGCCTGGGACTCAAACCCATTACGTTCTTGCTGTGAAACAGATGTTCTATCCACTATGCCACCCACTTAATCATTCATTTTACTGTTATTTTCAATCCTTGGCTGCAGATCTGCCAAAGTCAATAACTTCCTGAATTCTGGATCCCACAATAATCCACCAAATGCCAGGTTTCTTCCTTGGTAATGTTCATCCTCTTCATAAATATTGCTTCAACCTCATGTTTAGAGACTAGTGCAACAGATTCTGAATGGAATTTCAACATCAACTGTTTTGAAATTACATTTGGTCTTTTGAAATACAAGTGGTACCTTGACTTATAAAATGAATCTGTTAAATAGGAGGGCAAGCGCGTAAGTCAAAATGTTGTTCGATAAAAAAAAAAAATCCCATTGGAAATAATAGAAAACCAATTAATATGTTCCAATCACCTCCCAAACTCATATAACCTGACACAAACACATATGTTTGACCTAATATTAAAGATAAACATATTGTAAAAACAATAAATATCTCCTAATAAGAAAATACATGTATATTAACATAAATAATAATTAATAATAATAATAATAATAATAATAATAATAATAATAATAATAATAATAATAATAAAACAAGAATAAACAAGTCAACTAACCCTTCCGGTCATCGACTGCGGTGAAGATGTCACGTGGGCGCAAAGATGTCACGTGGACAGGCATGAGATGGTGCGTAACAGAGGAGGAGGAGAATTTTGTGCATGTGCATGCTACGAATGCCTGTGAGCAAAGGCTCAAGGTCATGTTGAGCTCCACCAAGGCCAGTGCTTCTCAAATAGTGTTGCATGTTCCCCCTTGGGGGGCACGGTGTGATGCGGGGGGGGGGGGGGTATGACCCTGGGGAACATGCTTTTTTTGCCATACTGTACTAGAATTAAGTGTAATTGTGCATTTTCTACAGTAGGCTGCAGTGGCGCTCTCACTATGTTCCCCATGGTGTAGCGCCCGTAAATCAAAATTTTGCTCATTGGATGGGGCATATTTTTGGTGGGATCGAAACTTGTATCATGGAAATTTTCTTATAAAAGACACTCATAAGTCATGTACCACTATATTTAATTTAATCTCCTGCAAAAAAAAAAAAAAATGTATCATTCATTAAGTTTGCAAGGAAGCAGGACCCCATCTTCTGGAAAATTTATCGGTAAACACTGAAGAGCTCTCCAGACCGTCATAGGCCTGAGAAACACACACACAAACGGATAACAGCGAAAAAAAAAACACTCACATTCACACTTTAGCTTAATATGCATGTCTCTGGGCTGTGGGAGGAAAAAATGAGCATCCGGAGAAAATTTGCTAAAAAAAAAAAAAAAAAAAAACTACACAGAGAAAAACTCTTGCTGGGGATTGGACTGAGAACCAGGACCTTCGTACTGGGAAATGAAAATTAGAACCACTGCAAATATTTATGGACTTCAGTGTATGGCAATATGCAACTTCCTCAAAGAAGCCAATTTCATAGTTATATTTTTCAAAATCTTAGTCATCAAATAAAATAATTATCTGAGAGAACCACCTGATACTTTGGATAGAAGCTTACACTTCTTAAGCCTTTGCAATAAATGTTTCCTAATTGGTAAAAATTATAATTAGCCACGGTGACTAACTTTTTCTATAGTTGGAGAAAGAACAGGTGGTATAAACCATTCTTTATACGAGAGTTGACATGTTTTGCCTTTACAGTGAACCCTCAGTTTTCGCGGTTAATGGGGACCGAGACTTTCCACGAACACCGAATTTCCACAAAGTAGGATTGAGCCCCCTGACTGACATATACGTACATGTATAGGTGTATATAAAATCACTAAATACATATTCAATGCTATAAATGCTTATTATAATTAAACAAGCAAAAATAATGCATAAAATGTAAATAAAATATAAATAAACAGACACGCACACACAAACGCGCACCCAGACACACACACTCACTCAGATGCACACCTCACATAAAAAAGTCGTTTTGTTGGGGGGTTTTGGGTTGGTTTTTTTTTTTTGTTTTGTTTTTTTGTTTTTTGTTTTTTTTTTTGCATGATCGGCGAAATTTTTTCAGCCTTTACCTTAACTTTTTCCCTATTTGTCCTTAATTTCCTTATTTTTTTATTTTTCGAAAAATATTTTTGAAAAATCCGCGATGAAGCCGCACGAACTGAAGCGCGAAGTCGTGAGGGGTCACTCTATTGGATAGTATTGTTCATCTTCAAAATATGTATACAAAAAATATGTATTAAATTTACACAACTATAGATGTAGTGCAAGCAGATTTTGAGTTTGACTTTTCCAGTGTTGAAGAAAGTTTTACAACTGTCAATTTGGGATTTAGAGATTTTTATCATTGAGCTCAAATTTAGAGATTTGTTCTTCAGCCTTGTGATCAAGGTTTTGTCATGTACCTCGTATCAAAGTAGCATCCTTCTAAAGTAATAGCATATAAGGGCAAAAGCCATCAGCTGAAATCAAATCTGTGACCTTGAATGCCTCGCCCAAACCTTGGGCCTTCGTGTCACATGTCTGCAGCAGCAGTGGATGTGCTTTATATCTGCATTCATCAGTTTAAGGCTGTTTGTCAGAGGTGTCACTTTCACATGTCTGATGTTTGCCATTGGAATGCCTTGAGAATCAAATTACAACTGGCGCTCCTCTGACCCAACTCCCTTTATGTAACCTGTTTGGAAAAGAGAGAACTTCTGAGACATAAACTCTATCAAAAGTACATTATTCAGTGCCAAGGAATATATAGAAGAAAGCCTTTTTTTTCTGTGTTATTGTCGACTTTGAAGAGATTGTTTTTGGATTTGGTTCCTCAATCAGAAGCGGCTCGGATTTTGGCTTTGTAAAGGGGTCAGTGTATAATCATTAAAATAAATTATGCAGTGTAATGAAGTTTGCATGCACAGTGAGGGAATACTAGTCAAATATTTGTTTTCTCTGCTGGGAAACAGACACCAGTATAAATCAGTTTAGCTAAATTCCGAGGTAGTCTTTGGCAATATGAGAATATGATAATGATACCAGGACTTTACTGAAGAATAATGAATAAATATCTGAAATATGAATATAGGGATCCCTCAATATTTGTGGTTAATGGGGACCGAGACCCGACCGCGACCGCCGGATTTCCACAGAGTAGGATCGACCACCCTGACTGACATATACATACATGTATATGTGTATATAATATCAATAAATACATATTCAATACTATAAATCCTTATAATAAAAATTAAACATTCAAAAATAATGCATAACATGTCAATAAAATATAAGTATACACACACTCAGATGTGCACACACACACAGAGCGAGAGAGAGATGTGCGTGCACATAAAAATGTAAATAGTTTTGTTGGGGGGTTTTGGGTTGTTTTTTGTTTTTGTTTGTTTGTTTTTTTGTTTTTTTGTTTTGTTTTGTTTTGTTTTTTTGCATAATTGGCCTTGTTTTATGCTGTTCTCCTTAACTTTTCCCCCATTTTCCCTTAATTTCCTTTTTTCTTTTTTTTTTTTTTTTGCTGAATATTTTTGAAAAACAGTGACGCACTGAAGAACTGAGGGAACTGAAGCGTGAAGTATCGAGGGATCACTGTATTGCATAAATTGTCTGTCACATAAAAAAAAAGCATTGTAATCACTAAGAGATGAAATGAATGACATGGATTATCTCAGACTGGTAACTGCCGAGGAGTGTGATATATCAGGCGGAGACTTTTAAAGTATAATGTGTTGGATGCAGCCTCAAATAGTGATTCTGCTCATCTCAAAAAAAAAAACGACAGGCCTTGTGAGGTGTTCTTGGTATGCAATGGAAAGAACTTTCTATAGATGGCGCAGGGAAAAACAACCAGTGAAACTGCACGAGTGTCATGGGTGCTCATTGATGCAGAAGAACTACTGTAGCATGAAGTGCTGAAACTGTTAACACTAGCTGGTATATAAAAATATGTCTGAACACATGGTACATTGCAACTTGTGGTGTATGAGGTTGCTTAGCAGCAGACCAGTCAGGTGATGTCGGCTTTAAGGTTTGTGGCTGACCTATGTATGTGCACTCATTCACTCATTCTCTGAACAGCTTAATCCTACTATTTGGGCTTCGGTGAGGCTGAACTGTATTTCAGCCGACACCAAGTAAAGCTGGGGTACATCCCGAACAGCTCACCAGACCATTTAAGGGGCACCAGACACACAAACATTCAACATTCATATCCAGGGGTAATTTAAAACAGGCAATTAACTTAATGTTCCTGTGTTTAAACTGTTGAAGAAAACTGAAATACACAGAGAGAACCCATGCAAGCACAAAGGGAACATGCATACTCCACACACAACCATCCTTGCCAAGTCCGGTGTCAGGTCCCAGGACTTTCTTGCGGTGCAGCAGACGTGCTGCCTACTACACCATAATGCCTCCTGTCTATCTATGAAATATATTTATAGAATTTAAAATTTGTTTGTTTAGTAGGTTTTAAATGTCATTACAAATATTAGGTTTTCTTTGGGTGTAATGATGATCAATAGGATCAGGAATGAGTACGTCAAAGGAACAGCACATGTAAGATGTTTTGGAGACAAAGTCAGAGAGGCTAGATTGAGATGGTTTGGACATGTACGGAGGAGGGATAGTGAGTATATTGGTAGTAGGATGCTGAGGTTGGAACTACCAGGCAGAAGGCCTAGAGGAAGACCAAAGAGAAGATTTATGGATGTGGTGAAGGAGGACATGAAGGTAGTTGGAGTAAGAGAAGAAGATGCAGAGGACAGGGTGAGATGGAGGCAGATCATTCTCTGTGATGACCCCTGAGGGAAGCAGCCGAAAGGAAAAGAAGAAGAAGAAGAAGAAGAAGAAGAAGCCCGTCCTGACACAACCGTTAGCAAGGGTCTGAAACACACTGAGGGTTATGCAGCTACTCTTTACGAAAGTCAGCAATGGTTCTTTTACAGCCTCACACCAGAGACAGTGAGAGACATGGCCGGCATTTGATAACCCAGTTAGTTGCACTGAGGGAGACAGTGACAACCTTGTGGAAAGTGGAACTCGAACCCCCAACCTTAGGATTGGAGACTGGCGCCCATCTAAGCCAACTCTGGGCGAGAGTATGGGGTACACCCTCGACAGCCCATCAGGCCCTCACAGGACTTAACATTAACATGTCTATTCTCTTGGTCAAGTGTCTCTGGCAGTTTTTATTTTGCCTGGCTGTGGTAGTTAGTGGAGCATGGCGACTCATTGGATCACATGGTTCCTTGACAGAAAAACAGTTCTGGTTTTGAATTTCTGCCAAGGGAGAGTTTCCTTTTTATGAGGAGTGTGCATGTCTTCCCAGTGCTTGCACTGGGTTTCCTTTCGCTTCTTCAGTTTTCTGTCAAAATAAAAGTTCCAAAAACATGAACATTAGCTCAATTTCTACTTTAAACTGCTGATGTGTGTAAATGTGAGTACGAATGGTGTCAGCGTTAGCTCGACAATAGACTGGAGAACCTCTTTAGACTATACCCTGCCTCTTGTCCACAGTCAACTGGAATACGGATTCCTCCCACAGCCCTGATAGATAATTATTAGAGATAAAGGAAAGGGTGGAGCTAGCAAAAAGTCAGTATTGTGTGTCAGTGTATTATCATGTTAGCGTTAGCAATCTCTTCCACATAATAGTAACAAAAAAAAAAAAAAAAAAAAAGTACACTATAGGTTCTGTTATTTTGACACTGACAGCTTATTTTTAAAGTTAACTTGGTAAAAAATAATGATGCTTCTCTTTTTCACATAACATATTCATACTTTTCAGGATTGCATTTAGGCTAATAGAATATTTTTTCTTGGTTATTTATTTATTTATTTGGAAAGAAATGAATCTTGCTGATTCAGACTGATGTAGTGCTATATTACAAGCACTATGAAGTATTTATTTAAAATGAATTCTTAATAATATTTTTGAGCAAACTTAGGTTTCTGAGCACAGTTGCCATTTAGTTTTATTAAGTCATTTATTATTTATGCAGTGCTCAATAATGTAACACCAAGGTCAAGTCTGAAACATCCATTTTACTAAAGCCTCTAGGTTTTTTTTTTTTTTTTTTTTAATATTCCTATTTATATTTTACAGTGCATGTTCATGAGAAGCTCATTCAAAGTTGGCTAATATCGCATGCTCATGAACACAACTCTAATTGTTTTCAGCTCAAATTAATTACCAAAGAAAAAAAAAAAAAGGGGGTCAGGGTCTGGGGACAAATTTTATTTGAAGGTATACTCACATTTTCTTGATTAGAAGTTAACATGGGATGGAATGTATCTATCTGTTGAAAGTTACGAGAAAATTGAAAGCAGCTCCTACGGGCAGTAAAATGTCTGGCTTTTTAACTGTCGTGTTCTAACCTTGATGATTAATAGAAAACCAAACATGGCAAACACAGCAAACAACCAAAAACCACAGTTTCTAACTCCAAATGCATTTTGGAAACTCAGTTATGATGTGTTATTGATCTAAAACAAAAGGTGGAAAAAAAAAGATCTTCCAAAGTTCCAAGTGTGACTGCGTCAACGGGTTTGTCCAATAAAATAGGTTCTGCAGTCAGCTTGCAATCCTTATATGTATGTATATGAAGGAATGTATTTACTGTATATACAAATATACAGTATATATATATATATATATACTGTATATTTGTATATATATATGTGTGTGTGTGTCTATATATATATATATATATATATATGTGTGTATGTATGTATGTATGTATGTATGTATGTATATATATATATGTGTGTGTATGTATGTATGTATATATATATATGTGTATATATATATATGTATATACATATATGTGTGTATATATATGTATATACACACATATATGTATATATATATATATATATATATATATATATATATATATATATATATATATATATATATATATATAAGACATATTCAATGTTATAAATGCTTATAATAAAAATTAAACATTAATAATATGTAAATAAAATATAAATACAGACACTCCCCAACTTATCAACATTCGTTTTGCAAACATCTGGAGATACCAACATGTCCAAGGTTGAAAGTGAAACTGAAAGTGAAATGAAATTGAAGAACAAGTATAAATATAACTATGAAATATGATTAAACATTCTCCTGATGTACACTTAATACTGGGGGCGTGGCTGATACGGAAAAGAAGCAGAATGTTACTTTTCTGAGCTCCTGCCAAAACTTTCAAAGAAACAAATTGACTCCAGTATTATAATGAACTGGATAAGAATGAAAGTCTCTGTAAATCTGATCAGATCCACTGTGCTGTGCTTGAGAGGAACCAGGAGTTTAAACGTGGGACATAAATTATGGGAAGAGAGAGAGAGAGAGAGAGAGAGAGAGAGAGAGAGAATGTATACAGTATAAACTCATATAGATTACTTATACAAGGTTTAAACATTCGTCCCTTCTATAGAATGCCCTGTAACGACTTACAAACAAATTCATCTAAGAACGGCTGTTCCGAACCAAACTCGTTAGTAAGCTGAGGAGCGTTTGTACGCACACATACAGATGGTATTGCATGAGAAGAAGACGGCACACATACATATGCACGTGCACACAGGCAGATGCTTGCACACACAGATGCAACAATGTATCCAGTTTTGATGGGAGATTTTGGGTTGTTTTTTGTTTGTTTAGGGGGTTTTTCTGCATAATTGGCCTTGTTTTTGTGATTTTTTTCCATAACTTTTCCCCCTATTCTTCCTTAATTTCTTTATTTTTTAATTTGATGAATATTTATTTATTTATTTATTTTTAAAAACCTTGATGCACTGAAGCCAGATTAACTGAAGCGCGAAATAGCGAGGGTTGTAAACAGGGATCCCTCACTTTGTGTGGTTAATTGGGGCCGAAATCCAAACACAAATACCAGTAAAACTCTTATTGTTCTGTTATTATTCATGTTTTCCATCTCGATGCTAATAGGCACTTACCATTCCACTCCACTTGTGATCATTTTAATAAGCGCCCATCCACTCCAATTTTTTTAGCGCCCCCCCCCCATTAAAATTATCACATCAAATACGGTGTGTGTGTGTGTGTGTGTGTGTGTGTGTGTGTGTGTAATGAGTGAGTGAGTGAATTATACATGAACATATTGCTTGTCTAAGCTGAGCCAGATGATGAAATCCCTCAAGAACTGTAGTGCTAGTGATTAGTATTAAATGTCATCTCAGAACCCATGAGATCTGTTGAACTGGCCTCAATATGCTCTCTTTAGGTCAGGTGACAGAATTCAAGCAGGGGATCTGTGCTTAATTGAAACATGTGCCATATGATTTATGAGGATGATGAATCCCTTTTCAGTTTGCTGATGTCTTTGGGGTGGAGCAAAGTGAGATCAACATCCTTATCTTAGCTCACTGAAGCAAAAGTGTGCAAAGAAATAAACTTTACATATTTATTTAAAGTGGCATGTAGTGCTGTGCATATGACGTGGTTATCGATAAATCAAAGTGATGATCATCTTGAGCAAGGCCCTTAACCCTCAACTGCTTCGCTGTATAAATATGATAATTTCAAGGTTCTCTGGATTAGAGTCTCTGTTAAATGCTATAAATGTAAAATCATTCATGTATCCATCATAATGCAATGCGGTGAATTCATGTATCGCTACGCTTGCTCCAATTTTTTCATTCATTTTTTATGATATGTATGTTTAAATTACAGGTGGGTAAACACGGGCATTCATTTGTAGTCCTATGGGTGGTGAACTCTAAACTGTTCACATACGGGTAGGCAACACCGTGCAGACGGAGTAAATTATGTGCTAACATTGTGTATAAATAACAATACCAAACCTTGTTTTATATGGTTCAAAGTTGTAAATCTGTAACAATAAGATGAATGTAATTTACGAGACAGATGGAATTGGCAGCTATAGTGTAACTGCAACTGTAGTGATTGTATCAGGTGGTCTGTAATGATTCCCATTCCGAACTCATTGTGAATCCGCAGTAGAAGTATGTTTTTAAATTTATGTTTAATACAATTTAAAATATAGTAAAGTAGTAAACTATAATGGAATTTAATTAATATCTAAAATGTACATGGTTTAATTAATGAAGTCAATGTGCAAATTAGTATTATGCAAAACATAATGCGCTTGTTGGACAAAAGTGCATCCTTCAAAAGAAAAACGGCAAGTCACAAAACTTTAAAGCATCTCATTTAAGTTTACATAAGTTAAATTGAAGTACCGTACCTTATGTATTCCATGGGGTTTATTGTAAGTGTAAATGAGTTCTTATATTTCAAAACTGCTTTCCTACCGCAGGCGATAGAAAAGCAATGCCCCAATCGATATTGGTAACATTATACCGTTTATTCTTAAATATCTTCCAAATGTTTTGTGGACATGGGAAGTTCTTTTTCAGGGTATCACATTAGTGATCATTCAGGGCTTGTTTTTTCCCTCTGGGACATTTCTTATTTGGGCTTGTAGATGCTGTGGATGCTGTAAGCAACGAGTACAACAACAGGATGTACTGTTTAATAATAGGGAACAGCAGGGGAGTCATAACACCACTGTTACAACCCTGAACTTGATGAGTTTCCAACAACAGTGCAATGTTTCATTCCAATTATAGTTCATTAAATTGCTATTTAATTATTCATTCATTTTCTGAACCATCTAATCGTAATTAGGGTCGCAGGGAGGCTGGCGTCCATCTCGGCTGGGTACACACTGGGCAGCTCGCTAGGCCATTGCAGGATGCTATATAATATTTTTTTTCCCCCAATAATTATATTTGCTTTAATGCGAAAGGCAAGTCACTAGCCACACTTTATACACACACACACACACACACACACACACACACACACACACACACACATTAACCGGATTCCAAAAAAGATGGGACACCATACAAATTCTGAATAAAAACTGAATTCAATGATGTGGAAGTGCCTAATGTTTAACTGTTATTATAAGCATTTATTGCATTGAATATATATTTATTGATATTATATACGCATATACATGTACGTATACGTCAGCCAGGCAGGTCGATCCTACTTCGCAGAAATCGGTAGTCGCGGGGGCGTCTCAGTTGCCATTAACCGCGGAAAGTGAGGGATCCCTGTATATAATGTATTTGTGTGTGTGTGTGTGTGTGTGTGTGGTGGTCTCTTGGCTTTTTGAGAACCTGAGCCTAGTGGCTCATCAGGCCGGTGCTTATCACCAGTTTCCATAGCGTGAAGCGACTAGGAGTACAACTCCTCCTGGATGGGACGCTAGTCCATCACAGGTTACCTTCCCAGTATATTTTTACTGGTACCCATTTATACTGCAGGGAGAACAGAGGCATACTTGTGGTTAAGACCTTGCCCAGGAGTCTTAGCACAGTGGGGATCTAACTGGGATTTGAACACACAACCTCCTGATCATGAGTGTAGCACCCTAACCACTACACCACCGGCCCCACTTGGTGACTCATAAGGCCGGTGCTTATTTCCAGTTTCCATTGTGTGACGTTACCAGGAGTTCAACTCTACCTGGATGGGACGCTAGTCCATCGCAGGTGACCTTCCCAGTATATTTTATACTGGTACCCATTTATACTGTTGAATGACTACAGGCACACTTTTGGTTAAGACCTTGCCCAGGGGTCTAAGCACAGTGGGGATCTAACTGGGATTCAAACACGCAACCTCCCGATCATGAGTCCAGCACCCTAACCACTACGCCACCAGCCCCATATGTATGTATGTAAAATTTATAGTTACATTTCATGTGATGGAATTTCTGTAAACAGAACATTAGTGGTTGCATAATTGCACCTGACAAGCAATTGCTTCATCAGCATCCTGTCTTTTTCACCTCAATTGAAAAAATTCAGCAAAATGAGAACGTGCAAAATTCTCTGTCTGACTTATCTGAAACCTGAGCACAACTGAAGACTCCTTTGAGAAATATTCAACATATCAGTTAGAATTGTTTGTCTTTTTTTTGTTTACAGCTCATTTAAAAAGAGTTAATTATTAGGTTTAGATTATAGGAATACAACACCACAAGTCCATGGGAATTACACATGTAAGGGGTAATTCATAGTGAGTGTTTTAATACAGTGAATAAATCCCAACAGAAAGATGAGGTGTTCTGTCCCAAAGGCATTTATTTTGCAACAATGACTTGATTGCTGTGCATTATCCTACGCATTACATGGTTAAATCCAAAATATTGTTTGTGCTCCATAGCCTGTGATATTTAGCCACAGTATCTTATGTAGAAATATTTAATTTTTTCTAAATAACATAAATAACTGACCAATAAGGATTATGTATTCAAATTAACTGTGGAATAAATTACAGCAAAGTATTATGTATAACTGGCATAAATAAGCCGCCCTATTGTCGAATTATACAGCGCTATAATATTTTAGGATTTTTCAGTTCTAATCATTGATCTGACATCTCCATGATTACCACTAAATTAATTTTGGTATAATATGAGTTTTAATATATTTTTTTAATGATAAAACAATGTCAAAGCCCCTTTCCCCAGTGTTACAATGAACAAAGCTTGTTCGTTTAGCCAGTGATTAAACCAAAACAGATGTTTTATTAATAGGAACTGCACATTCGTGATAATTCTTCAAAGTCAAATTCGACTGCTGAGAACACTGATGGGACAGGATGCCTGTCGCATTACATAACTCAGCCTAATGAAGATAAATGATATATTAAGTGTGGGTGTGAATGATACTCCGCCCAATCACATTCTTGTCTTTGAAGAATCTTCACTTGATTAAGTTTAAAACAAGAGACAAAGTTTTACAAGCTCGCAAACTCATTTGCAGTGTTACACATATGTGGCCAATCAATAGGATTTATACACGTTTCAGTTATTTATTGGTCATTTTAAGTGTCGCTTTCGACAGAGTAACTACTTTAGCTCTCACTGCTAATGAAAACAGCATCAACACTGAATATAGGTTAAAACGTTCATTACATTTTAAAGTTTAGAAGGGCTTTACATGTTATTTTTAAAGCAATTTAAGTGGCTTATTAACTTACACAGTAATTCTTTCCTTGCTGCCCAGCTTTAGGAGACTAGTGCTGAACAAATATCTTAGTTTTTAAATATTTCATATTTATGAGTAAATAAGTTTTTTAAAAGGTAAACTCATTCTGACCAAAACAATTTATCAGCATGGGCAAAGATTATACAGCGAAAAGAGCACGATGCATAAAATCATGCAGATACAGGTCAGGAACTCTAGCTAATGCTCACATTAGACATTAGAATGGGGTTGGGGTTGGTGATCTGGTGGATGGACTGGTGATTAAACCAAAAACATTGCAAAAAAAAAAAAAAAAAACTCTATAATTTCCTTCCTTGGATTATTTTCTTTTCTTCACACAAAAACAGCACCTACAGTTTACAGAAAATGGTACAAAACAAACAAACAGAAAAAAAAAAAAAAACAGCACAATGCATCCACAAAACATTTCTGAGAACTAAGAAAAGTCACATTGAAATTTACAGACTTTTTATTTAATTTTATGGCTTTTACTGGCAGCAATGCTCCAGCAACGCAGATAATAACTGGTACCAACAATAGAAACCAGAGAAGCATCTCAGAATACAAAATGTGAAATCGTTTAAAAAATTGGCAAAATCAAAGCCTCTGTCTGGAATTTCCTTGTACTGACCTCACACATATTTAATAGGTATGTTATATTTCGTTATTAACTGAATTACAAAATACAAAGCGGGGTTAGTTAGAATACATTTGTTCTCTATCCTAGGTAAGTCCATGTCATGCTAAGCTGCTTCTGCAGGACTATAACTTATGTGCATAGTATTTATGATCCCGTAACAACAAACGGAAAATTTTAATTATTTCCAATCAGAGCAGATTTCAATGTCAGGATGGTTCTGTAATATGATCTCCTACTTTCCTACTACATGTTTCAGCAGCTTGAAGAATCTAATGCAGAGAACCAGGTTTTAGAATTAGCAGTGGCACTGTATACTCTGTAAAACAATTCTTGACAGTAACCATGCTGTCCTAACAGGCCTCCTCAGTATACCAGTCATAACGGCTCAACATCCACCATCCTGACACACAGCAATACCATTCTTTGCCAAAATGAGTCCCAGGTGCCACTTTCAGTGGAATAACTTTTCCATCATGCAGCTGTACTCATGGCTTTCATAGTATTACATGCTGAGAGATGCCGTCAGTTATAACAGTAGTCATGATTTCATTGCCAGCTCTTGATGATCAATCCCGTATATTTATACTCCACCATCGCCACCAAGACCCAAGTTAAAATCCAGCTTTATATCACCTCAGGTAATGCAATAATGATTTGTCTGAGGATCCCTGGCTTACTGAATCATGTGAGACTAGGGTCGGTGTGATCATGAGGCCCATTAAACCCTGAATGTCATTAATAACAAGATTATATGAGCTTCAATGCTTAGCTTTTGTTCTAAAATGTACACTCCAATTTTTATTTTATTTTTTTTTTCATGACAGGGTGGTATATAACTCTTGGCCCACCATCTGAAAAGCATTGGTTTCCTGAACCACTTAATCATACTTGGGTTGTGGGAATGCTAGAGCCTATTTCAGACAACAGTGGGCAAGGAGGAGTAAACTCTAAACAGCTTGCTAGACCATCATAAGGCCAACACAGACAGTGTCATTCACACTCACATACATTCTTAGGGGCAATTTTGAGCAGCTAATTAACCTAATGTGCATGTCTTTGGATTGTGGGAGGAAACCACTGGGAAAATGCTCAACGCAAAATATGTGAGGCGCTCCACCGAATGTAGGCGCTTGTCACAAGTGACGCATGGTGCTTGTAAGACAAAACATGGCTTATTCGGTTTTTCGAGCTTTCAAGTGAGCAAGTGTGCATTGAATACTTGTTTAGTACTCAACCTTCACTTGCTGACTTGAAAGCTCTTAAGTCCGGATAAGCCGCTCTTTGTCTCACAAGCACCATACATCACTTGCGACAAGCGCCTACATTCGGTGGAGCGCCTCACATATATCCATCTGCAGGCCCGAACCCAGGTCCATCTTGCTGTGTACTGTATGCTAATCATTACACAACTCTACCACCCAATAATTAGCGTGGTTCTGTGTATGAAAGGTGCACCAGATTTCTTTCTAGTTTGCCTAATTTTTTGGCTCTTAAGGAAGTGTGCCTCAAGGCAGTCAATCTCCTACTTTGTTCTCTGTATGCTGGCCATTCTGGTGCCACTGTCTAGTAGGAAGAGTTGGACAGTCCCTGCAGGATTTTATGGAGTTTTTCATAGTTGTTGTGGTTTAAAATACCATATTGTGTGGCAGATTTGATAGATCTCAGCTAACTCTGGGCAAGGGCGAGATATAACCTGAACAGCTTGCCAGGCCAACACATACAACAATTCAACCTCACATCCGGGACGATTTGAAACAGCCAGTTATCATACCGTGCATGTTGTGGACTGTGGGAGCAACCAGGAGTTGCTGATAGAAACCCATGCAAGCACAAGGAACACGTGCAAACACCACACAGAAATGCCCGAGCTCAGGAATTTAACCTAGGCCTTCTTGCTGTGAGCCAGACATGCAAACTACTCCAGCACTGTGCCATCCTTGTGAAAAAAAGTGAGAATGAAAAAAATAAAAATAAAATGAAAAGTTATTAAAAGTAGTTGTCCATGTCTAGATCTTGATGACTTTAAAAGCATAAACAAGGAAGAGTTGTGTGGAGATATATTGTAATGTATGCTTAAAGTTTGGGTGGGGAGACTGCTTTGATTGGTAAGACTTGTAGTAGAATACACTGATTATCCAAATTTGGTGAAAGAAAATGTGATTTATTAAAATTCCAAGTCATCCAGATTCGGGAGATCGGCAGATGAATTGCTGCAGCCTCTGCTGTAAAGTGTCATGGTGAAGAGGGATCTGAGCCGCAAGGCAAAGCACTCAATTTACCAGTCGATCTACGTTCCAACCCTCACCTATGGTCACGAGCTTTGGGGAGTGATCGAAAAAACAAGATCCCGGATTCAAGTGGCTGAAATGAGATTTAGAGATAAGGTGAGAAGCTCTATCATTCAAGAAGAGCTCGAATTAAAACTGCTGCTCCTCTGCATTGAGAGGGGCCAGTTGAGTTGGCTCAGGCATCTGCTCAGAATGCCTCCCGAACGCCTCCCTGGTGTGTTTTTTTTTGGGCATGTCCAACCGGGAAGAGACCCCGGGGCCAACCTAGAACACACTGAAGGTACTATGTCTCTCGGCTGGTCTGGGAACACCTCGGTGTCCCCCTAGAAGAGCTGGAGGAAGTGGCTAGGGAGAGGGCCATCTGGACCTCATTGCTTAGGTTGCTGCCCCCGCGACCAGATACCTGAAGAAGTAGAAGAAGGTGATGATGAAGATGATGACGAGGTCATCCAGAGTCAATCAAGATTGGTTGAAATCATGTCAATTGATGCGATCATGAATCCCTGGTGCAAATGGAGCTTGAAATGAATAATTAATGAAAATATATAATGATACACGGCAGTGGCGGCCTAGTGGTATAGGGTGCTGGATCGCTGATCCTAAGGTTGGGGATTCGAGTCCCACTCTCTACAGGGTTGTCACTGTCCCCCCAGTGCAGCTCACTGGGTTACCAAAGGCCGGCCATATCGCTCACTGTCGATGGTGTGAGGTTCATGTAAAAGAACCATTCCTGACTTTCGACACGAGTAGTTGCAAAGAGATCACCGTGTTTCCGCCCTGCGATGGCCTGGCGAGCTGTCCAGGGTGTACTCTGCCCTCGCCCTGAGTCGGCTGGGATGGGCGTCAGCCTCCCCGTGACCCTAATTAGGATAAAGCAGTTACAGAAAATGAAATGAATAATGATACACATAAAACAAACACAATTTAGTTAGCGAATAATTTGTATTGCAAAATTAATTCTCTACAAATTTACATTTGCATCGCTGTAAGATTTAAGGAGATCGCTCAAATCAAATTTGACAAAATAAAAATCAAACTGTATTGGCTCTGTACTTAAGACGCAGGAGGCAGGTGGACAGTTCACTTTATCTCTTTACTTTTTCACATGTCTTTCAGCAGTTTCAGCAAGCTTTCATTCTGACACATAACCTGAGTATTATTCTCACACAGACCCATGGATGCTCGCAGTTCTGCCTCTCACTGGTTACTTGATTCACCCTGTAAGCACACAAAAGAACACATAAATACACTCCAGTAATTATAACGCGGGTGAAGCTGATCGACGTGTTACCTGTTGGTACTGTGTACAGAGGGAGTTCAATCATGTGCTCACTGCCATAAAAGGATTAAACAGATAATACTAGTACAGGACTGTTATCTTTTGATGAATATTTTATATTTGCTAGTAGGACTCTCATCAAATTGTTGAACTGCGATTGGAATTTTGAGAGCATGCCAACAAAATGAAAAATGAGTTTTTATCTGGTATAATGGATGAACTTGCTCTGTATATGGTCATCTACTTTACAGGCAGGTCAGGTTCTTGAATAAGGTTGAAAATCACTTTTTTCTCCCCTTTTCTTTGACAATGCAGTAGGATCTGACTTGTCCAGAGTTGTGAGGCGTCATAGTGAGTCTCTGGAATAAGGGACTACAAGGCAGACAGAAGGACCAAGCTTCAGTCAAAGCAAAAGCAGGAAAAATAAATAAATAAATAAATTACGATATGGTCTATTGCACCTTTTTATGTTTGCTGGCTTGCTCAAACATTTGTGTTTACTTTGCCAAGAAAAATATAAAGGTAAAGGTCTATTGAGAAATATTGATTTGTTTAATCTGAGAATATGAGCACAACTTTATTGATGTAGAGCAGAGTGTGTGGCATCTTAATAATGCCCTTTATTTTCTTCAGATTCATGCATGAGTATGACATCTATAAACACAATTATAAAAGAAGACGACCAATAAACATGTAATACAGTATATGCTATTATATAACACCAACTGAAAAAAAAATCATGTATACGTTTATTTAATAAACACTGAATCTTGTTTCAGTTGAATCGAGTTACTTCAGGGCTTCAATAATTTTTCAAATGAAACAATCTATTTAGAGTTTATTTTTCTACGATTTCATGTGTACCGTGTGACGGTCGAGGTATCTGAGCAGGCGGACGAAAGCCCGAGTCTTTCGCTCCCTTGTGCTCCCTGTCTTGCTCTACTCAAGCGAGACATGGAGGCTCACGGTTGAGCTTGGACGACGACTGGACTCAATTGTTACGACTTCCCTTTGCCGCATCTTCGGATACCGCTGGCAGGACTTTGTTACCAACCAGAAGGTGCTCGGGGATGCGGGGATGGTATGAGTAACCTGCTTGATCCGCGACCGTCAGCTGTGCTACTATGGACACTTGGCGCGTTTCCCGTCTTCGGACCCAGCACACCGGATCCTGTCCGTTCGGGATCCTAGGGGCTGGAGCTGATTGCGGGGACGACCGCGTGTGACGTGGTTGTCGCAGCTGAGGGCTGCCCTGCCAGGGGGTATGGGCCCTGCGCAGGTCTGGTCGATCGCCAGGAGACGGCCGGATGAGTGGAGGCGGCTGATGGACGCAGCGAAGTGCCGTCCCGGCGCATGCCCTCATACCTGACCTGACCTGACCTGACCATGTGTACGGCAATGTTTTATGGCGAGACTTTAAAAGAAATGAATCAGTATCATGTAATATTGTAAAAACTGTCTTATTACAACAAGTGGCAGCGTGGGTTATTGGTCAGAGAAACGGGCGTGGTGATGGGGAGAGTGAGAAGCACCTTCCTTCTTTGCCTTCATGGCTGACGTGCACTTAATCAAGGCCCCTGACCCCCAACTGCTCTCTAAAGTGTGTATATGTGTGTATATGTGTGTATGTGTGTATGTGTGTGTGTGTGTGTGTGTGTGTGTGTGTGTGTGTGTGTGTGTTCGTGCTCGTGCGTGCTTACTTCAGATGGGTTAAATGCAGAGGCAACAATTTCCCTTGCGGGATTAATACAGTATATGAAAAAAAAATATTTTTTTTTCATGTTTATGCAAGATATTTTCATCTTATATGCATAAAAACAAACAAACAGAAATGTTGTCTTTATACCAAGAAATGAGCTTTTCTTGTTGTGCAATTAAAATCTCAACATTAGGGAATCTGTATTTTGGACTATTTGATACGGTTCACCGGAAAAATCCAAGTGCCAGTTCACAGCATATCACCTCAGGCTAACTTATACAAAATAAATCGTATCTTATAATAAGGGGATTATTTAAAAATCTTGCGATGATGTAATAGGTTTCTTGTTATAGAATAAACATGAAACACATCTTGTTACAGCAAGAAATTTTCATGTTATATCTATGGTATTTTCCGGACTATACGTTGCTCCGAAGTTCACGTCCCATTGGCCAAAATGCATAATGAATAAGAAATAAAACTTATATAGCTGGACTACAAGTTGCAAACTCATGTAAACCGTTTACTTTGGTTTGGAAATCTGCTGGCAGTTTTTATGACGGTTGTAGTCCTCACTTTAATAGAGAGAGAGAGAGAGAGAGAGAGAGAGAGAGAGAGAGGGTTGTGTTGCATGAAGCGGTAACACCAAGAAAGTCCTCACGCAAAGTAATTTATATTCATCTCCTTGACAACTAGAGTACCTGGACGTGGAGACGCAACTGCACTGTTGACAAGCCTCTCCCTGCAGCACGTTGCTCAAAGCCCTATGCGAAAACTCGTTCCTCTAGCTGTGGCCATCTAGTTTTTAGCCCGCAATTAGCTTTTAGCCTGCGATTAGTTTGTTTTCTTAATTGCAGTAATAATAATCTCCGCTTTTTGGCCCTCTTGTTGCCTTCTTGCGGTTGTGAGTATAAAATTAAACATGTTAAATTATGTTCATTATTATTATGACAAACGTAATTGTATGTAATAATTTCACTACCTGGACGTGGAGACGGAACTGCACTGTTGACAATCCCCTATCTGCAGCACGTTGATCAACCACCCATGTGTGAGCGTTTTCCTGATTCTAGATTGATTTTAGTCTTTAGCCTGTGATTAGCTTTCTTTGTTTCACTACTTGCAGCCTGTAATCTGCAGAATAGGATTTTCTTTTGTGGGGCCATTTTTTCAGTGGTGGATGAGCAGGTACTGGTACCAAAGCCTAGAGTGCCCTCTTGTGGTTGTGAGTGTAAAAATAACTTCTTCTTTTCCTTTCGGCTTTTTCCCCCCCTGAAAAATAAATTGAAAAAACTTGGTCTGATTGGTCTTGATCATCTGATTCGCATGTTTGATTTGGCATAGGCTTTTATGTTGGATGCCCTTCCTGACACAACCCTTTAGCAAGGAACAGAAACTTGCTTACGGCTTTGCAGCTACTCTTTACGAAAGTCAACAATGGTTCTTTTGCATGAACCTCTCACCATAAACAGTGAGAGACATGGCCGGACTTTGATAACCCAGTTAGCTGCACTGTGGGGACAGTGACAACCTTGTGGAGAGTGGGAATAAAACCCCAACCTTAGGATCAGCGATCCAGTGCCCTATACTACCAGGCCACCACTGCCCACTGTGAGTGTAAAAAACTCATATTGTGAGTGTGAAAATAACAAAGTTGTGAAATTATGTCTTATTATTATAACGATCTGAATTATATGTATTTCACATATAAGTTGCTCTGGAGTATAAGTTGCACCTTCAGCTAAAATATGAAAAAAGTGTAACTTATACTCCGGAAAATACGGTAGTCTTTTTTTTAATTATTTCCCTCACCAGTTAACTGTAGCAAACTCATGGAAACTCCTAAATCACTGCTAGATTGTACAAATTGCCGTACACGTGTTTCCGGGTGTAAGAGATACATTACAACAGAACACAGATTGTCTGACAATGTGGATACAAGTCATGTAGAAATTGGAATCACTTTTAACTACTATAAACAAAATTGTATAAAAAAAAATGAAATGGTGACGTATGAACACAACTTTAAAGTTCTTTTAAGAAATTAGCATACGTAATCCTACAGGCATCGCCTTGAGACATCCATAATGACAGGGCTATATGATGTCACTCTTTGGACTTAAAATTATATATATATATATATATATAGAGGATTTTCTGAGTAGATCCTTCCGTAGGAGAGTGCTCAATACTTTTTGGTAGAGCAAATAACAAAAGGACAGGACAAAGGCTTTCTATTGAAACTCCATTTATCACTACAGATCTGTTTCGAGGGGTGGTGAAACCATCCCCTCTCTTCAGGTGATTACAGAAGGATTCGATTTAGGGTTAGGGTTTAGGATGAGATGTTAGGGGTTAGGATTAGGGTTAGGGTTTAGGATTAGGGTTAGGCTAAGGGTTAAAATTGAACAAAGATTCTTCTGTAATCACCTGAAGAGAGGGGATGGTTTCACCACCCCTCGAAACAGATCTGTAGTGATAAATGGAGTTTCAATAGAAAGCCTTTGTCCTGTCCTTTTGTTATATATATATATATATATATATATATATATATATATATATATATATATATATATATAGGTTTATGAAAAAAGTACCTGGCGCTAGTTGTTACGTTGAGAAGAAATTCTACCGGCTGTTAATGAAATCTGTTCTGGTAGTACATGCCCAAGTGGAAAGCTGAAAATCAGAACAATGGCTTCATTTTGTATTCTGAACCCCAATTTGAGATGAGATGAATCTCCACACGAACCCCCAATACAAAAACGTGTAGTACAGCTGCACGGCAAAAACAGTGACTGCACCCATGTTTGGCCACATAGAAAAATTGACTTTTTTCACTTTTTAACGGACTCGCACCACAAGTCCAGCATTTGCTACTCGTCAATACGGACCAGTGGATATCAGGACAGTTTCCCCGTTTGGAGTTTCACTCGCATATGGCGAGCGGTTAAGTGTCCGTCTTGCCACATTGTGTGTTTTAAGCATTGTTTTCATACATAAATATATAAAATAAATATATACAATATTCATGATACGGTATAAATTCACATGTAGAATAGCTACAGTACATCTGAAAAACATCAACCTTTTGACTGGAGAATACATTACTGCAAAACAATATTTTCCGGATTAACATCTATTACCTCAATAACTGCTTTTAGACTGATTTAATTTTAAATATTAAAGCTCTGTTGCTCTTATTGTACCAATAAAGGTAAACAGTGAACTGTGACAGATAAAGTTTATAATTGCTTCTGTTAGGAATTCCATCTACTGTGTAGGCTGCTCCTACTGGGTGCATAAGGCTTGCAGCGGCACACAGGCAGGCTGAGAGAAGATCCAACCTTTTGCTGTCCCAGACAAGGCCTATTGATGGACACCCTTTCGACCAGCTTGACATAGACAATCACAGCCTGGAAGTCATTGACAAGTTCTGTTACCTCTGTGACATGATCGGCACTGAAGGTGGAAGCCTGTCCAGCATCACAAAAGGCTGTAGAGCTGCGTGGAGCAAATTCAGAGAGCTGTTGCCTATCCTCACCTGTCGCACCCTGACTGCTCACTAGAGGAAGGATTTATGCCTCATGCGTCCGCAGTGTTCTGTTGTATGCCAGCGAGTGCTGGGTGATAAGAAACGAGAAGCGCTCTATGCTGCTTCGGAATGAGAGCGCTATGATTAGGTGGATATGCGGAGTCAACACCCAGGCACATGTGGATACAGCCACACTGTACAGCAAGCTAGACCTAGTCCACCTTGAGGTCATCCTTAGAAGGAACAGGCTTCGCTGGTTTGGACACACATACCGCAGCCACTCCTGGGTAAGGAAGTGCCAAAGACTGGAGGTAGAAGGTACCAGAAGTAGAGGGAGACCACAGAAAACATGGATGGACAATGTTCTGGAGAACATTCATTCCTGCAACCTCACAGTCCACATGGCCAAGGACAGGGATGAATGGCGACAGCAAGTCTGGGCGTTGCGTGGACATTTGTTCACTGGACAATTGCTCACAGGACAAAAGCTCACAGCCTTAATGAAAAAAAAAAAAACGACATTTGCTCACATCTTTTTTCTTTATTCTAATAAATGCATAATACAAAAAGATCACAATGTGCTAAAAAAAAAATATTCTTATAAATACATAATGCTGAATTAACTCATTATAAACTAGGGTTAGGGTTTAGGGTTAGGATTATGGGTTAGGGTTAGGGGTTAGGGTTTATGATTAGGGTTTAGGGTTAGGGTTAGGGGTTGGGGTATAGGATTCGATTTAGGGTTAGGGTTTAGGATGAGATGTTAGGGGTTAGGGATTAGGGTTAGGGTTTAGGATTAGGGTTAGGCTAAGGGTTAAAATTGAACAAAATTGTTTATGTTGTGAACAAATGTCTGTTTTTTCACTAAGGTTGTGAGCATTTATTTGTCTTGTGATAATTTGTCCTGTGAGCAACTGTCCTGAAAGCAGTCCGGGGAAGAAAGGGCTCTAAAGCGCATGATGATGATGATGATGATGATGATGATGATGATGATGATTTTTGTGTGAATGTATTGCTTTAAAGTTTGCGAACATCTAGATCATCCACATCTGAAGTCCAAACAACCAATGCATCAATGTTGTTCATGCTTATTTTATTTTGTCATTTGTATCAGATTAAAAATGCTTTGCGTTATGCATTCAACTAATTTGTTATTTATATAGACACTGAAGGAGTGTTCAAGGGCTGCCATTTATAGAAAGTGTTGTATTCTGTGTCAGTGTGTGTGCATGCGTGTGTGAAAGACATCTTCAGAGAGAGAGAGAGAGAGAGAGAGAGAGGAAATGTAGAGGAGTAATTTGCCAGTGTTAAAAATACACAGCAGCTTCAAGCTTCAGAGGGCCTGCGAGAGTAAAAAAGTGGCATTGATGCATGATCTTCCCAACCGACTTATGATTGATACCCGGCAAGGGCTAGACTAAATTGCCACAATTTGTTTAGATTCTCGGCAGAGGATATCTAAACATTAATAAAACATTATCAATCATTAGCATGGAAGTGGGAGAAACTGTGAGGCGCATGGAAAATTAGTCTCCATTTCACTCAGAGATGCTCAGGAAACTTTTTCTTTCTTTCTTTCTTTCTTTCAGTTGAGCAACTTCTGCCAAACTAAGCGCATTAATGAAAACACAAGTGAAAACTTGCATTGAAATCTATTCTTAAATTTTCATCAGCCGTTGCATTATGACGCTAATGCAGCGCTTTGCATACACTGCATATTTGCCTCCTTGTATGTAGGCACTTTCTCAGAGTTGACAATATGGTGAAGTAATAAATGCTTTAATTAATGCAAGCGGTCTGGATAATGCTGAAGGAAAAACTCCAGCCAAGGCTGAAGGTGCCAGTACATAGCTCGAACAAATGCGTGTTTGTTCACTTCAAGCTATTGACAGATCCATTACTGTTCCAGATCTTGACAGTAAGAGGTGAGAGTTGCGAGTGCATAAATAACCGAAGGTGTCGACAAATTAAAATAACACTGAGAGTTGAGATAAGGGGAAACAAAAAAAAAAAAAAAAAAAAAAAAGAGAGAAGCTATGGAAACTTGAAAAGTAAAAGTTGTGTGTGTGTGTGTGTGTGTGTGTGTGTGTGTGTCTTCACCCTATAAATCTCTTTTCTCAAGTATAGAGTGATGCATCAAGTAGGAGAGAGAGTAGGGAGAAAATAATTAGTCTCCATAGGATGAATAAGACAGCCAGGACTGCTCCAAATCATCCCCCCATGTGTGTCTCTCTGAGAGGAACTTTTTTTTTTTCTCTTCAATCTGGAAGAACAAAGAAAAAGGTGGTGTGTTTTTGTATCTAAAACCCTTGTTTGTATTTGATGGGATTCAGGAACTGATAATTACCAAGCAACAACACATTTCCTGAAGGGAAATAATACGAATACAGTAAACATACGAGGCTTTGTTTTCTCTTTGGGATTGTGGGACAATTACATTACCTTTTATTTATTTTGTAGGTATATTTCTCCTTTGGGATTTGAATGTAGGACAGAATAAAATACAACAACATAGCTAAGTCATTGAGAAGGAACGGTTTTGAGTTTATAAATCTAAAGGGAAAATCCACACTGAATGACTTGCATACAATCCTCGCAGTTAGGTATACGATCATCACGGAAACCGAGATATTAATAATATTCGGAGTCTTTTTATTAACACTCCTGGGCAAGAAAATGGGACAAAGCCTAAATTTCAAGACGTGAATTTCTGGAGCAGATTTCCTCACTTGTTTACCTCGGGACTGCAAACTGTATTGTACCTGTAGATGTTTGTCACTTCTGGTTGTATTTAGAAACTTGTTCTCAGGCTTGTGATGAGCCGCAGCAGTTGAGGAGGCGTACCATGTAATGATCTTCCTTCTTCTTCTTCTTCTTCTTCTTTTCCTTTTGGCTGTTCCCTTCAGGGGTTGCCATAGCGAATCATCTGCCTCCATCTCACCCTGTCCTCTGCATCGTCTTCTCTTACACCAACTAACTTCATGTTCTCCTTCACCACATCCATAAATCTTCTCTTTGGTCTTCCTCTCGGCTTTCTGCCTGGTAGTTCCAACCTCAGCATCCTACGACCAATATATTCACTATCCCTCCTCTGTACATGTCCAAACCATCTCAATCTAGCCTCTCTGACTTTGTCTCCAAAACATCTTACATGTGCTGTCCCTCTGATGTACTCATTTCTGATCCTATCCATCCTCGTTACTCCCAAAGAGAACCTCAACATTTTCATAATGATGATCTTTTTTTAATGGGAAAATATTAAAGAAGCCAGAAGATATTTTGGAAATTGTTACATGTCAAGATGTTCAGTTCAGTTCATTTTCTGGAACCACTTAATCCTAATTAGGGTGACAGGGAGGCTGGCGTCTTGTCCCTTGCTAAAAAAGGGTTGTGACAGGAAGGGCATCCGACGTAAAAACCTCTGCCAAATCAAACGTGCGAATCAGATGATTCGCTGTGGCGACTCCTGAGTAAAGGGGAAAAAAGCCGAAAGGAAGACAGACAGGGAGGCTGGCGTCCATCCCAGTTGGCTCCGGGCGAGAGCGGAGTACACCCTGGACAGCTCACCAGGCCATCGCAGGGCGGAAACATGCTGACGGCGATGCAGCAACTCTTGTTGAAAATCAGCAATGGTTCTTTGACATGAACCTCACACCATAAACAGTGAGAGACATGGCCGGCCTTTGATTACCCAGTTAGCTGCACTGGCTGGGGACAGTGACAACCTTGTGGAGAGTGGGGCTTGAACCCCCAACCTTGGGATCAGGAAGCCAGCACTTGTACCACCAGGCCACCACTCCCTCCCTCAATCAAACAATAAATTTCAAATAGTTTTCTGATTGTCTTTTCATACCAGAAGCCTGTGCACAGTAAGTGGATTTTCCTGTTTTTCTTCTTCCCCAACACTTTGCTGAAGCAACGAGCTGTGATAAGCAAAAGGTGGTACAAGCCTCAGAAGTGATGTTTCATTCTTGCACAGTTTCTGATATGGGACTTGATGCTCCATTCAAGCTTATTTTATTTTTTCAGTTTAGGGATCACCTAATTTTTTTCTTTGTCTTTTTTTTTTTTTTTTTTTTTTTTGCCCAGGACTATTCATATACATACTTAGCCCACATTCAAATTCTATTTTCATTGTTCCCCACAATGTCATTTATCAGCCAGTTGTTTGTGGCACCAAAGTAAATTGCTTAATTTGCGACAAAAGAGGGTATCAACAGCGCCTTACCCTAATATTTAATTAATATGTGTCTCACATTCCTCATCTGTACTCCCGACAAAAATAGCTGAGGTTTGAGAGCTTCAACTTCCATGCTCGTACCACAGTCAACAGAAAAGTACTTGTCATCTCAATTCTCATTTCAATCCATGGCATAACTGTTTGTCATGTATCTGCTTCTATTCTGGCATTTCCAATCCAACATGTGCTGCCTCAGTGTTGGATTTCTGATTAATATGACAATGAATATCCAAATATTGAGTTTGGAAGCACTAACAGTAAAACAAAAATGTTATTACTTATAGGAATAAATGTGGGACGTCAGCAGGGAACACAACCACAAATCTATCAACCAGCATTGAACACCTTAGCAACAGGATTGGCAAGCACATCACAACTATATTAGTTAAGTTGCCAAACCGTTTAATCCTGCTCAGGTTTCCAGGAGTCTAGAGCCTATCATAGCCGACTCTGGGAGAGGGTAAGTACTGTATTTTCCGGACTATACTGTACGTTGCTCTGGAGTACAAATCGCATTGGCCAAAAAAATACATAATAAAGAAGAAAAAACATATATAAGTCGCACTGGACTATAAGTCGCAAACTCATGGAAACTGTCTACCTTGGCATGGAAATCTGCTGTCAGTTTTTGTGACGGTTGTGGTCCTCACTCGGATCGAGAGGGGTGTGCGTTGCATGAAGCGGTAACACCAAGAAAGTCCTCACGCAAAGTCATTTATATTCATGTCCTTGACAACTACCTGGATGAGGAGACGCAACCGCACTGTTTACGAGCCTCTCCCTGAGGCACGTTGCTCAAGCACCCATGTGTGAACTCGTTCGTCTAGCTGTGACGATCTAGCTTTAAGCCCATGGTTAGCTTTTAGCCTGTGATTAGCTTTTGTTTTTTGTTTTCTTCATTGCAGTAATAATAATCTCCGCTTTTCTCCAGTCCCTCGCAATTTTCTTGCTCACTCCAAACTTTCTTTCTTCTGCTTGATTACCATTTCCTGCTGCATATTTCACTACTTGCAGCTTGTAATCCGCAGAATAGGATTTTCTTTTGTGGGGGCTATTTCTTCACTGGTGGACCAGCAGGTACTGGTACCCAAGTCTAGAGCGCCCTCTTGTAGTTGTGAGTGTAAAAATAACAAACATGTGAATTTATGTCTTATTATTATGATGAACAGAATTGTAGGTAATAATTTCAAATATAAGTCGCTCTGGAGAATAAGTCGCACCTTCATCCAAATTATGAAAAAAGTGCAACTTATAGTCCAAAAAATACGGTATACCCTGGACAGCTTGCTAATCCATTGCAGGGTAAACAAACACACATTGATTAACAATCACACGAATACCGAGGTGTAATTCAGAACAACCATTTAGCCCAATATACATGTCTTTGGACAGTGGGAGGAAACCAGAGTACCCGGAGGAAACCCAGACAATCACTGGGAGAACAACCAAAATCTACTCAGAAACAACCTTGCCAAGCCCAGGACTGTTTGCTGTGAGGCGGATGTGCCAATCACTACTCCGCCATGCCGCCCACAGCACAAATGTTTAATGTAAACGTATTAAATGTGTTTCAGGAAGGTTTAGTTTAATTGCACACCAAGTTTACAACGAATTACAGCAGCATTTATTTATTTATTTTACGACAGCCAATAGAGATAAAATCAGGCTGATGCAAACTGATTATGCTCCACAGTGCAATATTACTTTCATGAATAAATAAAAAGTGGAGATTTTCAAACACTTGTGCAGCTTATTGTGTATATATATATATATATATATATATATATATATATATATATATATATATATATATATATATATTTACCTCAAGGAAAAAGAAGAAATTCTGCAATAATAATGTAACAGAATAATGTATTTGTAATTTTATATTGTACTGTCAAAGAATGAAATAAAAGCTTGGTATTAGGTCTGTTAGATACTTTTGCTCACAAAATTACTACATTCTCTGCTGTGTGGCTCCCTCGAGTCTTGCATGGGGTCAGTTTTTTTTTTTTTTTTTTTTTTTTATTATTTTTAAAATAAGCATTTATTCGATACACAGAAATTCAACTCAAAGTAGTTTTGGGCTCTCTGATCTTGATGCTGACAGCATGTTGGTTAATACTCAATTTTTTTTCTTCTCATTTTAACCTCACTCGCTTTTACTCAGCATGGTAACGGACAGCCAACTTAACGTCCCCGTGCTCTACTTTGGCTCCGTATACTTTATTCTTTACCCGCACTATTATTTTTGAGAACTGATGTGGGCTGCCCTGAGCCTCGGATCTCTTTCCCAGAAGGACTGTTTGCCTTGTTTCAGTCACATGGCCAGTCTTTCAAAGCTAGCTGTCTGTAGCACAGCCGGAAGGAGCCTTCGGCATTTTGTGGGTGTTCTGTTTAGAAAGAAAAAAGAGAAAACTAAGAAAAAAAGGTATTAAACAATCGATCAGAACCACAGCAATTAAACGTATCAGTGCTGAACCAAATAATGTTTACCTGGCGAACAATGAACAGGCTTATGTTACAATTTAGAAATAAATTGCACTGAATTGGCTTAGACGGCCAAACACATTCACACCTGGAGAAATTGAGGAGAAGCCCAGTGTAACCCGATGCATGTATGTGTGTGTGTGTGGGGGGGGTGTATGCAAACTTCACATAGTAACACCTTGGTCAGGCACAGTGCTTGAACCAAGGACCTTCTTGCTGTGATGTAGGCATGCTTATCGTTACGGCACAATGTCGCGTGGAAGTAAACATATTTCATGAAATATTATATTCATGACAATAATACAGGGATCCCTCACTTTCCGCGGTTAATGGGGACCAAGACACCCCCCATCCCGCAACCACCGATTTCCGCAAAGTAGGATCAACCCCCGACTGACATATACGCACATGTATATGTGTATATATTATCAATAAATACATATTCGACACTATAAATGCTTATAATAACAATAAAAACTTTAAAAAATAATGCATAAGATGTAAATAAAATATGAATACACACTCATACAGACGCGCGCACACACAGAGATGCACACCTCACATGAAAATGTAAGGTTTTTTTTTTTTTTTTTTTTTTTTTGCATAATTGGCCTTGTTTTGTGACATTTTCCTTAACTTTTCTCCGATATTTCCTTTTTTAATTTTTTTTTTATGAATATTTTTTTTAAAACTTGCAATGCACTGAAGCCGCAGAAACGGTAATTCTTAGATATTCTATTATATTTTTTGTTTATGACCTAGTGAACTAACACGAGGATATGTTTTTGATAGCGACACAAAACTCTTCTTTGACTCACTGTTGATAAATGCATCTGGAAAATGTTATAAAAGCAAAAACATTCTAATGAAAGCAATGAAATGAAGCATATTTTCCAAGGTACTTAATCTGTTTATTCGTGGAGCTCTCGAGCAGAGCACCATATTCATGCAATATGGCATGTCCATCTCAGCATCCTTATAATCCTTCAGCGTTATTTAGGAGGGTTGTCTCGTGTCTGTATACGCCTTCTCCAGGAAACCAAATAAGGCTGTACCATCGTCCTACCAAGTTAATGCTGATTGGCGTTGTGTATCACTGACTTTAATGATCATGGGCAGCAACTTAAAAAAAAAAAAAAAAAAAAAAAAGTGTATTAGTAATCAAGAAACTGAACCCTCCAAATATCTCATATACCACCACTCAGACTCCACATCAAAAAAATGCAGAAAGACCTGCAGGTCAGTAAATGTTTGAAATCAGATGCTTGGCAGAAAACGAACCCATTAAGCAGATAATTAAACTAACAAGAGAGGTCATCCAGCTGAAAGTGAAAATCAGTGAGTGAAAGGGAAAAGGGGGGTGAGAAGAAAATTCAGACTCAGACATCTATCAACCGAGACATCTATCAAGAGCCCTGCTTTAAGGTCGATCTTTTCAGGTTATTCTTTTCACTTTGACTTTCTCATTTTAGAAGAAAGAAATACTACTTTCTTTAGCATTTATAAAATCATATGGCGATGTCTTAGCATCAGATATCTTCAAATAGTTCTTATTTATTCAGAAATCGAACACTTTCGACAAAGTGAAAAAGAGCTTATATTGTGTACAGTGATTCCTAATACTTCGTACGTCAGTTTCTGTGGCTTCGGTGCATCACAAGTTTTTCAAAAATATTCATCGAAATAAGGAAAAATAGGGGAAGATTTAAGAAAAATGCCGCAAAACAAGGTTATGCAAAAAAAAGAAAGAAAAAAAATTACTTACATTTTTATGTGAGGTGCACATCTGACTATATGCATGTGAGTGTGTGTGTGTGTGTGTGTGTGTGTGTGTGTGTGTGTGTGTGTGTGTGTGTGTGTGTGTTTATATTTTATTTACATCTTATGCATTATTAAATGATTGTTATTATAAGCATTTATAGCGTTGAATATGTATTTATTAATATTATATACACATATACATGTACATATGTGGGGGTCGATCCTGCTTCGTGGAAATCGGCGGTCGCAGGGGGAGGGGGGTTGTCTCGGTCCCCATTAACCACGGAAAGTGAGGGATCCCTGTACTATATAATACTATAGAATAATCGCTGCAAGCTGGCTGCTGCTCTAAACACTGAATGTTTATACAGTGTGCACCTTTGGGACTTTTGTGTGCAATAAAGTAATATTTCAACTTCACAGTTTCTTACAGCACTATAACTTAAAAAAAAAACAATTCTGTGCTAGTTTTCAACCGCGTAGCCCAATTTTCATTGAACATTCACAATCCTCTGACTCTTCCCGTGAAATCAATCACAGCAAAGCAGTTTTATCTATTTAAATGATCAAATGTTTCAGGTCATACACAATGAGCTTCGAAAAACTACAAACAGTGCATAAAGCTCTGTGGGTGGAATGTATCAGGGTGGAAAAAACAAAATCAGTAAGGTGAGGATGTCACTGACTGGACATCTTAACAGAGTGACACTCAGACTGGCCACTGAGTGGAGCGCTGCTAAGTGGTCTGCACAGGTCATTACACACTTAGGATTTTTTGCACACTATAGCAAAAAAAAAAAAATAAATAAATAAAAAAAAAAAGGTGAATGACATGTTGCTCCAGAAAAAAAAAAACAAACAAAAAAAACAAAAACATATGTGTCGTATTTTGTGTTTAATATTTACAGCTCAATAATAGTTCGACAGCCTGTGGTTGTGGTCAGCACTTGCTTCTAACACCAAGATAGTTCTGAGTTTGAGCCCCGTGCCTCGTGAAGATCCATATGAAGGTTGCATTTTCTCTTCATGTTAGGTTAGGTTTCTTCTGGTTAGGTTTCTTCTTCTACTA
This sequence comes from Plotosus lineatus, assembly GCA_024760905.1. Classification (NCBI taxonomy): domain Eukaryota; kingdom Metazoa; phylum Chordata; class Actinopteri; order Siluriformes; family Plotosidae; genus Plotosus; species Plotosus lineatus. Next base: position 34,275,348 of record CM045744.1, on the reverse strand, counting down.
CATCAGTTTCCTCTCGCAATCAAAAGACATGTTCATTAGGCTCAATAGCTGTTCCAAATTACCATCAAGGGTTAATGAGTGTGAATGGTTGTGTTTGTAGGTCCTGTGATGGTCTGGCAAGTTGTTGTGGGTGTACTCTGTCTTTCGGGTCCAGTCTCCCTGTGACCCTAATAAAGGGTAAACTGTTTCAGAATATTATACAATACAACAATAACACAGTAAGTACTGCAACCAATATATCATTCAGTGTCCTTGGACTCAGCATTTGCATAGAGCGAAAACAAAACAAAACAAACAAACAAAAAAGTACTGAAAAATGGCAAAGATAGGAGCAAACATCTAAATGACATGTACATTAGGGTTACTGTGAATGTAACCCGAAATTGAAAGTCAACCCATGTTTCATTTGGCTTCAAATTCATGCTTTGTGCTGGATTAGGCCAGAATACTCCATTAACATCACAGCCAATATTCTCCATGTCCAGGCGACGGGGAGAAAACAAAAAAAAACAAACAAAAAAAACCCTTTTGATATGCCAGATCCAGCTCTGTGTAAGACTCTACACCTGTGTCACCGCAGACCCATTTCTTGGCCAGAACAAGATCTTCCACCACCATGCACAGAAAAGTCGTTTGTTGGCTTGACGAAAGGGAAATACGCTGGAAGGTGGACATTTTATGAATTGCTGGTTGATGTTAAGCCCTTATCAGGACACGATGGTGAAAATTCAAGAACACTTATTAATTTGCTGCAACTGCTCAATCAAGACAGACTAAAGTGTGTTCAGAAATTTGACATTGGCTCTTATATAGGCCCAGGATGACATGACTATGGAGAGCTGCATGATTACTGTATGTACGACAATACAAAATGTCACACAATAATCACACTGGCCAGAAACTCCTGCAATGATCCATTGGCCAATTATCTTCTGGCCTCTCCTTCTCCCCTTTGTCAAAATTGCCATAAACAAAATAATGTTTTCGAATTTTTCCATGGATTCCAATTCAAGTCTTCTCTGCATGTAAAAATAGATATAGTTCTGTAAGTAGAGTGTGTTTACTCCATATTTATAATGTGATGCAGCTTGACAGCAGTATGTAGTATAATACTGTTCAGCACTAAATGTGCCTGTCTGAATGTATGCTGGAATAACTGTTCTTTGACCCTTTCTGAATTGTGCTCAGAGTACACTTGCTTGATGTGCACTTGTTGTGATGTGTGTTTTAAGGACATTTGAGTCCATTCCTTCAAAACCGGTACTGTCTGTGCAATCTAGAAACATTCTTTCGAAGGACAATGGCAGCTACGAGAGACTCTTGACATTGGGGGGGGGGACATAAAAAGGCTTCCACCATTGCATCTTGCATGCTTGCAATAGGTATTCACTCACTCACTCACCCACCCACTCAACCCATCCACCAATTTGCCAAAACACTTAATCCTATAAGGGTCACAGGGAGGCTCAAGTCTACGTCAGCTGAAACCGAGCGAAGGCAATGTACATCCTGAACAGCCTGCCAGACCATCACAGGGTCAACACACAGTACAGTGGTACCTCACCTTACGGAATTAATCCGTTCCATAGCCTTTTTCGGAACCTGGATTTTTCGTAAATTGAACCGTAGTTTACATGTAAAACATGTGATTCATTCCAAGGCCCCCAAAACTACTCCCTAAACCCTTTAAAAATTATAAAAGTATACCTTTTAAGGCCTTCTTCTGCTTCAATATCGTACCGATGGTAGACCGGTTTGGCCATCTTCCATATCACTCAACCGCATGCCATGAGCCCGCTTCTTCTTTTCATTCGCACTGGGAATCACGTGTGTGTGTGTGTGTGTGTGTGTGTGTGTGTGTGTGTGTGTGTGTGTGTGTGTGTGTGTGTGTGTGTGTTGACCATATCGTCTTAGCAGGGTTATAATCTTACAAATGTTTATGCAAGGTTAAAAGACTGAGCCAAAAGATAACGTTGCATGAGCACACTCGAAAAACTCATGAAACAACAGTAACTCTGTCCTTTACACGAAAAGCAGAGCTGTGTTATCCCTCCTAGCTAATGGGAGGCCAGCGGGGTGGGATGTTGGAAGATAGTCAATGGGAGAGCAGCTCGTGCAATCTTTGAATGGCGAGTTTTAATGTTTGAATGGCATGTTTCATAAGGAGAACTTGTTTTGTGTACAAAGACAAAATATTTTGGAAAATGCTTTTCGTAACCTAGATTTTTTTCGTTTGCTGGGACTATTGTAAGGTGAGGTACCACTGTACTGATCACTCACACCTAGGGGTAATTTGGTACAGCTAATTAACATAAATGTGCCAGTCTTCGGATTGTTGGAGGAAACTGTAGTACTTGGAGGAACCTGAAACAAACACCACACAGAAATGCACTTGCCAAGCCTGGGCCATGAACCCTGGACCTTCTCACTGAGGTATAAGTGCTTTTCACTGTGGCGCCGTGTTGAGGAACATATGCATACAAATATATGCCTGTATGAAAAGGAATGATGTTCTCCTCGCTTGCAAGCTCTGGCCATTACCTTCAGGCCACTCCTGTTTCCCCCTGCTGAATCCTTTGTGTGTTGGGAGTGTTTTTTGTTGTTTTTCGCCGCAATGAGGTTCTTCCCCATTCAATTGGACACATTTCTTCACAGATTCAGAAATAAAAGGTTTCTTTAGATTTCTGAAATCAGAACCTTTCCTTTCTAAAGGCAGCCACACAAATCCAAGCTGAAATCGTATATTTTGGATCATGACTAGATGTTTGCGGCATAGTGACAGTGGTTAGAACATTTGCCTCACAGCCAGAGGATCCCGGGTTCAAGTCCCAGTGTTGGGTATAAGCAGTAATAGGGGTAAACGGCACAGCAAATGAGTGAAAGTGAGTGAGTGAGTGAGTGAATGGAGCCTTTCTTTCTTTATATGCCTTCCCTTCACTTATGTAAAAGTTAACCTTGGTTAAAGAACTTTTAAGTTTCATAATCTATATTTGTTTGTAAACTGTAGTCTTAGCGTTCTGATTCTTCAGCTTCAAAATGGTTGGCTTTTCTGCCAAAGACATGTCACTGTTTTTTATGATTGTTCATGCTTTATAACAACTAGTTCATTCCTTAAGGTGAAGCTTTAACACTTGAGTTTAACCTTTGTGTGGTGTTCATATTTTTGAATATATATTTTTTCTTACTTCCTTTTGGCTTTTTTCCTTTCTCGGGAGTCGCCACAGCGAATCATCTGATTCACACATTTGATTTGGCAGAGGTTTTTACGTCGGATGCCCTTCCTGTCACAACCCTTTATAGCAAAGGACAGAAACACGCTGACGACTTTGCAGCTACTCTTTACGAAAGTCAGCAATGGTTCTTTTACATGCCTCTCACCATAGACAGTGAGAGACATGGCCCGCCTTTGATAACCCAGTTAGCTGCACGGGGGGGGGGCAGTGACAACCTTGTGGGGACTCGAACCCCCCATATATAAGAATATACATTTTTTAAATATACAGAGATCCTCACTTTCCGCAGTTAATTGGGACCAAGTTCCCCAATTGACCATCAAAATCTGCGAAGTAGGATCACCCTCCACTCCCCACAAACACACACACCTCACTACAATGTACTGTAAGTAGTTTTGATGTGAGACTTTGGGTTATTTTTTATTTATTTATTTATTGTTATTTTTATTTTATTTTTTTGCATAATTGGCCTTGTTTTCTGGCATTTTCCTTAACTATTCTTTTGTAATTTCCTTATTTTTTTAATTCGATGAATATGAAGAAAAAAAAGAAAAAAAAAACACAATGCACTGAAGCCGCATGAATTGAATTGCAAAGTAGCGAGGGATCTCTGTACTATAGTTCAAAGTAGTTTAAGTAATGCACTCATAATAATTTTTATATTATTACAGTTTTTTTTGTTTGTTTTTATTCCAACCAATATTACCACCAGATATTAATATTTGCAACATACCGCTGTTAGATTATATTCATCAATGAAATTACTTTGAGTTTTCTGTGATAAAATGAAACAAAATACATGAAAATTAACCAGGTGAATGAGCCTGAGGTTGGAAAAAACTGTATATATATATATATATATATATATATATATATATATATATATATATATATATATATATATATATATAAAACCCAAAAAATGGGTCATATAAATGTGAACACCACTCAAGGGTTACACCAAGAATAGACATTGGGCATTATTAATTTTTTCGTCAGTCTAATAGGGCACATCTTGAGGTCACATGTCAAAACTTTATGACTAATTTTTATTCGAATATATTATACAAGTCCCGCAAAGGATTTTTTTTTTTTTTTTTGGCTGAGCATTTAACCCATCGTAAATGAATACACACATGTAAATAGTGAAAAAACAAACTTGGAGCTGTCGGCAGCCACTCATTGTAGCATGCGGAGAGCACTTGGGGGATAGGTGCCTTACTTAAGGGTACTTCAGCCATGATGCTGGAGGAAAGGAATCTGTAGCTCTCTACTCCTGTTGGTTTGGAACTAGGTCCTTAAACCCACTTCTCTAACCAATAACAGGCCACAACTGCCACCGAACTGCGTAATCCTATTAGGGTCACTGGTAGGCTGGAGTCTATCTCAGGCAACACTGGGCTGTATACTCTGTACACAGAGTATACTCTGAACAGCTCATTAGAACATCACAAGTCCGACACATACACAACCAGGTAGACTCACGTCCACACCTTGAGGTAATTTGGAACAGCCAGTTACCTTTAATGTGCATGTCTTTGGTCAGTAGGATGAAATCAGAATACCAGGAGGAAACCGAAACAGGTGCAAGAAGAACATGCAAACGGATGTGCTAACCACAATACCAGTAATACAGGGATCCTTCCCTTTCGGCAGTTAATTAGGACCGAGATTCCCATGTGACCAACGGAATTCGCAAAGTAGGATCATCCCCGACTGATGTATACGTATATGTCAGTGGTTTCTAACCACTAGGTGTTCGGTGAGTCGGTCTCAGGGGTTCGGCGGAGCCTCTGCCACGGAGGTCAAGGCACACCCAACTCATCATGTAAATTAGTGATGGCACGCCCCGCTTGGCCGTCACTGGCTGCAGATGATCACATTACATTGCTTGGCCAATCAGTGCCGTGGGGAATTTAGCACGCTCAGTAGTCAATGTGTGAAGTCGTGAGATTTTTTCGGAATATTTTAATCCATACTAACTATGTCGAGTGAAAAAAGGAATTTGTCGGACGAACATGTACTACATGGATTCACATGCGTCATGAAACGTGATGGGACTCAGCGTCCTATCTGCATGATTTGCAATGCCAAGTTGAGCAACTCTAGTCTCGCACCGGCAAAACTAAAGGAACACTTCGTGAAACTGCACGGAAATGGGGAATACAAGAACACAACAGTACCGATGTCTTGAATTTGTAAAAAAATCATATTTTTATTTTTCACTGATGAAGGGTTCGGTGAATGTGCTGGTGGGGTTCGGTACCTCCAACAAGGTTAAGAACCACTGGTATGTATATGTGTATATAATATCAATAAATACATATTCAATGCACTAAATGCTTATAATAACAATTAAACATTAAAAATATAATGCATAAGATGTAAATAAAATATAAATACACACATATAGACACGCGTGCGCACACACGCAGATGTGCACCTCACAACAATGTAACTTGTTTTGATGGGATATTTTGGGTTGTTTTTGTTTGTTTAGATTTTTTTTTTTTTTTTTAAGCACAATTGGCCTTATATTTGTGGTATTTTCCTTAATTTCCCCCCTATTCTTCCTTAATTTCCTTATTTTTAATTAGATGGACATTTAAAAAAAAAAAAAAAAATGCACTGAAGCAGAATGAATTGAAGCGCGAAGCAGCGAGGGATCCCTGAATTTCAATTACTGCTCCTAATATTTGTGGTAACTTAAAAAAATAAGGGGGTATAAACAAGAGGCGCTATGCTCTACTGTAGGTTGTTATATTTATATGTGAACATGAGGAAATAAAAGCAGGAATACTGATCATTATGCTGTCTCAAATACCTTTTGATCTCACATCTGGATATTTTTTTAGTGTACAGTAAATAAAAATATGGTACATTTTATGAGTAATCAACCTTAATCAACTTTAAATCAATTAAATATAATGTATAAAATATGTATAAAAATATAATAATCAATTATACATGTTGAAAGCATTTTTACAGCAATTATTTTAGGACTTTTATCACACTTAGTGTCATCATATGGATTACATTGAGCACCCAAACATCTTGAATGCATCTTTATTGATGGTGTGTTTTTTTTACTCTTGTATTGACTGTAGTGGCTTTTATTTTTTACTTTCAGTAAAAGATACTAATTTGTTTTTATGTCAAGCTTCTCTTAGAACATTATCTGAGAGTTAGTTCCATCAGCCCCCATTAAGTAACAAGCAATTTGTTTACTTTTGCGAGATCCATCAGTCTTGGAGCCAGACCTGCAATCAGGCTGTTGACTTCCATTGATTCAACTTATTTCAGATATAAAGAAATGGTGCTTTGGATTGAGAGCTAAAAATGCTTCAGGTTTTCCATTTGAGGGGGCTTTCAACACTTCAAGAATTGAAAACTTTATTTATTTATTTTTTATTTTTAATGTAAGCTTACTAGAGTTCAGTTGTTGTTAATGGAAAACAGCCATTGTTGGCAATATTGTGAAGAATGCGACGTTGCTGTGATCTCGTACATCGTTGTCCTTCAGTATATCAAACATGAATAAATCCAAACAGCTTGCTTGTAATGGTCTTTTAGCCAAAAAATACATAACATAATATCAAAATGGAAACGAGTTAGGGTTGTAACTTGCTGCAAGAAAGATGGATAACGACCTTCAGTTTTTCTGAAAATGCTTTATTGAAGCTGCTTTAATATTTTAATCAGAAAAGGTTCCATCACATCCCCCAATGACTATTATTAATGGCTATCATAATCGAGAAACCTGCCGACTTTTTATATGGATCCTTGTCACTTTAATCCATGAGTCTTAAAGACCTAAGGCTTATGTTGTGAATGGGCGCCAATCTGGGAACAACATGTGTTGGATGTATACATGTCTGAATTCTGGGGGAAAAAACAAAAGACTTCAAGGATGGAACATTGGATTTGGAGTAAAATTGTATTTTGCCACTGAAAAAATAGCTTCACAAATTTCAGGGATCCCAGCGAGGTTTAGAAAAAATAGAGGAAACTGGTTCAGAAATAGAGGAAATGAACGAATTCAGCTGGGGGTCAAAGGGGCCGCAGGGCCCCCGAAGCTGTAAAAATAATGACATTTTGCTAAATAGTTGAGATCTGGGATGCCTGTCACTTTCTCAGTTATTTGCCAAACCATTTAATCCTAATACAGTGATCTCTCACTTTCGCGGTTAATGGGGACCAAGACCCCCCATGACCGCTATTTTCCGAGAAGTAGGATCGACCCCACTGACTGATGTATATGTACATGTATATGTGTATATAATATCAATAAATGTATATTCAACACTATAAATACTTAAAAAAACAATTAAACATTCAAAAATAATGCATAAAATCTAAAGAAAACATAAATACACACACATACAGACACTCTCACGCGCATGCACATACACTCAGATGCACATATTTTTTTTTTTTTTTTTGCATAATTGGCCTTGTTTTTAGGTTTTTTTCCATAAATTTTCCCCCGTTTTTCCTTAATTTCTTTTTTTTTTTTTTTTTTTTTTTTTTTTTTTTTAATTTCACTGAATCTCTTTGAATAACCCGTGATGCACTGAAGCCGCAGAAACTGAAGCTCAAAGTAGCAATGGATCACTGTATTGTAGTTCTGTTTTTTTTTTTTTTTTCCCGAAGTAGCAAGGGCTCACTGTACTATTGTCAAGAGGAGACTGAAGTCTATCTCAGCTGATGTCTATGTCAGCCAACACCTTGAACAGCTATGTTGGCCATCGCAGTGCAACATACAATCATTTACACTCACCTCCACATCTAATAGCAACTTGAAACAGCCAATTGACCTCATGTGCATGTCTATGGGTGATGGGAGGAAACCGGAATACCCAGAGGAAATCCACCCAAGCAGATAAAGAACATCCAAACTGCACACAGGAACATCTAAGCCCAGGAGTTGAACCTAGAACTTTCTTAGTGTGAGGCGAATGTGCCAACCACTACACCACTGCGCCCCCCACCTCAGCCTTCGGGAACTATAAATATATTTCATCAGTACAGCAATTTGATTTTCAACTTTGCTGTGGTTGTCGATCTCCAGAATGAAGTCATTTTTGCAAATAGGATTTTCACAACTTGTATATCATACGGTGATCAGGCCGCTGAATACTATGTACCTATATGGGATGTCAAAATATCTGTAATGCTCCTGCACTGAAGTTGGAAAAAAAAAGAAAAAAATATCCCAAGTTGTAAAATATCAAAACATAAAGTTTTGGGTTGTCACTGAGAAAACTTTGTTAAATGAAAACAGATCAATCCATCTAGAAACAGATTATAAAATGCCTTCTGAGCCATAATCAGTATGTTCAAATGTTTTTGTTGTTGTCTATTAGTACACTTACACCACACAGTTGCATACTTTGCTTTATTAATTAATAACACTTTTTTTTTTAATCATTTTTGCTCAACATACCTAACAGTGATTGAATTTAATGATTACGTTAATAGCATATATGTTTCCAGTGTAGTAGAGGAAAACCTGGTATCACATTGTAATTTGTATCTCACAATAGTGGAAAAACTAATAAAGGAAACCCAGGTTGTTTTTGTCTTTTAAAATGTTTTCAGTATAATCTTGGTTAAAAAATAAGGGTAAGTGCTGTTCACCTGAACGTGTTTTAATATAATTTTAATGCACTCACTCTCCAAGTTACGACATACGCGAGTTAGGACCACCCGTACTTATGACCACGTCTAGCAGACGCCTATCATGAGTTTACTCTATATATCTGGCAGTGCCTCGCGTAAGGTAGTTGTGGCAGCACAGCATCCCAGCATCTCACACTCACAGCGTTCTTCCGCTACACTCAGTGACCAGATACCGTTGCAGGAACATCTCTTTTACAGTACAATTTTACATTCATTTATTGTACACCGTTACCATGGCCCCCAAGAGGAAGTCCGATTCATCAGATGGCAATTCTACCAAGAAAGCAAGGAAGGCACTGTCGTCGGAGACGGATATGAAAGTGAAAGTGAGATCTCCATTTCTCACACTTCACGGTGTCTACCGTTTTGAAGGACAAGGACCACATTAAGGAAGCAGTGAAAGCAGCAGCATCGATTAAGTCAACTATCATCACTAAACAGTCTGAAGGACCGATTGCAGAGATGGAAAAGTTGCTATACACACAGTTGGAAATTAATAGGCAAAGAAATGTGAAAGTGATATTGCGAGTAGTGTACGTACAGTAGAGTAAAGATACACGTTTATTTCACGTGTTGAAAGAACGTGCAGGTGAAGAATACGCTTCATATGAATTCATAGCGAGCGCTGTGTGGTTTCGGTTTCGTTGTGTTAAATATCCGACTTACGACTGATTGGTTGGAACCAATCTAGGTCATAACTCGGATAGTGAGTGTATATGTATTTATTTATTTATTTCAGTCAGTACCAAAGCCCTTGTAAGATTTTGTAAAGTAATTGATGCACAAGAATAATATATAAGTTGAGCATGTTCACTGTACAGAATTCAGTCTATAATAACAATAATATTTTTAAATAAATATTTATTTGTGAAATTTGATTAACTCTGATTGACCATATGTTCCTTTTTTTTTTTTTCTCTGTGCTTTGTCATACAATATCTATGTTTACAGGATTTCATAATTCTACGAATTAGTAGCATGACTGCAGTCGAACTGCAATAGACTTGAGTAATTCATTCATTCCTTCATTTTCTGAACCGCTTCATCCTAATTAGGGTCACGTGGCGGCTTGCACCCATCTCAGCCATTTCCGGACGAGGGTGGGGTACACCCTGAGCAGGCCATCGCAGGGTCAAAACTCACACTCATACCTAGGGTGGGGGTGGGTGGGGTTTGTTTTTGGACTGTAGAAAGAAACTCAGGCAAGCAAATGGGGAGAACATGCAAACTCCACACAGAAACGCCCAGGCTGGGAATCAAACCCATGACCTTCTTCCTGTGAGGCGGATGTGCTCACCACGATGCCATCGTGCCACCCACTTGATGAATTAAAAACAGAAGTACTATGTGTTCTGATGTTTGAAGTTCTTGCTCTTTTGTTTTTCCTCAAGGTGGGGGTTTACAGACTAGACTCATTTCTGAAATGTTCAACTACACACAAGGTATGAGACAATAAGACAACAGGATAAAAGGTTTGCTTCCATTTTATTTCAGTAGGTGACAAGAGCTTGCTTTCAAAAGTGCAATAAAACGTCTGCTTGTATGAGAGAGAGTACAATCAATTTAGCAAAACACCCGTTAACCAAGCTCTCTATAAATCTCCAGAATTGCACCGCCTTTGAATGTTGTGTTTACAGATCTCTTCCCTTCACTGCCTCAGCCACCTGTAACTATGCCGTAAAGAGCTATATATGGACTAAAATAATTACAAATAGCACAATTTATTAAAACTAAACGCTGATTACAGCAGAAGCATATGGTTTTGTTCCCTATCCATGGCGGTTGGGGGAAAAAATATGCAAAGACGCATCTATAAATCTGATCAAATAACTTCTTATTCTTCTTTATATATTCTTCCTGGTTTGACTGTTGTAATATTTTGTCTGAAAACAAAGCATGAGGAGAGTAATTACAGTAAGAGAGTCAGTCCCTGCATCTTTCCTTTGCTGTTCTGCACCATTGTGAAACGGAATTGGTCCGCTAGGATTGCTGCACCGCGGATGTCATATATTTCAATTTTTTTTCCTCTAGAAAGTGCTTGAGGGCAACTGTGTGGCACCTCAACAGTTTCTTTCCCGATGTCATATGTACTGAACTTGCATCATCCTCTTTATGCACTCCATACCAAGCAAAAGTGATGAATTATGTTGTTTTTCACAACCTGCAGGATGTCTGTTACTACTCACAATCTGTGACATTAATAATTTACATTTACATTTATACCATTTAGCGGATGCTCTTATCCAGAGTGACTTACAGAAGTGCTTGAAAGTCTCTATCAGTGAATATATTCTTATACTGGATTGTTAGAACACAGTCTAAGTATACCGTCAGTCAAACTCAGTCGGTAGATGATGTGTGTGGTTTGTGTGTGTGTGTGTGTGTGTGTGTATGTGTGTGTGCGCACGCGCATAAAGTATAGTGCTAATCATAGTGCTAATGATCTAAGCTTCTACTTCTTATTTATATTAAACTTTTTTTTTTTTTTTTTTTTTTTTTTAATTTTCAAATTGGTATCAATATGTTTTGTAACAGTGGTGGCCTGGTGGTAAAGGGCACTCGATCGCTAATCTTAGGGTTATGAGTTTGAGTCTCACTCTCTACAAGGTTACCACTGTCCCTCCAGTGCAGCAAACTGGTTATCAAAGGCCGGCCATGTCTCTCGCTGTCTATGCTGAGAGGTTCATGTAATAGAACCATTGCTGACTTTTGTGAAAAGTATCTGCATAGTTGAGGTTCTCTTTGGGAGTAATGAGGATGGATAGGATTAGGAGACCCCACATCAGAGAGACACCACATGTAAGACGTTTTGGAGACAAAGTCAGAGAGGCTAGATTGACATGGTTTGGACATGTACAGAGGAGGGATAGTGAGTATATTGGTAATAGGATGCTGAGGCTGGAACTACCAGGCAGAAGGCCTAGAGGAAGACCAAAGAGACGATTCATGGATGTGGTGAAGGAGGACATGAAGGTCGTTGGTGTAAGAGAAGAAGATGCAAAGGATAGGGTGAGATGGAGGCAGATGATTCGCTGTGGCGACCCCTGAAGGGAAAAGCCGAAAGAAAAGAAAAAAGAAGAAGAGCTGCATAGCCGTCCGCATGTTTCTGCCCCTGACTAAAGGGTTGTGTCAGGAAGGGTATCTGACGTAAAAACCTATGCCAAATCAAACATGCGATGATTCGCTCTGGCGACCCCTGAGAAAAAGGGAACGGTCGAAAGGAAAGGAAGATGTTTTGTGACTCCAAATGACTTATACTTACAAATAAATAATAATATTAAATTAAAGATCCTTACATTAAAAAAATCTATAAAGCACAATAAACAGAAACAGATAAAATCAATTCAATATTAAGTGATGGCATTTTGTTTAAAAATAGAATTGCATCAGGTCCAATGTTGCGCAGTTTTATAAACACGGTATCTCCTGTCTTACAGAACCAGTCACAGTTCTGCTATAAATGTTGACTGTCACACTTGATTCCGTATTTGCATGTAAATCGTAGCAGCTTTCATTATACTAGTATATATATTTTTCTCCCTGAAAGGTGGTCTCTATATGCTGCTTCTTTATTGTTTTTCTGGACTAACTTTTTAAATATTTTTTATTTTTTTAAGCTGGAAAAATAATGTTTGGCAATGTATTTTTTATTTTTTTATTTTTTTATTATTATTTTTTTTTTGCACAAACTTGCTAATACAGGGATAACTCGCTACTTCACACTTCAATTGATGCGGCTTCAGTGCATCAGGTTTTTTTTTTTTGTTGTTGTTTGGTTTTTTTGGTTTTTTAATATTCATAGAATTAAAAAATAAGGAAATTAAAGAATAGGGGAAAAGTTAAGTAAAATGCCACAAAACAAGTCCAATTATGCAAAAAACAAACAAACAAACAAACAAAACAAATCAACCAACCCAAAACCTCCCATCAAAACTACTTGCATTTTTATGGGAGGCGCGGTCTGTGTGCGTGCGCATCTGTATGTGTGTGCATTTATATTTTATTTCCATCTTATGCGTTTTTTGAATGTTTAATTGTTATTATAAGCATTTATAGCGTTGAATATGTATTTATTGATATTATATACACTTATACTTATATTGTATATGTCAGTCAAGGGGGTCAATCCTATTTTGTGGAATTCGGTGGTCGCGGCGGGAGGGTGTCTCGGTCCCAATTAACCACAGAAAGTGAGGGATCCCTGTATACAAATTGCAAAATGAAAATATCTAGCAAATTTATACTTTAAAAAAAAAAAAAAAAAAAAAAAGCTGTGTAAAACTTGCACAGCACTGCATCACTTGAAAGTTGAACGACTAGTTTCTGGATAATTTGTGATGTGTTTGTGAAAAAAAGTGCATCTCCCTGTAAATCAGGCTGTGTTAGGTATTTTTATTCTTCCCAAACCATTTTTTTTTTTTTTTTTTTTTTTTTTTAATCAACTCGTTATTAGACTAAACAAAATTCAAATAAAATATAAATGATGACCAATTACACGGAAACTCAAACTTTCTCAAACTTTCCGTGTGGAAGTGTCGAACTTGTTGCTTTTATTGTGAAATTTGCGAGAAAAACAACTTTGCGATCTTCCAGAAACATATCCGAACTGTTCAAGACTAATTTGACAGTACTCTGTGTCAGAGCCTTGTTTTGCGACATATGTGGAAATTTTAAACATGATTAAAACTTTTTGCAACGAGTTCCCAAACAATCCAACCAAAATACCATGCCACTAATGTTGCGAGACAAATTTGAGAACATTTTGAGAATGAAAAGTCACAGCAGCGAATTGCCATTTGTGCCATTTGCTTTTCTTTCACACCTCTAGTGTGATCACACTTTAGTTCGTCACTGATAAGGATCGAGATTATATTGGGTAAATGTTCTCATTTAATGATAGTGGTTTTATAATTATCACAAGAAGGTCCTGGGTTTGAATCCCAGACTTGGTGAGGGTGTTGCTGTGAAGAGTTTGCATGGGATTTCTCAGGGTGTTCCAGTTTGCTCCCAAAGTTGAACGACATGTACATCAGCCTCATTGGCTGCTCCAAAGTATCCAGAGGTATAAGGTATAAGTGTGAGTGGTCGTGTGTGTGTGTGTGTGTGTGTGTGTGTGTGTGTGTGTGTGTGTGTGTGTGTGTGTTTGGCCTGCGGTTGTCTGGTAAGCTATTGAGGGTGTTCTCTGCTTTTGTCCAGTGTTGTCTGAGATGGGCTCCAGCCTCCATGCGACCGTAGTAGGACTAAGCCTGAATGATGGAGGAGGATGAACAGGTTAAGATCATATAAAGAAATTATATGATTATGGATATATATGATTATGGATATATATGATTATGGATATATATGATTATGGATATATATGATTATGGATATGGTTAAACACATTAAGTAGGGAGATGTTTACTCAACATATCCGCACACCCCATCATGTTTTACTCCTTATGTAACCCTCTTTTATTATATAACACACTTTTGTAATCAGTGAGCAATGGCTTGTAAATTAAAAGAGATACCAGTCAGTGGTCAGTTTTCTCTGCATGTAAAAGGAAGGTGGGCGTCAGTATGGCTCTATTTTAAGTAGTAGCTTTTGAACATACTATATTTGTGTTTCTGATTTACAATAATGAACTCTTATTGCTCGTATGTGTACATATGCATATTCTCATACATATTCATTCATTCATTCATTTGCTGAACTGCTTAATTGTGCAGCTAACTCTGGGCAAAGACGAGGTACATGCTAAACAACCCGTCAGTCCATTACAAGGCCAACACACACACACACACACACACACACACACACACACACACACACACACACACACACACACACACTCATATACACTGACACTGTGTGTGTTTTCAAATATATATATATATATATATATATATATATATATATATATATATATATATATATATATATATACATATACACACAGGGATTCTTTGCTACTTCACGCTTCAATTCATTCGGTTTCAGTGCATCATGTTTGTTTAAAAAATGTATTCATCGAATTAAAAAATAAGGAAATTAAGGAAGAATATGTGGAAAAGTTAAAGGAAAATGCCGCAAAACAAGGCCAATTCTGAAAAAAAAAACAAAAAACCCTAAACAAACAAAAAACAAACATGCGCGCGCGCGCACACACACACACACACACACACACACACACACACACACACACACACACACACACACACACACACACAGACACAGATGTGTGCACAGACATTCAGATGTGTAGCTCACATGAAAATGTAAGTAGTTTTGTTGGGTTATTATTATTATTTTTTAATTATTTATGTTTTTTGCTTGTTTGTTTGTTTGTTAGTTTGTTTTTCTATAATTGGTATAAATGTTTTGCAGCATTTTCTTAGCCTTTTCCCCTATTTTTCCTTAATTTCCTTATTTTTTTATTGTTTGATGTATATTTTTGAAAAACTCGCGATGCACTGAAGCTGCAGAAACTGAAGCACGAAGTAGCGAGGGATCACTGTATATGTTATTAATTTCCAAAGCATTCATTTTCTGAACGGCTTAATCCTAATTAGGGTCACGAGGAGGCTAGTGCCCATCTCAGAGGGCAGACTACACCATGGACAGCTCGCCAGGCCATCGCAGGGCAGAAACACGCTGACGGCGATGCAGCTAGTCTTGACGAAAGTCAGCATGGTTCTTTTACATGAACCTCACACCGTTGGCAGTGAGAGACATGGCCGGCCTTTGATAACCCACTTAACTGCACTGGAGGGACAGAAGTGACAACCGTTGGCAGTGGGGCTTGAACCCCTAACCTTCGGATCAGTAATCCCTAACACCGGGCCACCACTGCCCTGCTTTCGAAAGCTTTTTTCTTGTTTGTATTTACTGTGCATGCTCATGTGCACATATTTACATATTTACAGATTTCCTGGTGAAACGTGGGGATGCACTACATCGTGGTGTATGGTGATATTGAATCAGATTGCATTGTTGAGATCGTAGTGAAAATCCAACCGAATCATGGGATCAGTAAAGATGTGAAGCCCTAATATGCACACAGTCTCTTCTCAAGTCACCTCTCATGTCCAGGCCTCTATTTTAATCATGATCTTGGGTTAGTGCTTCATATGCTGTCTCTATGTCGGTGGGAATTTTCCAATTTCCTTCCATTGGTACATTTACAACATTTTGGAGACACCCTTATCTAGAGTGACTTATATATATATATATATATATATATATATATATATATATATATATACAATATTCATGGATTCATGGATGTGGTGAAGGAGGACATGAAGGTCGTTGGTGTAAGAGAAGATGCAAAGGATAGGGTGAGATGGAGGCAGATGATTCGCTGTGGCGACCCCTGAAGGGAAAAGCCGAAAGGAAAAGAAGAAGATATACAATATATACAATATTTATTTTATATACAATTGAGTAACTGAGTGTTAAGGGTCCAACAGTGGCGTAACAGTGGCGGTACTGCGGCTTGAGCTACTGACCTGGAGATCAGTAAACCACTGAGCCACCACTGCCTTGCACCTCATAGACACGTATCAGTGGGAGGACTGGTGTCCCATTATTTTGAGGTATAAATGAGTTCCGTTCACATTGTGTTTGAATCCCTGATGTGAACCCACCTCAACGTTTCGTGAAGATGATTGGAATAAATCCTATAGCTGCACTATCCTCACTGGTAAACGCTTATATCATGTGACCTACTAACAAACGTATCCATTCTGTTTTACAAAGCCTATCGTGTGCAGGAAGTGTTGTGCACAAATTTTCCATTAGCTGATCCTAGAACTGGTAAAAATCCCAATCTGAACCTGGTCGAGATCCAATTCTCTTCACGGTGTTGCAGTATTTCCACTGAGCAGCTTTCACGTTTAACAAAGCCCTGTGCGACAGTGTGTTCTTGGTCTGCTGTCTGCTTTTCATCTCACTGACCTGGCTCTCTTCCTGGGGATCGATTTGACAGCTTCCCATAACCAAGTGATTTAATTCCCAAGTATACTTCCTCTAAAGCCCCATAGTGATGCTAGACATAACAGGAGTGAAGAGGGATGATGGGAGAAATGTAGGCTGGGAGAAATGAGGATTTCTTCTATTTTCGTTAGAAGGCATGACACTTCCATTTTTTAGGCAGAAAGCCCGAAGCATTTCTTAACCCTCCTTACTAACCATCGGTTTTGATGTGAAGTTCTTAATTAAAGATTTTTAGACTGCCAGTCCATTTTGATCAGGACTTTAGACATAACACTGGATTCTCATTGTTGAATTGTTGAATGAATTATTAAAAACACGGTTTAATAAATTATGCCTTGCCTGATTCAATTTAAATTAACTCTCACACTCTGTGGGCATGAAACAAATTGACACCGACTGTTCGAACCTGACCGGTTTTTAGACCATGGGATTAAGACTACTAAACTCTACAAATTACTTCCCTTGAGTCTGACTCGTTGGCTGAATTCGGAATTCAGTAGTTAACTCTGTCAGCCTCACCGTCTCTCTGTTCCGCTCTCATCAATATTCCAATGGATCATCCAGTCCTAATGAAGCAGAAACTGAGATTTCTCTGAGAATGTGATAATCCACCGTCGTAAATGACTTCAATCCATATCAATTTGCAATCCCCTTCTTGCCATATTTTCATCATGGCTATCAGCTCAATATTCAGTTAGTCCTGTTATACAGTCCAATAATTCTTCGAATACGCTGGATGACTGAGATGTAAAATAATTTTCAAAATTTCCAACTACAGTGATACTTCAGCTCACGAACATAATTGGTTCCCAGAAAGTGTGTGTGAGGCGAAAAGTTCGTCTTCCGAACATTTATTTCCCATAAGAAACCATTAAAACGAGAATAATCCGTTCCCAGGCCCCCATAAAACATAATTTTCTACTAAATAAGCCTTAAAACTACACAAAAATATACCTTATTTTATGTATAATAAATGTGCTATTGTATTGTAATTAAAGAAATAAACTGTACTGTATAATAAAGTCGTTTTATTTACCTTTGTGATGGTAGTTGATGGCTTGATGGAATGGAGTGGGAGGAGGAGGGAGGGAGGGACTTACTGTTTGGAAGGCGTGTTTGGAAACGCCTACTGTTTGGAAACACCCTTAGCCACACACGCACCCTTAATAGCTTCCTTGTTCTTAAGGATGGGAGCAATGGTAGACTTAGCGTACTGGTACTGGGACGCTGAGTCACACAAACGCACACCTCGTTCGTGTTTTTCAATGATCTCCGCCTGTGGTGGGGTCTTTTTCGGTCCCATAATAGCAAAAGTACACTCAATATGGTCCAAAATGTCTATCAAACACAAACCACGTCCGCACTCAAAGAAAGGGGTGACGTAACTGGGACGCCGTGAGCGCAAGGCCAGCTTCTCGTGGCCGCCACCGTGGCGCTGTTCGACCACGTGGTTTGGTTCGTCCGCCGAAAACTAGTTCGTCAGCAGAGACTATATGCTCGCAAATTTAATGTTCTTGAGGCGAAAAGTTTGTGAGCTTAAGCGTTCGTCAGCGGAGGTTTTACTGTATATTTGACTTCAGACGCCGTGGAACAGGGAGCCCTGCCTGTAATCACATTGATGGTGCTGTTCGTCTGAACACTTCATATAGTCGGTTATACCTTGTTTATTTTCTCACTTCATGTCCTATCTGAACGCATTCAGATCGTCTCATTTTACCTGGTTTAAAGGGAGGATAAAAATATCCATAATAGCAATGAACGGCATGATTGATGTGTGACCTGTAAAAGACAAACATGAGAAAATAATGTCAGCAGATGGCCCTGGGTATGTTTATGCGAGAAGAAGATGAGATCGCTTTATAAGTACTTTCGCAGTGACATTGGGATCTATGGAGGTTTGCCAACCATCCAGCAGTGTATGAGATATCTTTTGGTAAAGTACCACCTTTCCATGATACTCGATGCCCACGACGTTAATACGCTGTTTTCGACTTAAGTTAGAACATAGAAAGTGAGGTGCAAAAAAGAGTAAAGGATAAACTGCTGCTCACTTCTGTTTTTACTATTTTTGAGATATCTTTGGGAATACAGCGATCCCTCGTGACTTCGTGCTTCAGTTTTTGCGGCTTCAGTGCATCAGACATATTAATCGAAAATTTTTAAAAATAAGGATATTAATGAAAAATAGAGCGGAAGTTAAGGAAAATGCAACAAAACAAGGCCAATTATGCAAACAACCCCCCCCCCCCAAAAAAAAAAAAATAAAAAAATAAAATAAATAAATAAATACATAAATAAACCAACCCAAAACCCCACATTTTTATGTGAGGTGTGCATCTGTGTGTGTGTGTGTGTGTGTGTGTGTGTGTGTGTGTGTATGGGTGTGTGTGTGCGCGTGTGGGTTTGTATGTGTGTATTTATATTTTATTCACATCTTATGCATTATTTTTGAATGTTTAATTGTTCTTATAAAGCCAGCCTGACACTAGTACGCATTCATGGTACGCCACGCTACACTAAAGTGAGTACCTTTGCGGGAATTGTGAGTGCCATCACGGGAACAGTGCAGAAACTATGAGCGAGATGAGTGCCATTGAGGGGCATTGCTGACCCAAAAAAATGAAACGTGTTCGTTAATTTTGTCGCGGCCTCTTTTGCTTACCTTTCCGTGAGCTGTGAGTAAACTGAGGAAACAGTGAGGAAACAGTGAGGGCACGTGTCGATGCCCACCAAGTCACGCACGTTATATGGTAATCAATGCCGCGAAACGTTACACCTGTATCCTCAATGGTGCTCTTGTGTCCTCCGTGGTGTTCATTGACTGCTACACATTGTCCAACATTAACTGTTGGCGGACCAGGGAGTGAATCGTGGACAGAACTGTGTTTCTCATTGTTTCCTCAAAGGTAATCATAGTCTACTCACCTTTAAGTTTGGGTGAGCACTCAAACCATTGTATTCCGCAACACCACACACAAACGGTTAACCAATCAGTAATGTCCACGTTGACTTGTCTTGTATGTTAAAGGGAAGGGTGTTCAGTTGCATGACATTTACATATTCAGAATGCAACTGAACACCCTTCCCTTTATAATACAGGGTGAGTCTGCTTAGATATAGTATCAATGTCATAGTCTTCGATTGGTAGTAATGCAGCAGCACCTGCAAGAAAGATACTTTGTTGATTTAATGCCATTTCCTCGGCATCTCTCGAGTTCAGCATCTTGACGACTACAAGAATGAATGGTGGATGAATCCAGCTACTATATATATATATATATATATATATATATATATATATATATATATATATATATATATACACACACACACACACACACACACACACACACACTTGTGAGGCATGACAAGGCGTGTCATAAACGGAAGCGTGGTCACTTTTTTAGCGTGATGTGGAGGAAACTTGTCTGGCCATTGAGTGACGTTGAGGAACTTGGAGCACCCCAGCACAAACAATTTGCAAAAACAATATATATATATATATATATATATATATAAATACTGCAGTGGTGAGAAATCGAGTTTATCGCGGAACATCCCCAATGGTACGAATGAGCAAGCTATGAGCAAAGCTTATTCCTCTCTGGCACGAACTGTTTGACTGACAGGTAAAATAAACACAAAATCATCCCGCCATGGTACACATGAATGAGTGCCATTGAGGATTTAAAATGCATACTGGTGTCAGGCTGGCTTAAGCATGTATAGCGTCGAGTATGTATATACACATATACATGTACATATACGTCAGTCAAGGGATCGATCCAACTTTGCGGAAATCGGCGGTCACAGGTTGTCGGTCCCCATTAACCGCGGAAAGTGAGTGATCACTGTATGCCATTTTGACCCAAAGTTGAACGTTAATAGGAGAAGCATCAGCTGTTCTATCCCAATACTGTCCTTCGCCTTCTTTAGCAGCAAAACCTTAGACTTACCCAGAATCCACTATGCAACACTTAAGAGATTACATTACACTACACTGTACTTTTTGCGGTATCTGAAGGTTTTTCCTTTCATGTTCTATTTTTGTCTTGCCCCTTAAGACTCAAATTCGCAGTGCCCACAAGTGTCAGATATTTGCCGATGCCTGTAATGAATACTAATGTGCACTTATATTAATACCCTCTTCATTTCCAGCGGAAGCACAGATAGGCCGAGATATCAGAGTGAAAACTCTTAGGAACAATAATAATAATAAAAATATATATCTGTATTGTTTGACAATAGGTTCAATGAACATAAATTTACAACATTGTGTAAGGAGGTGATGTGTATTCATGTTACCAATTGTTAGCAAATCTTCCTCCTTTGAGCTCAAGAGAAGATCAAGACAATACTAATCAATGCGGGGTGTGGGGGGGTATATGGAATGGCATAACCAGGAATAACCAGGTTAATTGATCAGTGAACTTTTTCTTTCCCGATAGCATGGATATAAGGTCGGAGCTTATCCAGGGAAAGAGCGCTTTGGGGAGCATGAAAAATCATTTTTACCAATGAACTGCTTTACAGAGCTCTCATTTTAACACTTTTAAAAGTCTTTGTAATGTGTTGGAGAAGACTTTATGGAGGGGTTTAATTTTCCAGTGTCAATTCAAGATGTCAGTGAAAAATAAACTCACATGTGGATGGAATAAATGTTGTGATGTTGCTTAAGTTAGACAATATCACGAAGGTGCAGTGCTGAACAAATTTATATCGTGAGCAGATAGCATGGTTAACATGTTTATCCAATATTATATTGAGACAGTCCAATAAGTTTTTGTCATGCCACGGTATTTTTAGGCAATAAATAAATTACATATAGGGATCCCTCACTTTTCGCGGTTAAAAGGAACCAAGACCGCCCCCTGAAACTGCCAATTTCTGAAAAGTAGGATTGAACCCCCTGACTGACGTATACACACATATGTGTATGTGTATATGTGTATATAAAATCAATAAATACATATTCAATGATTCTCATTTTATGTGGTTAATTGGGACCGAGATCCCCGTGATAGGATAATGATAATTTTATATATATATATATATATATGTATGTATATATATATATATGTGTGTGTGTGTGTGTGTGTGTATATGTATATATATATATATATATATATATATATATATATATATATATATATATATATATATATATATATATATATATATATATATGTAGGATCCCTCACTTTCTGTGGATAATTGGGACCGAGATCAGCCCCCCCAAAATCTGCGAAGTAGGATACACCCCCTGACTGATGTATACATACTTGCATATGTGTATATAATATCAATAGAATGCTATAAATGCTTATAATATATATATATATATATATATATATATATATATATATATATATATATATATATATATGTATGTGTATATATATATATATATATATATATATATATATATATATATATATATATATATACAGAGAGAGAGAGAGAGAGAGAGAGAGAGATGGCTAGATAGATGAGTGGACTATTATTGGCAATGCTTTCTACAGTACGCTGTATTGCTTTTTGATTCTGAATGACAGTCTGCTGAAAAAGCCTTTCCAAAACCAAACAATTGTAAAATGGAACAGACACTGTATTGAAAATGTTGTCTGCTTTTAGTGGTGAACAAGTACCCTGCTATAACCTTACCTTAGTCCTTTTTTCAGGATGAAATGGCCAGTCTGCAATAGATAAATAATTGAGACCATCATGTTACAGCATTATAACCAGGGGGGGGGGGGCAAAATTGCCACAACCTCTTAATTTAATCAAAATCTGACAGACTGTAATTTTTGGCTTCACCCAAAATCAGTAACATGATCATGGTATCCAATGTATTTTTGTATTTGTATAGTGTACTTGCACAAACTTGTTAAAATTATAAATAAAATTATAAAAATCACATCATTCGAATTTTCTTAAAGCTGTGAAAAGAAATAGGAAAATTTGTTTAACTTCCAACACAATAACAGTTTGAATCACTGTGATAAAGAATTCTGTAGAATTTGACACTAGCCCAGTGCTTCTCAATTATTTTCTGTGGCGCCCCCTCTAGGAAGAAATAAACATCCCCCACGCCCCACTAGTCGCTATAAATAGTATTATTTGTATATAAAATTGTTTTTAGTACATCTCTGCATAACATTGTATCGTTTTTAACATTAAAAACAACAACAACAAAAAAAACTATAGTTCAACTTACAATAAAGAAAAACTTTAACATTTTTAAACAACAACAACAAAAAAATAATAATACAAATTTGATTTACCTGAAAGACAACATTTGCTATTTTTTTAATTAAAAAAAAAAACATGATGGAAAGAAATAGTGAAAGATGAAAGAAATAGTTCATACACCCACCCACCCACCCTCTATCGCCCCGCGAGCAACTATAAATAGTATTATTTGTCTATAAAATTGTTATTAGTACACCTCTGCATAACATTGTATCTTGGTTAACATTAAAAACAAAAAAGAAAAAATATAGTTCAACTTACAATAAAGAAAAACTTCGTTAACCTTGTTTTTTTATCTCTAATTGAAAAGAAATAATAATAATAATAATAATAATAATAATAATAATAATAATAATACATCGTTATTTAAACTCATTCAACTTATTTATGTCTTAATATCGCCTTCTGTCTCCACTTTTCTTCTCATTCCAGTGAGAAAGTTTTCCGTGTTGTTTCTTGAGGGGTTGTTTCCTGGACTTCTTATCGTTTGCTAATGCAAAAGACCGCTACACCATAATGCGACAATGAGAGCACCATTGCCAACTAGTGGAGTGGAGGTGCAATTACACTTAATTTCCGTATACTATTCCAGAAAAGCATGTTCCCCAGGATCATCAACTGTCTTCCCCGGCATCACATCACCCCCCCCCCCCCCCCTGGGCGCGCCCCACTATTTGAGAAGCACTGCACTAGCCTAAGCTTGATGTTGCTCAACATGTATAATATTTTTGCTTGTCTGTGCAGCCTTCAAGTTATCTGGTCAGTGAATTCTCCTTGAGTTATTAGTTCTGTTCGATGAAAGTTACCTTTGATAGTTGGTGGTTTTAGTTTTTGGAGTGCATTCTTTCAAAACCTATAATTTGTTGTATCAGAGATAAGCGATATGTATGTTAGAAGCCAAACTTTTTTTTTTTTTTTCCATTCTCAGGATCCAAACTAAAAAGCTTTAGCAAATGGACAGTCCCAGTACTAGTCTAAGTGCTTATTTTATGTAAGCACTTGTTGAGGTTTAAAGTACAACCCTTACATTTATAAATCTGCTTTCAATTATTTTAGTGTTTAATTAATGGATGGTGCAAGAGGTTATAATAAATCTGCTACGTTTATGTGGCTGTTTGTTGTATTCATTAATGTCAGAATGAAATAGAATTGTGATACTTGCTTTTGAAAGGCAGAGTGGCCTGCTGGGGTTATAAAGATAAACATTGTTAAAGCTTATCAAACATAAAAGTTTATTTTTAGAATGGGTTTACGTGGGCCTCGTTATTTATTGCTTGCTGTCTCGACATTCTTTTTTAGCAATAACCTGTGATGTCAGTGAATACTGCCTTATTAAATTATTTAAAAATACCTTTAAACACACACACAGACACACACACACACACACACACACACACACACACACACACACACACACACATGAAAAAAGCAACAACAAAGCAATAAATACTAATATTTAAAATAATCCCTCACTACTCCATGTTTCAGTCTCTGCGGCTCAGTGCATTGCGAGTTTTTAAAAAAAATGATTGAAAAATTAAAAAAAAAAAAAATTAGGGAAAATAGGCAAAATGTTAAGGAAAATGCTGCAAAAAAACCAAACAAAAACAAATAAAAACACCCCTCCCAACAAATCTACCTACATTTTTATGTGAGGTGCACATCTGACTGTGTGCATGCGCTTCTGTATGTGTGTATTTATATTTTATTTTCATCTTATGCATTATTTTTGAATGTTTAATTGCTATTATAAACATTTATAGTGTTGAATATGTATTTATTGATATTATATACACATATACATGTACGTATACGTCAGTAAGGGGGATTGATCCTACTTCGTGGAAATCGGCGGTTGTGGGCGTGTCTCGGTCCCCATTAAAAACGGAAAGTGAGGGATCCCTGTAACTATAAGGGATATTTTTGAATATCCAGTCAGCCAGAATACATCCTTTTGGTGGAGTTGATCCTAAGGTTGGTGGTTCGAGTCCCCACAGGGTTGTCACTGTCCGCCCAGTGCAGCTAACTGGGTTATCAAAGGCGGGCCATGTCTCTCACTGTCTATGGTGAGAGGTTGATATAAAAGAACCATTGCTGACTTTCATAAAGAATAGCTGCAAAGCCATCAGTGTGTTTTTGTCCCTTGCTAAATGGTTGTGACAGGAAAGGCATCCGAAGTAAAAACCTATGCCAAATCAAATGTGCGAATCAGACGATTCGCTGTGGTGACTCCCGAGAAAGGGAAAAAGCCAAAAGGAAAAGAAGAAGAAGAAGAATAGTTTACAAATGGTGCACCTAATATCATATGCAACACCACAAATTGTTGACTGTCAGACACTGAACCAACACAACTACAATTTCCATTAAAAGTTATTTCAGATATGCAACATTTAGCACATTGGACCCAACTGCATTTCTCTTTTGGTCCTGGTTTTTTTTTTTTTTTTTTTTTTTTTTTTTTTTTTTTTTGTAGATATTTATGTAGTTCTCACAGTGTCTCTGTCCATTGTGCTTGGATGCCTGTGCTATGGACTTCATTTACCATTTTTTGCAAGTAAGTTCAGGAGTCGTTTTTTTGATGTTGGAAGAAACGTCTAAATTAACCAGAAAGCTCAATAGGGTTTTTAATGAACTCATTATCTTTATAAACACTGCCCATGTTTCCAGGAGGTATTGTCAAGCAAAACATGTAGAAAACTGACACATTTGGAGCGCACTAAGGAAATAGTGATAGGGTGTTTAGAGCGCATATAAATCCTTTATTTTAACCTGATGATTTTTTATGAAGTATATTTGATGAAATTTGCTATCCTTGTAAGTGTCTGTGGCCAGATGTCTCTAATGCAGTGGTTCTTAACCTTGTTGGCGGTACTGAACCCCACCAGTTTCATATGCTTATTCACCGAACCCTTCTTTAGTGAAAAATAAAATATGATTTTTTTTTTTTTCAAATTCAAGACACAGGTATATGTTTCTACTGGGGCACCAAAATGAACCGTGCATTAACATCACTGTGTTCAAAGAACAAAACCAATACAATGCATGAACTCCGCCCATCACAACTACTTACATTTTTATGTGAGGTGCACATCTGAGTGCGAGCGCGCGCGTGCGTCTGTATGTGTGTGTGTATTTGTTTTATTTACATCTTATGCATTATTTTTGAATATATAATCGCTATCATAAGCATTTATAGTATTGAATATGTATTTATTGATATTATATGTACATATACATGTACGTATACATCAGTCAGCACAGGGTTGATCCTACTTTGCAAATCATGCAGATAGGACGCTGACTAATATCACGTTCCGTTATATATGTGAATCCATGTTCGTCCGACCACTTTCTTTTTTTGCTCAACATAGTATGGATTAAAACATTAAGAAAGAAATCACATGACGTACCATCACAACAATCACAATTTGACTACTGAGTACACCAAATTTCCTGCAAGCACAGATTGGCCAAGCAATGTAGCGTGATCACCTGCAGCCAGTGATGGCCAAGCAGGGCATGTCGTCATGAATATGAGTCGGGTGTGTGTCTTGACCTCGGCCGAACCCCTAGGGTTCGATCGAACCCAGGTTAGGAACCACTGCTCTAATGCCATACAGTGGGGTGATGAGTACTTTTATTTAACTCCAATACACATCACAAATTAAAACTAGCATAGACTGAAACATATACAAATTCAGACCAGAATACAGTACATGTCGCCCAATCAATACCAAAATCACTCAAATGTCAGCACTAAACTAAAATCTAAAATAATACTTTTATTTTTCTCTTTTTTATCAATAATTAATTCAGTAGAATATCAAAATATTACACTAAAAAACAAGTTAATTTACTGAAACTTTAACCATCACATGTACAAGTACGTAGTATAATACGTATTATATGCTCTATAAATATAAAAAAGTACTACAGGGGTACCTCACTTTCCGCAATTAATGGGGACCGAGACCCCCCCCCCGACTTCCGATTTCCGCGAAGTAGGATCAACCCCCCTGACTAACGTATACGTTCATGTGTATATGTCTGTCTTCCTTTCGGCTTTTTCCCTTTTACTCGGGAGTCGCCACAGCGAATCATCTGATTCGCACGTTTGATTTGGCAGAGGTTTTTACGTCGGATGCCCTTCCTGTCACAGCCCTTTTAGCAAGGGACAGAAACACGCTGACGACTTTGCAGCTACTCTTTACGAAAGTCAGCAATGGTTCTTTTACATGAACCTCTCACCATAGACAGTGAGAGACATGGCCCGCCTTGTGGAGAGTGGGACTTGAACCCCCAACCTTTGGATCAGCGATCCAGCGCCCTATACCACTAGACCACCACTGCCCATATATGTGTATATAATATCAATAAATATATATTATATGGTGTAAATGCTTATAATAACAATTAAACATGGAAAAAACTAATGCATAAGATGTAAATTAAATATAAATATACACACACACACAGATGCTCGCGCACACATTCAGATGCGCACCTCACAAAAATGGAAGTAGTTTTGTTGAGGGGTTTTGGGTTGGTTTTGTTTGTTTGTGTTTTTTATTTGTTTGTTTTTTTATTTGTTTTATTTGTGTTTTGTTTTGTTTTGGATAATTGTCCTTGTTTTGTGGAATTTTCCTTAACTTTTCCCCTATTTTTCCTTCATTTCCTTATTTATTTATTTATTTAGAAACTGAAGCGTGAAGTAGTGAGGGATCACTGTGTATTGAAAGTTCAGTTTTGCCACTTTTCTTTTTTTTTTAACCACCAATGGTTCAATTTCAGAAACTGACACATATACATCTGTTACTATGTGTTCCTGACTGTTTTCATATCATAGAATATTTTACATTCTTACATTTCAATACTGTTCATGTTTCCTAACATGTCTGTCGTTTCATCCTGAATTGCCAATACATTGGTAACTGCTTACTTGTCTTTATTTCTCCCCACATTGTTGTACTTTGCTGTAAGAGTTGTTTTAAACTCATGACATCCTACTGTACATTTCGCTTCGTGAAAATGAAGAGCTTGCAACAATGATTTAAAAGCTGTGCTGACCTTCAGACACACCAGAATGCACACAGACTCTGATGAGTTCACTACAATTTGACTTACGAACTTTCTAAACACCTTCATAACAACAGTTAAGCCCGCAGTAGGAATTCAGGGTTAACACTGCTCTCAGTCAATAACCATCAGCTGATGTTAAATTATGGTTCATAACATGACCCCCCCATCACCACCCGCCATGTGACTTTTATGATCTTTCCTGACAAGCGGAAAAAATGTTTGTTTACTTTTGTCAAATTTCTGACTTTTTTAGCCCGACCAAACTTTTTTTGTTGTTGTTTTAACTTGTTTAATTGAGCACAGTATGAAATAAAGCCAAACCAAATGGCAACTCAGCCGTATATTGTTCTGTTTCTCATGTCACAATACAGTCGGCCCTCTACTTACAAAAACCTCTGTCTGTCTGTCTTCTTGGGAGTCACCACAGAGAATCATCTGATTCGCAGGTTTGATTTGGCAGAGGTTTTTTACGTCGGATGCCCTTCCTGTCACAACCCTTTAGCAAGGGATAGAAACACACTGACGACTTTGCAGCTACTCTTTACGAAAGTCAGCAATGGTTCTTTTACATGCCTCACACCATAGACAGTGAGAGACATGGCCCACCTTTGATAACCCAGTTATCTGCACTGGGGGGGGGGGGGGGGGGGCAGTGACAACCTTGCGGAGAGTGGGAGTCGAACCCCCAACCTTTGGATCAGTGATCCAGCGCCCTATACCACAAGACCACCACTGCCCCCTACTTACAAAAACCTCTGAATATGAAAAATCCAGGTTACAAAAAACATTTCCTTAAATGTTCTTCCTCTGTATACGAAACAACTTCTTATGAAAAGCGCCAAATGCACCATTCAAAAATTCAACCACGCCATTCAAACATTCAAACAATGCGCGAATTGCTCTCTCATTGGCTGTCTCCGAACATCCTGCCCCACTGGCCTCCCATTGGCCAGGAGGGAGCTGAACTGTACCCATTACTGTACCCGTACTTCCTGTTTGTCACACGCATGAAGAGGAGTTGAACAGAACTGTTGGCTCGTGAGTTTTTTGAGCGTGATCATTGCAGCGTTATGTTTTGTTATCCATCATGGGCCCCAAGAAAGTGAATTCCGGTGACACCAAAAAGAAGAGGCGGGCTCCGTTATCAATCAAAGTGAAGTAGGAGACAATAAAAATACAAAAGTGGGACGCGGTTGTGTGAAATCACAAAGGAGTATGTCCGAAACCCCTCTACAATCGGGACGATATTGAAGCAGAAGGAGACCTTAAAAGTGGAGATACAGTGACAGAGGTGATTATTTTGGAAAAAGCAACCGCCATATTTAAAGACCTCGTGAAGGAGCGTGGGGGTGAAGGTTCTTCAGACCAGAAACCCCTGAACTTTAAAGCGGCGCATGGGTGGTTTGAGAGATTTTAAAAAACTAAAATAATTTCTTTTACATTTAACACATATTTTACACAAAATTGGTAAACTTTTATCATTTTTAGCGGGCTTATGGGGTAGTCTTGGGAGCCTTGGAACGAATTACGCATTTTACATGTAAAATGCGCCTCTACTTACGAAAACTCCAGGTTACGAAAAAGGCGCTGGAACAGATTAATTTCGTAAGTAGAGGGCCGACTGTATTTAAAAGAATCACCATTATGACTTCACCACTGTTTACAAATGGCAAAATTTGAGGTGCAAAATTCCAATTACTATTCCTTTCACAAAATTGAGAAATACATCATCTATTTCAGCATATTTTATTCAAAATTTTAATTAAAAAAAATATCTAATTTTGTAATTAATTTAAAGATAAGGAGGTTTACACAACTGATGTGCAATAGAAAGCAACTGATACAGATTGATACAGATTTTGTGATTTTTTTTTTTTTTTTTAATTTGCATATTTTAGCCAAGATGTTTTGCGACTCTACGTGTAAGAGAATATACAGTTTGAACAGATATATTGTAAGAAAGAGCACAGCAATTTTTGACTGATTTGCAAATGGTTTTCAAATGTTTGGTTGAAAAAAAGTGAAGTCTTTTTTTTTTTTTTTTTTTGTAAATCAGAAAAAAAAAAGAATTCTATTGAACAAAGTGTGAATGAAATACAGATGCTGACAAAATACGCAGAATATGGCAGATGCCAGCAAATCTCAAACTTTTCTCAAAACCTGCTGTGTGGAAGTCTCTAACTTGCCACTTTTTCATGTGAATGAAAAAGGAATTTGTGAGTAAATGTGAGGAATTTGTGTAGTACACATCAGAGGCTTGTTGTGTAAAGAAGCGGAAATTTCAAACCTGTTTGAGTTGTTTTTTTAGTGTGTGTGTCTGAAACAGGCGACCGAAATTCAAAATGTCACACGACAAATTTGAGAACATTTTTAAGAATAAAATGTGACAGCCACGAATTGCCAGGTTTAGTGTAATCGCCCTTGAAAACATTATTATTTTTTAAATTACACTGCTGAATAAACTCAAGCAAATCTGCAGACTAACAGCAACAGCCATCAGCAACAATTTCTTTTGTGAAAAATTCAATAATAATAAAGACTAGTGTCCATAAAACACTTTTTTTTTTTTTTTCGTGCTGCCAGCCCCTATTTTTACTAAATTTCCTATGTACCGTTGCTGACAGTGTTTAGTGCCGTGAGCTAAAAAAACGAGCTCAGCACAGTGTTTTTCCCTCCACGGAGCTCACAGTGTATTCGCTTGAAAATGGTTCAGCTTATGAAATACCACTTAGCTTAACGAAATCATGAAATGGAACTATAGTACCTATAACTTCATTTTCAACAATGACGGAGGAGGAACTGATCCTGGCTGATCATCTCGCTTTAAAAGGTTGCCATGATTAGTGAATGAAATCGGGTGGATGGATGGATGTGGCTACATCTGTCAGATTTCATCAACTAACATGCGATGTAGCTGCGCTGTATTTATAAGCTATTACTTGTACGTGGTTCTCTAAAAAATGTGCAGAGCACCGTATATGATTAAAGTGTGTGAGTTTTATCTCAGGTGTGTGTCTGTGTCAAAGAAAGAAATAAACACGAACAATTGTTATGTGAAGTGAAAATAAACTCGGTGAAAAACGTACCTTTTCACACGTCTTTTGTTCCCGTAAACTGAGGGAATGTCACAATCAGTCCCTTATCAACAGTAGATCCTTAACATAAGTGTTCTGTGTGCATTTTAAAAAAGAAGCGAGCACGCTGAGCACAATAAAGGTTTGATGGACACACAGCTGGGGGGGAGATCCTTATCGTTATGCACTTTAAATTTAAATTTTGTCACTTTTTTTTTTTTTTTTTTTTAATAAGTATGAACTAAAGAGTCCAAGTAAAGTATTTTGGGCAGCACGGTGGCATAGTGGTTAGCACGTCCACCTCACAGCAAGAAGGCCTGGGTTTGAATCCAGGCCTGGGCGTTTCTGTGTGGAGTTTGCATGTTCTCCCCATTCTTGTGTGGGTTTCCTCCGGGTACTCCAGTTTCCTCCCACAGTCCAAAAACATGCACAGTAGGTTAATTGGCTAAATAATCTGTGGAGAGGGCTTCACTAAGTTGGATGACTTGTGCCCAATCCCGTTCTTCAATTAATAAAATATGTTTCAATCAGTAAAGTACAATAAACTGGCCTAATAGTAGAGGAGCCAACCAGAATCCTTGATTGCTCATATCCAGTGAGTGTACATATATTACAGTAGTTTTGATGTATGTTTGCTTTTTCAAATGGCAGCATTTATCAAGGCTAAAGGGACTTAATCTCACTTTGGATCTGACTGAAGAACCAGTCACTAAACTGTTATGTAACTCATTGTGATGCATTTGTTAAACAAGACCTTTCCCCCTTTGTTACTGTGTTACACGTTACAGTATCTGTAATTTCATGTCTTACACCTGCTTAACCTGCAATTTCATATCTCAGTTCTGCAAACTGCATGCATAAATTATAGATATACAAACGTTCCCCGACTTACATTCATCCGTTTTACGTTTTATGTTTTTTTTTTCCAAAAGAAAGTCAAATTTTGAGTTTAGACATACCTACCTAATGACACAATGGGGGGCAGTGGTGGTCTAGTGGTATAGGGTGTTGGATCGCTGATCCAAAGGTTGGGGGTTTGAGTCCCACTCTCCACAGGGTTGTCACTGCCCCCCCCCCCCAGTGCAGCTAACTGGGTTATCAAAGGTGGGCCATGTCTCTCACTGTCTATGGTGAGAGGCATGTAAAAGAACCATTGCTGACTTTCATAAAGAGTAGCTGCAAAGCCGTCAGCGTGTTTCTGTCCCTTGCTAAAAAGGGTTGTGACAGGAAGGGCATCCGACGTAAAAAACCTCTGCCAAATCAAACGTGCGAATCAGATGATTCGCTGTGGCGACTTCCGAGTAAAAGGGGAAAAGCCGAAAGGAAGACAGACAGACAGACCTAATGACACAATGATGTAATCATGCTGCATCCATTGTTTACAATTGACAGACTGAACGTGCCCCTCCTTCTTCCCAGTTCAGTTATCTATCTCGCTCTCTCTCTCTCTCTCTCTCTCTATATATATATATATATACGTTTGACTTGCGTTCGGCCGTCCGGAACCAATTAAAAACGTAATTCGGGGAGCATCTGTATAAGGTATCTGAAACTCTCGTTGGGGCGGGGGGCAGGATTGCATAGACGTATACCAGCTTCTTCTTTTCCTTTTGGCTTTTTCCAGAGGTTGCTACAGCGAATCATCTAATTCACATGTTTGATTTGGCGTAGGTTTTTACGTCGGATGCACTTTCAAACACGCTGACGGCTATGCAGTTACTCTTTACTAAAGTCAGCAATGGTTCTTTTACATGAACCTCTCACCATAGACAGGGAGAGACATGGCCTACCTTTGATAACCCAGTCAGCTGCACGGGGGGGATGGGGGGGGGGGGGTTAACCTTGTGGAAAGTGGGAGTCGAACACCAAACCTTAGGATCAGCGATCCAACGCTCTTTACCACCAGCAACACATAATAAACTCAAAAATGTATGCTGTAGATTTCTGAAAGTCTGTTGTCATTCGCAAAATATGTTTATAGCTTTTATATGGTGTTTTTATACAGTAGGCCCCCGGTTTTCGTGATGGTTCGGTTCCGGCCCTTCCGGCGGTCCATGAAAATCCGTGACTTATTGATGCAGTTTTAAAACCCTATGTATGATTATTACATATGCTAAAATATTCCTCTTAAGCACATTATATAGCCAGTCTTACTCATTAAAACAGTAATAATGCAGTAAAATGTAGTAATGATTCAGTAAAAACTTTTTAATTTTGTACTGTGATAATATTTATGAATAAATAAAGCACTTAGGCTCCTTACCAGAAGCTAGAGAAGATGAAGGGCGTTTGAGTGACATCATAGTGCTTAAATAATCATTAAAAACACACGAAAAACATGAATTCACAATTCAAGCAATCCAGTTGATAACTTGTGCGCAATGGGGGAAAAAAGAGGTGTAAACATCATCTGCAACCAATCAGCAGGAGGGAGAAACAACAGCTCTCACCCATTGGCTGAATTTGAATCACGTGTCAGTTACTTCGGGGTTTGATGACATTCCGCGAGTATTCGGGGTCGCAAGCGCTGAACCGCGAATGATCAAGGGCCTGCTGTATTTAGTTTACTTCTGAGTAATACATGACATACAGCAATAAAACCAAGTGAGTAGCTGGTGAAATGAATGTTCTTAACTCTGAGATATAGTTCAAATCCTATTTATAAAGTAGGAGCCAGAACTGTAGATTGTAATATAAATAATGTGATTATTATTTTTTTTTTACAAGTGAGAGTTGATAATTTATTATTTTTTTAGCATTCGTACAAAATGAAGAAAGAAAAGTAATAAAACCTGTTTGTTTATTTATTTATTTATTTATTTATTTTTGATTATTCTGCAGTGCAAAGTAAATAACTACCTTAGATTATATTATTGGTACAAATATTTCAGTATTAAATTAATTATTATTATTTTTTAAATAAAATGCCATATTTATTCCAATACAGAGGCTATAATAAAGCAGTTGTTCTGCTCAATCTCTTTTCTTTGTTCTTGTAAGTAATCAATAGGAAAGAACAACATTTGGGGTTGAACGGGTGCACCAATGGGAGATATTACCTGGAAGCAGGTACATTACTATCCATTAAGAATTGATGAGTACAGCGTGGGATTAAATAAGATTATTCCTTCCCCCACTCTTTTTCAAATATGTTACAATTAACAATTTATTTTGCTTCGTGCGTTGTGGTGTTGCCAATAATAGCATTATTATTATTATTGTAGGGTTTTTTTGTTTGTTTGTTTTTTTAGAATCTTTAGTCATCTTATTTAATTATTTATTTATTTTGCCATTGTTTCTTTATATGTACCATTTCTTGCCTATTTAATATTTTTTTTCCACATTTGAAATGAACATCGTTGATTCACTTATTCATTCATTTGTGTTTATTCTACAGTTTAATTTATCTGGGGCCTGCTGAGACCAAAAGATACACCACATTCACTGATCTACCTTAACACGTATATAAACCGAAGTAATATCCCAATTTTACTCCATAGGGTTTAGTATGACTGAGACACTTTGAAGCTATAACAGCTTCAACTCTTCTGGGTAAGTGCTCCACAAGGAGTGTGTTTTGGAGAATTTTTGACCGTTCTTCCTGAAGCACATCTGTCCAGGCCAGTGAGGTTCTTCCACACCATGTCTTATTAGATTTGGCTTTGTGCACTGCTGTGCAGTCATGTTGGAACAGGGAGTTCCCAAATTGAGCCCACAAAATTGGGAGAATAAAATTGTCCAAAATGTCTCGGAATGAAGCTGAAGCATTCAGAATTCCTTTCACTGAAACTAAGTGCTCCTGCAAACAACCCCACAACATAATCACCTCCACCTCCACCTAACTTTTGGCTCCTGCCAAATCTAGCCTCATCCATTAGATGGCCAGATGGAGAAGCGTGATTCTTCAGGCCAGAGAGTGCGTCTCCACCGCTTTAGCCCAGTGGTGGTGTGCGTTACACCACTGCATCCAACACTTTGAATTGCACTTGGTAATACATGGCTTGGATGCAGCTGCTCGGCAATGGAAATCCATTCCATGAAGCTCCCTGTGCACTGTTCTTGCGCTAACCTGATGGCCACCAGAAGTTTTTAGGTCTGCAGTGATTGACTCTGCTGAAAGTTTGCGACCTCTGTGCACTATGTGCCTAAGCATCTGCTGACCCCACTGTGTTATTTAACGTGGCCTACTACTGCTTTGTGGGTGAATAGCTGTCATTTCCAATAGCTTCTGCTTTGTTGTCATAACACTTGAGGGTTACTGTGGAATATTTAGTTTGCAAGGACATTTCACGACTGGACTTGTTGCACAGGTTTCTTTCACACTTTTTTGTAGACGTAGAAGCAGTCTGCATGCCTAGGTGGTTGAATTTATGCACCTGTGGTCACAAAGGGGATTGGAACAACTGGATTCCATTATTCGGATGGGTGAGTGAATTGTCAATATGGTGAAGATTGCTGTTTCTCATTGTCCACTCATAGTATCAACTCACTTTAAGACAAAAGGACTTCAATTGGGGTTGGAGCAGGCCTATAAGCACCTGTAACCTCAAATCCATTCAATAGCTCCATTCTGGCCAGCAACTTTACTATGCTGTCATCTGCAGAAAGGTGGTGGGGATGGGTGTGTCTCAATAAACCTTTCAGGTCAGCCAATTCCATTACAGGACTAAGTGAAAACTCATTCCAGAAATGATGTCATGTAATCAATGTGAAACAGTGATGTAATTTATCTATCCATCCTTCCATCTCGCGTCTGTAGTTGAACATGAAATGATATGAATGGGTTTATTTGAGTTTTGGGGATAATATATGTCGACAGTCATTGTTGTAATGGTAACACAGGATTGGTCGCTTCAGAGATGTCCAGTATGGTCATGTCTAGAGGTATGATGAGATATAACCTAAATTTGCACAGGCACCGTCTTTCTGATGGCTACATATTAGCTTTTTGTTGAAAAAATGAATAAATAAAAGAAATGTATGTTAAAACAATAGTGTATTGATGTAACTACATTAGGCAAATTGGAAATTAATTTCAGTATCATTAATGCAAGACTGGCATGGAGGCATAGCAATTAGCACATCTCAGAAAGAGGGTCCAGGGTTTCAATACTGGACTCATTAAGGGTGTTTCTGTGTGGAGTTTGTATGTTCTAGCCATGCTTGTTTGGGTTTCCTCCATGTAATCTGGTTCCTTCCCACAGTCCAAATACACATACATTCAGCAAATTGGCTGTTCTAAATTGGCCTGAGGTGTGATTGTGAATGATTTTGTGTGTGAGTTGGCTCTGCAATGGACAGACAAGCTGTACCTTGCCTTCCCAAGAGTAGACTGAAATAGAATCCAGCCTTCCTGCTGGTTAAAGCAGTTCAGCAAATTAGTAAATGAATGAATATTCTTAATGCATCATATTCACAACTCATTAAATAAACATTGTTATAATATGTAATGCTTTGAGAAAACAATTTATTATTATTATTATTATTATTATTATTTCTATTACTACTACGACGAATAATAATAATAATAATAATAATAATAGTACTAGTACAGTGATCCCTCGCTACTTCATGCTTCAGTTTTTGCAGCTTTAGTTCATCACGGGTTTTTCAAAAATGTCTGTCTTCCTTTCGGCTTTTTCCCTTTTACTCGGGAGTCGCCACAGCGAATCATCTGATTCGCATGTTTGATTTGGCAGAGGTTTTTACGTCGGATGCCCTTCCTGTCACAACCCTTTTTAGCAAGGGACAGAAACACGCTGACGGCTTTGCAGCTACTCTTTACGAAAGTCAGCAATGGTTCTTTTACATGCCTCTCACCATAGACAGTGACAGACATGGCCCGCCTTTGATAACCCAGTTAGCTGCACTGTCTGGGACAGTGACAACCTTGTGGAGAGTGGGACTTGAACCCCCAACCTTTGGATCAGCGATCCAGCGCCCGATACCACTAGACTACCACTGACCCCTACGGGTTTTTCAAAAATATCAACCAAAAATAATACCAAAAAATTAAGGAAAAATAAGGGGAAAGTTAAAGAAAATCCTGCAAAACAAGGCGAATTATGCAATAAAAAACAAACAAACAAACAAAAACAAAAAAAACAACCCAAACTCCCCCAAACAAAACTACTTACATTTTTATGTCAGTTGTGCATCTGTGTGTGTGTGTGTGTGTGTGTGTGTGTGTGTGTGTGTGTGTGTGTGTGTGTGCGTATCTGTATTTGTGTGTATTTATATTTTATTTGAATCTCGTGCATTATTTTAAAATGGTTGTTATTATAAACATTCATAGCATTGAATATGTATTTATTGATATTATAGACACATATACTTGTATGTAAGTCATTCAAGGGGGGTCGATCCTACTTCGTGGAAATCAGCGGTCATGGAGGGGTCTCAGTTCCCATTAGCCATGAAAAGTGAGGGATCGCTGTAATAATAATAATAATAATAATAATAATAATAATAATAATAATAATAATAATTATTATTATTATTATTATTATTATTATTATGTACATTGCCCTGCAAAAGTATTCACACTCATTTTTCAACTTTCCTATTTTGTTGCCTTAAAGCCCCTAATGTAAATATATAGATTTTTTCATGATCATTTTTTTAAATGTATTTATTTTATTTAATTTTCTTAGAAAGATTCAGCTGAGGTAGTGTGATTGATTAGAATTTGCTTCTTTTTTTTTACCTCTTTTTTTTTTGGCGCGCCCATCTAGGAGGGGCTTACATATCTGGCCTGAAAACACCTCGGAACCCCTTAAGAGGAGCTGGGTAGTGTTGCTGATGAGAAAGATGCTTGGAATTTCCTTCTAGACCTGTTGTCTCTGACTTCAGATAGACAGAAGCAAATGGACGGATGCATAATAAATCTGCAGAGGCTATTTAACAGTGTATTTATGTCTTCATATTTTATATGAAAACCCTCACAAATAATCACAGTATTTGTGTAAATATGGAATGTGATCTTAGGTCAAAGAAAAATACACCAAAGCAAATGAAGACCTGTTACACCATCCATGTGAATTATTATTTTAAATAATTTGAAAATTCTGTTATCAACATGCAGATGCCATGCCGACTAGTGTACCGAGATAATGGAGGAAATCATGCAACATGTACTTCTAAATAGAAAAAGACAGTAATCAGATCTGTCTATGTGAATAGCTTACAGATCGACTGACTTGCCACAATCATATGATGTCTGTCATTTTTAATTTCCCTGCCGTACCAAGTGATTATGCTTCATTTTCAGATAACTGGAATGCCTGGCTGAGTTTAAATAACAGATTGTTTACAGCTTGCAATTTAGAAGCAGCTCATGATTTTATCTGATGCTGTCAATTTTTGACACAGCACTGTCATAATTATGATATCACACCTGGCAGGAAATGAGTCAGTATATATCCTGACTGCTAAACTATGTAATGTTTTCTGAAAGAAAAGAAAAGAAGACAAAAAAAAAAATTCAAACAAAAAAAAAAATCTCCCAATGCAATAGTTTGAAATAAATCAGAAAACTCTATTTCAAGTCAGAATCTAAAGGTTTTCCTGTGA
>CM045744.1:34216475-34231475 GCA_024760905.1 Plotosus lineatus | reverse complement strand
CTCCGTGGAAGAGGAAGACCCTGGGGGTTGGGTGAGAGTCCGCCCATCACTGGAGTGGAGGTCACTGAGGTTGTCAAAAAGCTCCTCGGTGGTCGAGCTCCGGGGTTGGGCGAGATCCGCCCGGAATACCTCAGGACTCTGGATGTTAATAGGACTGTCTTGGTTGCCACGTCTCTGCACCATGGCGTGGTCATCGGGGGCTGTACCTCTGGATTGGCAAACTGGGGTGGTGGTCCCAATTTTTTAAGAAGGGGGACCGGAGGGTGTGTTCCAATTATCGGGGAATTACACTCCTCAGCCTACCTGGTAAAGTCTATGCAGGGTATGCTAGAGAGGAGGATCCGACCGATAGTCGAACCTCGGATTCAGGAGGAACAATGTGGTTTTCGTCCTGAGCATAGCACTCTTGACCAACTCTATACGGCTCCACAGGATTCTGGAGGGGCATGGGAGTTTGCCCAATCTGTCCACATGTGCTTTGTGGATTTGGAGAAGGCTTTCGACCGTGTCCCTCGAAAGATCTTGTGGGCGTGCTCGAGAGTAATGGCAGTTCGGATCCGTTGCTCACGAGCTATTCGGTCGCTGTATCACCGGAGCCAGAGTTTAGTCCGTATTGGTAACAGCAGCTGGATTCGTTTCGGTGGGAGTTGGAGTCCGCCAAGGCTGTCCTTTGTCACCGATTCTGTTCATAATTTTATGGACAGAATTTCTAGGCGCCAGTCGAGGCGATGAGGGGTTCTGGTTGGTGGCCATGGATATCATCTCTGCTTTTTGCGGATGATGTTGTCCTTTGGCTTCATCAAGTCGGGCCCTCCAGCTCTCATTGGGCGATTCGCAGCTGAGTGCGAAGCAGCCGGGATGAAGATCTGTAGCTGCAAGTCCGAGGCCATGGTTCTCAGTGGGACAATGGTGGAATGCACCCTCTGGGTCGGGATGAGGTCCTGCCCCAAGTGGAGGAGTTTAAGTATCTTGGGGTCTTGTTTACACGGTGAGGAAGGATGGAGCGAGAGATCGACAGGCGGATCGCTGCAGCCTCTGCTGTTAAGCGGTGCCTGTACCGGTCGTCGTGGTGAAAAAGGAGCTGAGCCGCAAGGCGAAGCTCTCAATTTACCAGTCGATCTACGTTCCAACCCTCACCTATGGTCACGAGCTTTGGGTAATGACCGAGAAAGAACAAGATCACGGATACAAGCGGCTGAAATGAGCTTCCTTCGCGGGTGGCGGGTTCTCCCTTAGAGATAGGGTGAGAAGCTCCGCCATCCGGGAAGAGCTTCGAGTAGATCCGCTGCTCCTCCGCATTGAGAGGGCCAGTTGAGGTGGCTCGGGCATCTGGTTAGAATGCCCCTGGACGCCTCCCTGGTGTGGTGTTCGGGCATGTCCAACCGGGAAGAGACCCCGGGGTCGACCTAGAACACGCTGGAGGGACTATGTCTCTCGGCTTGTCTGGGACCGCCTCGGTGTCCCCCCGGGAGAGTTGGAGGAAGTGGCTCGGGAGAGGGATGTCTGGACCTCTTTGCTAAGGTTGCTGCCCCCGCGACCCGACCCCGGACTAAGCGGAAGAAGATGAGATGAGATGAGAGCATCGGGTAGGTTTTTCAGTCATAGCATAACAGGTGATGCCCTGCAACGGCCTTGACAAGATATCCATGGTGTAACCCCGCCCTCGCCCAGAGTCGGATGAGATGGGCGCCAGCCTCCCCACGACACTAATTAGGAGTAAGCGGTTCAGAAAATGAATGAATAAACAGGTGGTGTCTTGATTTCTGCGAAGTAGGATTAGAAACCCCCCCCCCCCAACTGAGTACATGTGTATGTGTACATAATATCAATAAATACATATTCAATGCTGTAAATGCTTATAATAGCAATTAAACATTCAAAAATAATGCATAAGATGTAAATAAAATATAAACACACACACACACACACAGATGTGCGCCTCACATAAAATGGAAGTAGTTTTTTTTTTGGGGGGGGGGGGTTGTTTGTTTTTT
Source organism: Plotosus lineatus (assembly GCA_024760905.1). Taxonomy (NCBI): domain Eukaryota; kingdom Metazoa; phylum Chordata; class Actinopteri; order Siluriformes; family Plotosidae; genus Plotosus; species Plotosus lineatus. The sequence continues at coordinate 34,229,481 of CM045744.1, read as the reverse complement.
TGCATAATTGGCCTTGGTTTGCAATATTTTCCTTAATTTTTTTCCTACTACTTTTCCTTAATTTTATATAAATATTGTATATACACACACACACACACACACACACACACACACACACACACACACACACAGGGATCCCTCGCTACTTCGTGCTTCAATTCATTCGACCTCAGTGTGTCGTGTTTTTGTTTTTTTTGTTTTTTTAATTTATTGATTTAAAAAAAAATGAGGGAATTAAGGAAGAATAGGAGAGGAGTTAAGGAAAACACCACAAAAACAATGCCAGTTATGCAAAAACACCATAAAAAAAAAAAAAATTGGATTTCCAAACTCTTGTGGTCATGGCAAGCAGTTTTCTCACCAGCAGCAGCGCAGCGAGAGAGCGAGAGAGAGATTTTTCCGCCACCGGGGTTTATAATCCAGGAATGGAAATCACAGCTGAAGTAAAAGACAATGAAGAAGATCTGGTTTATGCACAGCAATCTCCGAATTAAATAACTCTCCTCCCAGTGACAAAATAAAAGACTAGGTGTGGTTCAGTCTTCACTCTGAGAATGGGGCGGTCAGTGCGGTATTAAGCATTAATATTATTTCAAAGAATGTTGAGCAGGCCCCTTCTTAAAATTAGTCTTCATATAGTTTTCTCTGTTGCTGTCGTTTTAATAAATTAAAACTGTGACAAAACAGCACTAATATAATGAATAAAGAAAAAGAAGATCCTCCGAAGGGAGTGATGAGGTGGGGTACCCAACATGCGGAGCCGCAAGTGCAAAACTGCGAATAGTCAAGAGCCTTTCTGTGACGAACAATGGGTCGAAGGCACACGAAAAGCATCATGGGTATTATGGAGATGCAGCTCTGTAATAGCCAAAAGGGGGGCCAGCGGGGCGGGGTGTTAGAAGGTAGCCAATGGGAGCGCAACTCGCGGATTGTTTGAATTTTTGAGATGGCACTTTTCGTAGCATGAATTTTTTTCGTATCCAGAGATGGAAATTTTAAGGAAATGTGTTTCGTAACTTGGATTTTTCGTTTGTTGACTCTTTTGTAAGGTGAGGTACCACTGTATATACACATATAAATTATTGGTTATGGATATGCTCATTCCGTCAGTCTGAAATATTAATTCAGTCTGACAAAAAGTCTGTCAAATAACTTCATCTGATTAGGGTTGTAAAGAGCCAGGATTCTGTTTCAGCCAACACAGGGGTTGGGGGTGGGGGGGGGGGGGGTCAAGTAGCAATGGCCAATGAAACCTAATGTGCATGTATTTGGGCTCTTGATATGCTTGGGACTTGAACCCATGACCTTTATGCTGTGAAGCAGAACACAGTAGAAGTCTGGGCATGTTTTATGTATACAATTGTTCACAACAGATATTTAGTACAAAGGTAAATTAAATATGGGATGTTTTATTGTCAGAGTTTGTTTTTTTTTTTTTTTAGTTATTAAAGGGAGCCCTTTAAGTAGGCACTTGCATACTTTATGAATCTCTGTTGTTTTTTGTTGTATAAAGGAAGAGGTTCTTTACTTGTTTTACACAAGTAAAACATTTTCTCAAGTCTGATAAATAATGTAATCAGAGGGAAATATTGCTCAAATTTTGTACAATTCAATCATTTCCACTGTAATAAAAATAATAGCCTTTACCTGATAAAATTATATTTCCACTCCGGATTACGAACTTTTACTTGTGGAGGGTTATTTTCATTCAATCTCGAAATATGTTCTGCGGCTTGTAAGGTCTGTTTATAATCTATGGGGCTTTGTCAGGTTCCTTGTAAAAATGTGAACCCCGTCCTTTTATTTATGACACTGTGGGCAGAAGTGCCAACCTCTACACTACCCTGCCATTGAGATATAGATCAATGTGATATCATGTAATATTATTTAAATTGCTATAAATATCATCATCATCATGATCATCATGAGATGTCTATGGACCTGATGATGATGATGATGTTGATGATGATGATGATCATGATGATCATGATGATGATGATGATGATGATGATCATCATCATCATAATGATCATCATCATCATGATGATCATGATCATGATGATGATGATGATCATGATGATCATGATGATCATGATGATCATGATGATTATGATGATCATGATCATCATGATGATCATGATGATGATGATGATGATGATGATCATGATGATGATCATGATCATCATAATCATCATCATCATCATGATCATCATGATGATGATGATGATGATGATCATCATCATCATGATCATCATCATCATCATCATCATCATCATCATGATCATCATCATGATCATGATCATCATCATCATCATCATCATCATGATCATCATGATGATCATGATCATCATAATCATCATGATCATCATGATCATCATCATCATGATCATCATGATGATGATGATCATCATGATGATGATGATGATCATCATCATCATCATCATGATCATCATCATCATCATCATCATCATCATCATCATCAGGTCCATAGACTTTTGGCCGTAGGTACACTTTGTAGTCTTCCACCAGACAATCTGGAGTAAACATGGTGAGTGTTTCGATAGACAAAACTCCCTGGTTGTGCTCAGCTCTTCTCCAGATAAATCCCAGGCTGTAAATATAAAGATCCTAAAATATGAAAGTTCTGAAATATTCTAAAACTGTATATAAGCGCAGTGTTTTGGGAGAAATAAAATACTGTAGTGGGAATATCATTGGTTGAGGAACCTCACAGTACTTTTTAGTGCTCAAAAATACAACTTAGTAAATTTGTAAGAATGTGTTTACTTGTTGCTGAAGTTATTCGTTTTATTCTAATTTATTTATTTATTTATAATTTTTCAAGCAAAGCTATACAAATATAGTTGAGATTCTAATCAGTTATAAACACTCCATATAGTACAATGTATCAGGGTTTCCCAAATGTAAAGCATAAGCATGCCATTATTATTATTATTATTATTATTATTATTATTATTATTATTATTGTTATTGTTATTTTCATATTTTATAGTACTGTCACATGCCCATACAGTAACATCCGTTCATTATTTTGAACAACTTAATCCTAATTTGGGTCAAGGGGAGGCTCGTGCCCATCTCAGCTGACTCTGTGCGAGCTTGCCAGGCCATCACAGGGCCAACACTCACAAAACAATCCATACACTCACACCAAGGGGTGATTTGTAGCAGTCAATTTACCTACTGTGCATGTTTTTGGACTGTGGGAGGAAACCGGCGTACCTGGAGAAAACCCACGCAAGCACGGGGAGAACATGCAAACCCCACACAGAAACGTCTGAGCTGGGAATCAAAGCCAGGACTTTCTTGCTTTGAGGTGGCCATGCTAGCCACTGCGGCACCGTGCCGCCCGCATACAGAGACAGTATTATTTTTGGAAGCAAACTTGTGTCTAATTTAAAATGGTTTCAAAGGTGTTATAATAACAGATTCTGCATTCACTCAGAGCAGCGCATGTGTCAACGCTTGTGCTAATAGTGTGAAATTGGATTTGAGTTAGTAATCAGAAACACCAAAAGCTTGCACCAGTTGCCAACAGCTCCGTTTTGATCTCACTTATCAGTGGACAGAGAGCCGGTGTGAACCCTAACAAAGAGCTAATTAACGCATAACTACAGTCAACCCTCTAGAAAGGAAAGCGTATACAATCTTCAGTCTCTGTAATTACTCATTAGACTCTGGGCCATTCAATTCGATCTGGCGTCATTAGCCGCTTTATAGGCTGCATCTGTGCCGGTGTGTGAGGAAAAGGATTACAACTCAATGCCGTAGCTGTCTGCATGTCTTCAGGTGCAGATTTCAACTCCCATTAAAATGAAGCCATCACAATCGGATTTGCCACCTGGCCAAGCTTAGCTTCTATGCAATATGATCCCTTGGGAGACAAAAATTATGCAGATTTTCTCAAAAATGTCACCATCAGGTGATATCTAAGGAAAATTTCAAAATAGTAGCCTATTAAGCTGCATATTTAATTACAGAACTGCACAGTTCGTGCTCTTTTTTTTTTTTCTTTTATGGATTATGCAAAAGCATTTTGTGCTTAATATTTAATGAAATTAATTTTAAGAATAGATAACATTGACTAACATTTATAGACTTCTAACATTTACAGTTATGAATAGCTGCAGAGAGAACTAGAGGAATCACTTTCCGCGGTTAATTAGGGCTGAGATTCCCCCACGACCGCCGAATTTTGCGAAGTAGGACCACCTCCAATACGACTATGTATCCATCCGTGTATATGTGTATATAATTTCAATAAATACATATTCAATGCTGTGAATGCTTATAATAACAATTAAAAATTCAAATATAATGCATGAAATGCAAATAAATTATATATACAGACGCTCCTCAGCTTACGAGCGAGTTAGGTTCCAGACGGCCGTTCATTAGATGACTTTGTTTGTCAGTCGTTACAGGGCATTCTTTAGAGGGGAACATATGTTTAAACCTTGTATAAGTAACCTATACGAGTTTGTACTGTATACAATCTCTCTCTCTCTCTCTCTCTCTCTCTCTCTCTCTCTCTCTCTCTCTCTCTCTCTCTCTCTCTGTCTCTCTCTCTCTCGCTCTCTCTTTCTCTCTCTCTCTTTCTCTACATAATCGTCTGTACATTATCAATATCATTACGTCCCGTGTTTAAACTCCTGGTTCCTCTCGAGCACAGCACAGTGGATCTGATCAGATTTACAGAGAGTTTCGCTCTTATCCAGTTCATTCTAATACTGCAGTCAATTTGTTTTTTCTTTGAAAGTTTTGGTGCAGGTTCAGAAATGTATCATTCTGCTTCTCTTACAAGACCTCCAGAAGGTGTAAAGCATGTGTCAGCCACACCCCTCTGCCGAAGCCTAGTATTAAGTGTACCTCAAAATGATGTTGAATCATATTTCATACTTATATTTATGATATATCTTTATATAGATTTTATTCAATTTCTATTACTACTTGTTCTTCAATTTCATTTCACTCTCACTTTCACTTTTGACTTCGGACAGCCCTGTTCGTATCTCCGGATGGTCATAAACCGAATGTACGCAAGTTGGGGACCGTGTATACACACACACACACACATACACATACATACACACACACACACACACACACACACACACACACATACACATACATACACACACACACACACACACACACACACACACACACACACACACACAGATGCGCACTTCACATAAAAGTGTAAGCAGTTTTGTGTGTGGGGGGGTCGTTTTTGTTTGTTTGTTTTTTTGTTTTGTTTTGTTTTTTGTTTTTTGTTTTTTTGCATAATTGGCCTTGTTTTGCAGCATTTTCCTTAACTTTTTAAATTCGATGAGTATTAAAAAAACAAAACAAAAAAACTCGATGCACTGAAGTCGCATGAATTGAAGTCGCGAAGGATCTCTGTAGTTGGCCACACACACACACACACACACACACACACACAGACAGATCATTGTCAGTATATAATGCTTGTAGCTTGTAATTAAAAATCAGTAAGTCTATTCCTTTTCCATGTTGTGTACATTTATGCTAATATTATTTGTTTAGATATGCAGAACTTAGTATTTAACTCATCATTTCATTTTCTGAAATGCTTTATCATCTCTTAAGGTTGCCAGATGGCTAAAGCCCGTCCATCATGGACGAAGGTGGTGTAAAACCTGTCCAGCTTGGCAGTTTTTTCGATGCCAACACACAAAACTGTTCACACTCACATTCACACCTGGGGTACTCCAGAATATCCCAATCGGCTAATATGCATGTATTTGGACTATGGAAGGAAACCAGAACACCGTGAGGAAACATTCAAACATGGGGAGAACATGCAATCCCCACACAGAAAGCCCCCTCAGTGGACATAGGGCAAACCCAGGACCTTCCTGTTATGATGGGACATGCTAAGCACTGCACCACCATGCCATGCAAACACTATTTTTCAAACAAAGCTTCGTTAGTATCATTTTTATTTGCAGACCACGATAGGACAATAGTACAGATGATTATAAATGATATAACTTTCTGTTCACTGTCAGCACTTGATCTAGTGTGTCCGAGATTTCATGATAATACAGATAACATTATGATACAAACTGTGTGTTAATGTATGGTTTAATCCGGATGTCTGAGATGAATATACAGACGCTCCCTGACATACGTACATCCGTTTTACGTTTTTTAAATTTTACGTTTTTTTTTTTTTTTTTTTTTTTAAGTCAAAAATGACGCTGCATCCATTGTTTACAAACGACAGACTGAACATGCCCCTCCTTCTTCCCAGTTCAGATATATATATATATATATGTTTCTGTGTGGAGTTTGCATGTTCTCCCCGTGCTTGTGTGGGTTTCCTCCGGGTGCTCCGGTTTCCTCCCACAATCCAAAGACGTGCACTGTAGGTTAATTGGCCGTTCTAAATTGACCGTAGTTTCTCTCCTGCAGTGGCACTGGAACCCAGTCGTATCGGCACTTGCCTTTCCATTGGATCCTTCCGGCGCCGAGACGGGGGTGGGGACTTGCTGCTTGGGTAACAGCCTGTCCCTCATTACTCCCTACCCAGGCTCTGCACACTGGGGAGTATCACCAGCCGGGATACCAGCCAGAGCGCAGCCATAGTCCTTCGAGACTGACGGAGGCCTACCATATATATATATATATATATATATATATATATATATATAGCATGTTACCCTTGTGTTAAGATGTCATCTCCGTAATCTTTGTGTTTATACTGTTTTGCAGATTTTTGTGACTTTAAGCAAATATGGTTGGTCAGAAGTGTAAGCCTACTAGCCTGGGTGCAAGTCTCATGCACAGAGATGAATTAACTATCTGCTCGGATCGGCACAATCTACCATGCATACTCAGTTAAGCAAAGAGAGTTGTAAAATGAATGAAAACCCGAATCCAGAAAAGAAAGAGAACTCTCCGCTCTGCTGGTGATTCACATCAGTGCAGGCTGAGTTCTAAATTAGTTCAAAGGCGCCCTTGCTCACTTGAAAGTCCGGACATCCGTATAACTCACAGCACGTACACTACTTTCGGTTGTGAGCGCATCACATATTGTAAGCATTGATTGGCTGTTTTAAGCTTCATGTAAAGTGACTCGGTATAAATAAGTGACTTATTTGAAATTAATGTTGATATTATTTGATATATTTGATATTATTTTACAATGTTATGTTTATAATAATTGATTTAGGGGTGTTTTATGAGATACGATAATGGTACTTATGGATGTATAGTACAGTATGAGCGTCATACGTCACACGTCAAACGTCACTGTAACAACTTGTGTTCACTTTCAACTTACGTTCATTCATCCGGAACCAATTAAAAACATAAGTCGGGGAGCGTCTGTCTGTATATATATATATTTACTTTTTTTTTTTTTTTTCTTGTTCTGTCATCTTAATACTCGAATCATAGTAGGTAAAGCTTTCCTGTACTTCATCTATGCCACAGTGCATCTGGTGGAAGCAGAAGTAGCTGGCTACATGCACACCATAATTTCTAGGAGGGAGCTGAAAATTGCATCTAAATGGAATCATAAGCCGGCCAGGCAGCCGCGGGCTCAGCTGAGTCTTGACCTTCTGTTTTAGTCAGGCTGCTATGGGATAATGAGAAACCAGACTCAGAGAGGGCACTTTTTCATTGATGGCTTCAGAGCAATTTCTTCGAAGCAATGGGGATTGCTATGGCTGAGACTGTGTAGAAAGCAAGTAGAAGGAAGAGACAAGAACAAAATGCATGGCAATGAGATAAATAGGATGACATAATCCAGATTTGTAAGTCAATATATTATAGACAGCATCCTCCTTTTTAATGCCTATCCTCGCATTTTACGCCTACAGTACTATTTCCGCTTACTAAAGCTAAAAATGCCTCTGGTAGACCTTTCAGAATGTTGCAATCACCACAGTGATGAAAAAGCCAGCTGTGCTACAGTGATTGTATATTACATAACTACGCTTTTTGCCAGGAAGGAGGGGGGGGGGTGATTTGTAAAAGGTGCTCACTCTTATACTCGAGGAGACATTATGTGTATTGATGAGGATGGCAGGAGCTCAAAAGGAGCATTAGGTTGATAAAAGCTCAGAGGGAAGCCCTAATCTCCACCCTATTGACAGGGAGCCAGGGGATGACTTGCAATCACTTGCCCTGAGTCAAATATTGGATGGGGTTTTGATTGCAATGCTCCAATGTAAAGCTTGTCGATGGATCTTCAGGCCCTCATTGACACTCACATCTCATTTCGCTGATGCAAAAGTGAAGCTTCACATTAGTTGGAAACATAGAAAACAGCATTTATACATGGAATGATGATTGCATCATTTCAGTGACCTCAAGGCTTACAAGATATGAGAAGGTTCTCATTTTTCATCTTTCAGAGCTTTGGATGTTCACTAATTGGTCCCTGATTGTTGTTTTAGGTTCGACATGCCAGGTGGTTTAGTCTTTTTTTCCCCTTATTCTCTAAATTATTCTCCTCATTAAAACCATCTTTTGATGGAAATGGAAGATCTGTTATAAACTTTGATGATGAAAGCTCATTCACCATTGTTGACCTGAAATGCATTTTCCCTGAAGATGGTAATTATGCAAATACTGATATTTGGACATTACAAGTGGGGTTTTATTTTAAAAAAAAAAAACAAAACATCACAATAACAAAATATTATTAACATGTTGTCATAGCTGTTGTACATATCATAATTACAGTATACACGTTCGGTCAATCCTTCAATTCATTTTTATTTCTTTTTTGTAACTTACTCCTAAAAATTCTATGTAGCACAATAAATAACTAATTCAATAAATTCAATAATTCAGTATTTAGGGTGGTTGACCGGTGGTAAGGTGCTGAGCCCAAGGTTGGGGGTTCAAGCTCAACCCTCAACAGGTTATCATCATAACACCTCCCCCCATAAACGTACACACACAAACACATTGTGTGTGTATATATATATATATACATATATATCAATAAATATGTATTCAATGCTATAAATGCTTATAATAACAATCAAACATTCAAAAATAATTCATAAGATGTAAATAAAATATAAATACACACACATACAGACGCGCACACACACACACACACAGATGCGCGCCTCACATAAAAATGTAAGTAATTTTGTTAGGAGAGGTTTGGATTACTTTTTAGGGTTTTTTTTTTTTTTTTTTTTTTGCATAATCAGCCTTGTTTTGTAGCTTTTTCCTGAACTTATTCCTTATTTTTTAATGTTTTATGAATATTTTTGAAAAACCCGTAATGCACTGAAACGCAAAGTATCGAGGTACCTCGTGGTTCAGACATCTTCTGCACAATAAGAAGGTTGTACACCTGTTTTGAGTACAATTACCTGTCCATGCTGTAAAATAATTTCACATGACAAAATTTCCCGAATTAAGATTGTTCAATCTAGAACTAAGATTATAGTGTAGATTTGAACAATTAAAATAATAAATTAACTCTTAAAACAAGGTAAATAAACTAACACTTCTAAGTCTATGTTTTTCTGTTTATTTGTTTTTGTTTTTTTTTTTAGTCTTGCGAGGAACCAAATAATTTGCCATCTGCACTGCTAAATCTGTCCAAAAACATGGATATTTTCAATCTGTTTTTCCACTATCCCTCAACAATACCCCAACCCTATAGCTCTGCGCACTGATGCACTCATACTCGTTCATAGTCAGGTATGACAGCTCATCATGACACTAATAAAAGCACACCTTGCTGTTCTCAGTTACAGCTACGTGTGGTTTGAGCACAATTTAGTTGTCACTCAGACTGTATTCAAAAGGGATCAGAGGGTTCTCGGATTTCCATGGCTTGTGTGACAGGTCACTGATATGTGCCACGATCCAACACTGCTATCCTTTTCTGAACATCACCTGCTGCAAGGTGCAATGAGATAGGAGCAATTGAAGAAAAAAAAAAAAGTTGCTGGAGACACACATATCAGAGGCTGCACAGCTGTGTTCTGAGTGTGCCTAACAAGAAAGAACAGCAGGAGCAGTGTAGTTGTGTGATGTGTCAAGATTGGAGGCAGAATAGGAAGCTGTTGCACTTATTTTCTAGTTTATGCACTGCACAGGAAAGAGAACAATTTGTGTCCACTTTCTAACCCTGGAGTTAAAGCAGACTTATAAGGGTCATAGGTCTACCGATTTATAAGCAAAACTTGGACAATATTCAAGTCTAAAGTGCACCTTTTTATTCATTACATGCAAAGTTTTATAGTCGACAAAAGCTCTGGAACCACATAAAAAAAAATGAGTCTGCAAATGGGGTCCAGGGGTAAAGTCCAAGTCGCAACAACTTAAAGAAATTTTGCTTGGCACGTAGCTAATGAACCTCATTTATCAAGTTTTGGTTAAGATGTGAGGAGATGTTTTCATGGACAAAACAGAAATCCCCACATCGTCTTGACCTACGATGAAAAGGCTTATTATTATTATTATTATTATTATTATTATTATTATTATGATTATTATTATTATTATTATTATTAGTATTATTATTATTAGTATTATTATTATCATTACTATTATTATTATCATTACTATTATTATTATTATTATTATTATTATTATTAGTATTATTATTATCATATTTATTGTTATTATTATTATTATTATTATTATTATTATTATTATTATTATTATTATTATTATTATTATTATTATTATTGTTATTATTATTATTATTATCATCATCATCATCATCATTTTCTGTAACCGCTTCATCCTAATTAGGATCACGGGGTGGCTGGTGCCCATCCCAGCCAACTTCGGGCGAGTGCAGAGTACACCCTGGACAGCTCGCCAGGCCATCACAGGGCGGAAACACGCCGACGGCTTTGCAGCTACTCTTGTCGAAAGTCAGCAATGGTTCTTTTACATGCCTCACACCATAGACAGTGAGAAACATGGCCGGCCTTTGATAACCCAGTTAGCTGCACTGGGGGGGGCAGTGACAACCTTGTGGAGAGTGGGACTCGAACCCCCAACCTTTGGATCAGCGATCCGGCGCCTTATACCACTAGACAACCACTGCCCCTATTATTATTATTGTTATTATTATTATTATTATTATTAGTAGTAGTAGTAGTATTTATTTATTTATTTTATATATTTTTTTAATTTGTACAAATTTACAGGGATCCTTCGTTACTTCACGCTGCAATTAATGCGGCTTCAGTGCATCACGTTTAAAATCAAAAGAATAAATATTCATCGAATTAAAAAATAAGAAAATTAAGGACGAACGGGGGAAAAAGGGAAATGCTACAAAGTAAGGCAAATTATGCAAAAAAAACAAACAAACAAACAAAAAAAAACTAAACCAAAACAAAACACAACCCAAAATCTCCCATCAAAACTGTCTATATTGTTGCATCTGTGTGTGCATGCACATCTGCGCACGTGTATACGTGCGTGTGTGCGTGTGCATGTGTGTCGTCTTCTTCTCATGCAATACCCTCTGTAGTTTTGAATGTTTAATTGTTATTATAAGCATTTATAGGATTGAATATGTATTTATTGATATTATATGCATATATACATGTATGCATACATCAGTCGGGGTGTTTGGGGGTTGGGGGTGATCCTACTTCGTGGATTCCGATGGTCGCGTGGGGATCTCGGTCCCAATTAACCGCGGAAATTGAGGGATCCCTGTATATCAAACATAAAGTGTATACATGCTCATAAAACATTACATGAAAGCCACAGTCACACCCGCTTCAAGTGCAAAGCTGAAAATGGGTGGAAAATGGAGACAAAAAAAAACAAAAACATTCACTCACATTTAACACTAGGAACAGTTTGCAACAGTAATTTGGCCTAATGTGTCTTGGGACCGTGGGAGGAAACCGGCGTGTCTGGAAGAAACCCACACAAGCCCAACAGACCAACAAATAAACAAACAAACAAACAGATAAATCTCACTGTATTGCAGCACAACCACTCAAGCACTTCAATCAACAAAACACATCCCACCTTTTTATTCCTATTATTAAGCGACATTTTATGAACTGTCCTAACTGGATAAGGATGCCTATTTATCTTTAAGCAGACTTATTGATCTATAATCATAGAATTCTATTTAAATAGTCACAAAAATTATTCACGTAAAATTTGCAGTGACTTAAAACATTATTACCTTCAAACCCTCTCAGTAATACTCCCTAAGCCATGTGTACATAGGAAGGTGTGAGTGACAGGAAACCACGTAAAGTAAATAGTAGTCAGGGAACTTAGCAATGACGAGCAAAATGTTCTTTTTCCAGCTGAGAAGTGGGTGAGACTTAATGAAGTTAAAATTCAATGTTCAGGCAACGTGATTGAACTCCCAATTACAGTAAGAATCTGCCCTGGATTAACAGATGCTCCTATCTGATAAGTTCTCCAAATGTTTACTCAAAAACTGCAAACACATACCTTCCACAAACACTACACGATTGATTCACTGCAGAAAATTGTCCAAATTCGTAGGATAAACATCACTGTGTCTTACAAAACTCACCACTGTAGAACTGAGTAAGTAAAAAAAATAAAATAAAAAAAAAAAAAAGTTTTCTTTTCGAAGTAAATTATCAGTGTTACTTGTTAATCTTACTTATTATAATGAACATACAAATTCCATTCAGTTTTTTTGATCATCAAATGATCTCAGTATTGTTTCAGTACGAGGCTTTCTGGCTAATAAGACCACATACAGTGAACCCTCATTTTTCACGGTTAATGGAGACCCTCCGCGAATGTTGAATTTCCATGAAGTTGGGTCACCCCCCACCCCCCCCCACCCCCGACTGACATATATATGTATATGTGTATACATATTTAATGCTATAAATGATTATAATAACAATTGAACATTCGAAAACAACGCATAATATGTAAATTAAAAATGTAAATACACACACACACACACACACACACACACACACACACACACACACACACTCACACACAC
>CM045744.1:34201475-34213975 GCA_024760905.1 Plotosus lineatus | reverse complement strand
TTGGCTTTCATAAGCTGAAGTTTCACGGTATATAAATTCGATAATGAAATGTCTCTCTCTAGTGGGTGTCAGATGTAAAGTGGATTAAAAAGTTTTTAGGTTGTTCTGTAGCGGCCTGTGGTTTCCGAGTACATTTTATAGTTTGTAATAAGATTGTTAATGAAATGTGTCCTCAGCGTCTCCAAATTACAAGCTTTTTTTGTGAGATTGTATGTCATTATTATGTGGCTTATGCAAAGTGCATGATCTGATTGGTCTCCTATGGTGGGACTAAAAACATCTATGCATTATTTTTTTTTATTCAAGAGAATTCTGAGATTTTATGTCCGTATGGTGAAAGCCATCAAATTATTCTTGGTGTTGCATCATTGCAGTTGGACATTAATTTGCTGAATTATTGCACTATTGTTATCGGATAAATTGATTGACTATTCATTGGCACTTAAAAAAAAAAAAAAAAAAAAAAAAAAAAAATATATATATATATATATATATATATATATAAATGTTTCTGAGTAGTACGTACTTAAACTCCTAAAGAGGGTCTTGGTGTCTTGGTTCTCCATAGTTGCCTTCAAGTCTGCATTCTCAATTCTCGCGTCACATGACACTACACAAGACTTTGGTGATTGAGTTTCTTGCAGAATGTTATATCCACGGACACGAGTAAGAAAGATGATTCAACCCTATCTGTGGCTCATTGGTAATGATCAATAAACTGAACTTGTCTTTGAGCAACTTCCTGAGATATGGGGACACAACTTTCCATGTTTCCAGTTTCTGAGTGTTTTCATGGTCGTCTTTATCTATGTAAGTGGGGGGTATGTTCCATCCAGTGTAGCTGGAGGATGTTTGGTCAAGGACCAAGTTTCTTCATTATAAGGCAAACTAGGCTCCACTGTGCTGCACATGTGTTGCATTTTGAAGTCATGTCTTCTGTTGGCATTCCAAATATAGTGCGTATTGTTACAGGTATATAAAACGTTTGATTTTGTAGCATGAAAAATCTTTCTTGAATCCATATAAAAGCCAAAGTACTTAAAGTCATTGACATTTATGATGATGTCAAAGGTTTTGGGGTTCCTATCTTAGTAGTTTTGATGTTTTCCAGCATAGTGGTGGTGCTTATGTGCATCATTTCATCACAGCACAGGCCTACCTGTATAGCTGCACTCTTTTTTTTTTTTTTTTTTGAGTGATTGGAGGAGTTATTTGATTTGAGTTATTTGAGTCCTTTATTGATTGCATGAACAATGGGTCATCTAACGCCAGATCAGTTCTTTGTGGAAGATCTTTAATTTTTTCTTGAATTGATTTGTATTCCTTTTTTTATTATAAGGTCGTGAAAAGCAGGGTATATAAGGAATGGTGCTAGTGTGTCAACTTGTTCCAGCAACGGTTCCAAAATATGTCTCACAGCACGGAGGAATTAATGTAGTAGTGGTGTTGGTGTATAGAGCTCTAATTGTATTGATAAGGTGAAGGACAATGTGAGATTAGTGCTTAAAGCTGCTTCTTCTTTTCCTTTCAGCTTTTCCCCCTTTTTTTTTTTTTTTTTTCAGTTGTCACCACAGTGAATCATCTGATTGGCATGATTGATTTGGCGTCGAGTTTTACGTCTGATGCCCTTCCTGACATAACCCTTTAGCAAGGGACAGAAACACGCTGATGGCTTTGCAGCTCCTCTTTACGAAAGTCAGCAATGGTTCTTTTACATGAACCCCTCACCATAGACTGTGAGAGACATGGCCCGCCTTAGATAACCCAGTCAGCTGCACTGGTGGGACAGTAACAACTTTGTGGGGAGTGGGACTCAAACCCCCCAACCCCAGGATCAGCGATCTAGCGCCCTTTACCACCAGGCCACCACTGCCGTAGGTAAAGTCTGTTGGGATTTTTACACCCTGAGCCTAGTGGCTCATCAGGCCGGTTCTTATCCCCGGTTTCCGTCGCGTGAAGCGAGTAGGAGTGCAACACCTTCTGGAAGGGACGCTAGTCCATCACAGGTTACCTCCCCAGTATATTTTTACTGGTACCCATTTATACTGCTGGGTGAACAGAGGCACACTTGTGGTTAAGACCTTGTCCAGGGGTCTTAGCACAGTGAGGGTCTCACTGGGATTTGAACACACAACCTTCCGATCATGAGTACAGCACCCAAACCACTACGCCGCCGGAACGACCACTGCCCTAGCTTAGTGGTTAAGGCTCTGGGTTACTAATGTGAAGGTTGGGAGTTCAAATCCCCAGTGTCACCCTGCTGGCCAGAATGAACAGGTTGAGGTGAAGGCCGTTAATCTATATTTGTGGTAAAAATGTTAAATGTAAGTTGCTCTATATAAGAGTGTTTGCCAGATTATATAAATTGAATGCGATGGAATGAATGAAAGAATCCTTGACATCATTACTGTATCTGTGTCGTCGAATGCTTCAAGAAGATTGACAAAGAGCTAAGTCTCGGTTCCATACGTTTATTCCAGTTTTGTCTCACAGTTCAAATTCAGGCACATTTGGCTTAAGTGGATGTTCATACTGCCACTTGGTCTGATCCAAATAGGATAAATCCTGATTTTTCCCAAGAGAAAAAAAAAAAAAAAAAAAAAAAAAGAAAAGGTGGTACACTGGTTAGCAATGCTGCCCCATGTCGCTGCAGACCTGTATCATTCTGCGTGGAGTTTGCATGCTCTCTCTCCCTGTGTTTGTGTGGGTTCCCCCCAGGTAGACCCATTTGCTCCCAGAGTCTGAAAACATGTGGATTAGGTCTAGTGACTACTCGACAATGAAATATTTTTGAATACAAGTGTGAATGATTGATTGTCGTAGTCAGTGCGTTTCCATGCAGTTAGGTCAAGCTACAGTTCCAGCTTGACTGGGCCATTTAACTGGATTTCTGTCCTTGTACCAATATGCAAGCACATGAATGGGATTGATTTATTGGCCAGCGTGTCGTTAAGATTAATTAAAAAAAAAAAAAAAAGTCAGAAGTTAATACAACTTGTTAACACTGGGCTTTTTACTCTGAAGCATTTATATGGTGACACGAGCAACAGGTTTCTTAAGATTGATAGCGAGCTAATGCTGTTCGTTTAGCCTTAACTCTTTAATTAGTCATTACATGATTCAAAAGAAAAAGCATTATAATAATTTTTACATCAATTAAATAAACCATTTCAGTGTGATGTAATACATATTATAAGTATAAGTATTGTCTGTCTTCCTTTTGGCTTTTTCCCTTTCACTCGGGAGTCGCCACAGCGAATCATCTGATTCGCACATTTTGATTTGGCAGAGGTTTTTACGTCGGATGCCCTTCCTGTCACAACCCTTTTAGCAAGGGACATAAACATGCTGACGACTTTGCAGCTACTCTTTACGAAAGTCAGCAATGGTTCTTTTACATGCCTCACACCATAGACAGTGACAGACATGGCCCGCCTTTGATAACCCAGTTAGCCGCACTGGGGATAAGTATAAGTATATATTATATAATAAGTATATAATAAGTATATTAAATGAAAAATGCCTATTGCTTGCACGTATATATTTAAAATGATTTGTGAAGGTTATATTCACATGCAAGCGGTGAATATATTGGTAGTAGTCAGAGAGGCTAGCTTGAGATGGTTTGGACATGTACAGAGGAGGGATAGTGAGTATATTGGTAGTAGGATGCTGAGGTTGGAACTACCAGGCAGAAGGCCTAGAGGAAGACCAAAGAGAAGATTTATGGATGTGGTGAAGGAGGGCATGAAGGTAGTTGGTGTAAGAGAAGAAGATGCAGAGGATAGGGTGAGATGGAGGCAGATGATTCGCTGTGGCAACCTCTGAGGGGAACAGAAGAACAGAAAAGAAGATATTCACCTGCAAGCATCCAAGGAGGTGAAAAATGTCAAATCAGAAATGTAGAATTGTATCTATTATTATTATTATTATTATTATTATTAGTTAATTTTCTGTCACCGCTTAATCCTAATTAGGGTCACAGGGAGACTGGCTCCCATCCCAGCTGACTCCGGGCGAGGGCAGAGTACACCCTGGACAGCTCGCCAGGCCATCGCAGGGCGGAAATACGCTGACGGCTTTGCAGCTCCTCTTGTCGAAAGTCAGCAATGGTTCTTTTTTAAATGAGATGAACCTCACACCATAGACAGTGAGAGACATGGCCAGCCTTTAATAACCCAGTTAGCTGGCCTGGGGGGACAGTGACAACCTTATGGAGATTGGGACTCGGACCCCCAACCTTAGGATCAGCAATCCAGCGCCCTATACCACTAGGCCACAACTGCCCTTTATTATTATTATTATTATTATTATTATTATTATTATTATTATTATTATTATTATGAACTTGAATTTTGAAAAAACTCAAATGGTATAGAAATTGCTCCCAATATGTTTAGCTTTTTATTTATTTATTTATTTATTTATTTATTTTTAGCTTTTGTATCAATGTACTCATGATATGTATTGCCAGATCACACTCCTGCCTCTCACAGCCTATCTATCCTTGGATTCCAAAAAAAAAAAAAAAAAAAAAAAAAGAAAAAGATTCTCACAAGGACATAAACAAACAAAAACAGCACAAAATATTTCCTTGACGCAGGAAACATTTTGAACTCTGAACTCCATAAATATGTTTAGTATTGGCAGATTGAGCGCTTAATCTGTAATTGGCAATGAGTTATTATGCTAAAAGTTTACTCGGCTTTACTTATTTATTTTTAACTGCGGTTCTGTTGACTCTATATGCAACCTTGGTCTTTCCAGTAAAATGATGCAACTTAACCTGACATTTTAAAAAACTGAATCTCTATAAAATATCTGCTGTTGCATAATGTTGGGTCACATGTCATTAATATGACATTAGTTACTTTTTTAAAGACTAGAATAGAAATATAGAAAGAAAAGATGTCTCATTTACATTTAGTCCAGTGCTTCTCAAATAGTGGGGCACGCCCCCCCTTGGGGGGGGGGTCATGCCGGGGGGGGGCACGTATGACCCTGGGGGACATGCTTTTCTAAAATAGTGTACAAGAATTAAATGTAATTGCATCTCCACTCCAGTAGTTGGCAGTGGCGCTCTCATTGTCACATTATGGTGTAACGTTTTTTTGCACGAGCAAACAATATGAAGTGCAGTAAACAACCCCTCAATAAACAACACAGAAACATTTCTAACAGGAACGAAGAGAAAGGTGGAAGGAGACGGCGATATTAAGACATAAATAAGTTGAAATAAGGATTTGATTGATTGATTGATTGATTGATTGGGTTTTTTTATACCCGAGCCTAGTGGCTCATCAGGCCGGTGCTTATCCCCGGTTTCCATAGCGTGAAGCGACCAGGAGTTGAACTTCTCCTGGATGGGACGCGAGTCCATCGCAGGTTACCTTCCCAGTATATTTTTACTGGTACCCATTTATACTGCTGGGTGAACAGAGGCTCACTTGTGGTTGAGACCTTGCCCAGGGGTCTTAGCACAGTGAGGGTCTCAGTGGGATTCAAACTCACAACCTCCCGATCATAAGCCAAACACTCTAACCACTACACCACCGGCTCCACATAATTTTAATATAATAAATTATAATTAAATAAGGGTGTAGTTGTTTTTTTTTTTTTTTAATTTCAGGCACATTGGTGCACTTTAAATCTTTTTTATTACAGATTAAAAAACAACGTTAATGAAGTTTTTCTTTATTGTAAGTTGAACTATATTTCTTTCTTCTTTGTTTTTAATGTTAATAAAGATACAATGTTATGCAGAGATGTACTAATAACAATTTTATAGATAAATAATACTATACTATTTATAGTCGCTCTGGGGGGAATTTTTTTTTCTTCCAAGAGGGGGCACCACTGAAAATAATTGAGAAGCACCGATACAAAAGTTGACAACATTCTTCAGAGCCCATTTGCTGGCATCATGATTTTTATTTCAAATATTAACAAATATTGTCTTTCAAGTAAATGAAATGTTTATTATTTTATTTATTTATTATTATTATTTTATTTTTTTTTTTTGATGTTGACATGCCTGAGAGAGATACCCAGATTTCAGATCAATATAATTCTGGTTGACAAGTTATGAAAGTTGTATTTGTTACTTATCTTGAGAAACAACTAGAAAAGTGGAGGAAATGTCTAAATTTCTAAAAAAAAAAAAAAAAAAAAAAAAAATCAAGTCGACCATTTTATTTTATTTAACTTTCAAACATAAATGGCATCACAATGGCACTTATCCTTGTGTGGAGAGGCACTGCTGACCCCAGCACTGATGTTATCACGGCTGATTGGTTTTTCTTTCTTTGTCAAAGCAGTGATGGCAGTTTGTAGGTCTTGCTAGAGCCCCACCACCCCCAAACCCACCACCACCACCACCACCATCACCCACCCATCCACCCACCCACCCACCCACCAACCACCACTTCTGGAGGTGTAATCATAGAGTCATAGGTGATGTTATGAGTGGCATGGTACTTGCCAGGAAGTGGTAAGTGTAAAGTTATGATTCTTTCATTGATTCCTTATAGGTGCAGCATTAGGCTGGATTCAAGAGCAAAATTGACTGCTTCATGGTACTCGGCCACAGTACGGCCAGATCGGAGAAGTGTTTATTGAGCACCGGCTCTGCTAAGTGCATCTTGTTGAGAGCTACAATCTTAGTGCCTTAATGTGCAAGCTCATGGGCAACGAGTGAAATCCTCTTCTCGGGTCTTGGGTATCGGTACGGTCAAAAAGGGTGAAGAAGACATTCCACATGCTTAAGGTGATGCCCATCATCTCGCATTATGGTTTTAAATGGATACGAATGAGAAGCCTTTTTCATCTGATGTGTGCTGGTCAAAGAAGGAGAGACAGGCATGGGACAGTATTTTTAGTATGTTAGAAATATATTAGTATATATCTTGGTATATATCTTGGTATATATCTTAGTATGTTTAGTATGTTCAGTATGTTAGAAATAAGAACATGGGTATAGTTTGTACTCCATAAACATATTACAGGGATCCCTCTGTACTCTGCGCTTTAATTCATGCGGCTTCAGTGAATAGTGAATCGTTTTTTTTTTTTTTTGTTTGTTTTTTTTTTGTTTGTTTTTTTAATATTCATTTAATTAAAAAAGTAAGTTATGCAAAAAAACAAAACAAAACAAACAAACCCCTCAACAAAACAACTTACATTTTTATGTGAGGTGCACATCTGAGTGCGCGCGCGTGTCTGTATGTATGTATGTGTGTGTGTGTGTGTGTGTGTATGTGTGTGCGTGTGCACGCGCATCTGCACGTGTGTGTATTTATATTTTATTTATATCTTATGCATTATTTTTGAAAGTTTAATTGTTATTATAAGAATTTGTAGCGTTGAATATGTATTTATTGATACTATATACACATATACATGTACCTATACATCAGTCAGGGGGTTGATCCTACTTCGTGGAATTCGGCGGTCGCGGGAGGGTCTCGGTCCCAGTTAACCACGGAAAGTGAGGGATCCCTGTATATCTTATATCTCTGTGTAATTTGAGATTTCTGAGATTTGTGTGTGTTTGTTTGTTTGTTGTTGTCTTCAGAATTTCATGTTGAAAATTAATTGTAGTATTTGCTTATAGGCAACAACTTCTGCTGTAAAGCAGTTACTTGACAGAAAATCTGCACCAAACATAGTCTTTCAACTTTAATTCAGATGCACATTGAAGCATGACTTAAAGACATTGACAGAGTGGCACATTTTTGAATAATGCACACAGAAATGTGTAGTGTGCATATTTCAGAGCAAATAAGTGTGTCTGAGAAGACAGGGTAAGGGAAAAATACTGTGTGTGTGTGTGTGTGTGTGTGTGTGTGTGTGTGTGTGTACGTATATACATGCAAACACAGTGACATGCTTCTTGCTATCTGTTTGGCAACCAGCGTTCCAAAAGAATGATGTCTCTGAACATCATCTGTTCAACTCATGCCGTATGGGAGAGATAACATTTGACACAGTTTTTTAAAATGGAATGCATGGTCACTCTCTATCGACCTGCCTAATTGGAAAAAAAGTGGTTGTTTGTTTGTGTGTGTGTGTGTGTGTGTGTGTGTGTGTGTGTGTGTGTGTGTCGCGTTTGTGTGTGTGTGTGTGTGTGTGTGTGTGTGTGTGTTTGTGTGTGTGTGTGTGTGTGTGTGTTTGTGTGTGTGTGTGTGTGTGTGTGTGTGTGTGTGTGTGTGTGTGTGTGTTGAACGGAGGTGAGAGGAAAATGACAGGAGGAGGCGGGTAACTTAAGGATAATTGATCATCTTAACCTTGTGCGAGCGCTGAACACATTCAACCTCTGCATGCAGTTGTCTGAGCAAAGTACCTCTACGGACCTCTATGAGTCCTGAAGAAATCACGCAACCGCACATTCATGGTGCGACATGTACGTAAGTCGACAGAGTTACTTGGTTTGATGTGTTCACTGTTCCTGCAAACATAACGCAGGTGATTTCAGAGTTCCCAACACTTTACACCTTGAGCAGGGTAGGATTTATCGGCAGAACACCTGATTGGGTTCCATTTTTCTTTTTCTTTTTTTTTTTTTCTACCAAGAATTGGAATGTAAGGTTACACTGGGCAGAGGCTCATCACAACTCGGCAGTTGATGATTGAAAAAGGATCAGGCAATTTGTTAGACGGCTTTATCTAGCATGGTAAATCACTTTTAATTATTATACCATTCTGTCATCGGTAACATTTTCAAGGTGTCCTTGGTCTTCTGTCAATATGTGTTGCACCATATCACATCTAAATCTGACACGCTGCTCTGGTTTTCCATAAAATAATATTTGAAATGCTTCTCTTCATGTTCAAAGCCCTTAAAAATCTTCCACCTTCTTATCTCTTTAATAGCTACATCCTCAGATCTGGCGAGCTCAATAGTCATCCATCTCAAATCTTCAGACAGCTCATCTTTAGACTTGCCCCCGATGCTTGAAATCTCCAATTAGTTACGTCCAAATTTCTGTCTAATCATTGAAACTTTCCTCATGTAATATGTTTTTCAAACTCCCAGCCTTACAGTGGTTTTGAATGCTTAATTCCTAATGGTTGATCCAACGATGCTTATTTAATGTATTTGTTCTAATTTTGTATTATTTGTACAGTAGACCCATACTTGAATTGCCACCTTGTCATGATGGAGGGCTTTCTGTATCCTAATGATCCTAATAGCCATGTGGTGGTGGTGGTGGTGGTGGGGGGGCATTATGCCAATGGAAGGGTCACCCAAGGCAAGCAGGTCCTAGGTGAAGGTCCAGACGAAGCATGAGTCAGAAGACCTCTATATGCATAAGGAAAAAAGGATAACTCTGCCTGATGGTTGAACCTTGGATTCAGTAGGAAAAATATGGCTTTCGTCTTGGCCACAGCATTCTCAACCAGCTCTATACACTCTACAGGATTCTGGAGGGGGCACGGGAGTTTGCCCAATCTGTCACCGTGTATTTTGTGGATTTAGAGAAGGCTTTCAACCGTGGCTCTCAGGCTATCTTGTGGGATGTGCTCCAGGAGTATGGTGTACCAGACTGCGGGCCATTCGGTTTCTGTATCACCGCAGCCAGAGCTTGGTCTGCATTGGTAATAACAAGAGGAATTTATTTCCAGTGAAGGTTGGGGTCCACCAAGGCTGTCCCTTGGGACTGATTCTGTTCATAAATTTTATGGACAGAATTTCTAGGCCCAACCCATTGAGCGGTTCTGGTTTTGGTGACCATAGGATCTTGTCTCTGCTTTGACATTGTCCTTTTGGTTTCATTAATCTGGGACCTCCGGCTCTCGTTGGAGCAATTAACAGCCGGGTGCAAAGCGGCTGGGATGAGAATTAGCACGTCCAAGTCTGAGGCCACGGTTCTCAGACAGAAAATAGTGGACTGCACTCTCTGGGTTGGGAATGAGGTCCTTCCACAAGTGGACGAGTTCAAGTATCTCAGGATCCTGTTCACGAGTGAGGGAAGGATGGAGTGGGAGCTCAACAGGCGGGGGGAGCTGAGCCACAAAGCAAAGCTCTCAATTTACCAGTCAATCTACGTTCCAACCCTTATCTATGGTCACAAGCTTTAGGTAGTGATCGAAAGAACAAGATCGCGGATACAAATGGCTGAAATGAGTTTCTTTTGCTGGGTGGCGGGGTTCTTCCTTAGAGATACGATGAGAAGCTCAGCCATCCAGGGAGAGCTCGGAGTGGAATCACTGCCCCTCTGGATTGAGAGGAGCAAGTTGAGGTGGCTTGGGCATCTGGTTAGAATGCCTCCCGAACGCCTTCCTGGTGTGATGTTTCAGGCATGTTCAACCGGGAAGAGACCCTGGGGTCAACCTCGGACACCATAGAGGAATTATGTCTCTCTGCTGTTCTGGGAACGCTTCGGTATCCCCTGAAGAACTGAAGGAAGGTGCTGGGGAGAGGGGTGGCTGGACCTCATTGCTTAGGCTACTGCCCTCGCAACCCGACCCCGGATTAAGCAGGCGAAGATGATGATGAAAATTTAAGTGATTTTAAAAAAAGGAATAATTAACATTTTCATACATTTGTATAAAATGTTAATATTTTCGAAAATATTTTCACAATTAAGCAAATAGGCTGCTGCCCTGCAACCCGACTCCGGTTTAAGATGATGATGATGGTGATGATTGTACAGTATATTTATTACGTCTGCCAATCAGAATATTTTCATCTTTGGTTTATTTACCTGTGCTTTTCTAAGTTAAAAACTTCTTGGTAACACTTTTTGATCAATCTTCAATTTTTATTAAGTGTCGAGGTGATCACTCACAGATGTTCCCTTTACATTTTGGATTGTGCTGACGCAATCATGAAAAATTTAGTAATTTTCAGAATTCTTGTGTCGAAAAATTATCAAAACATATCCAGTTTGATTGAAATCTGCTATGTATTCCCACAAACACGTGCTTTGATGGCAGACCTTTGATGTTTTGATTTTGGATAAAATAACATTCAAAATAATTCGGAAATATAAAATATTCATCATCATCATCATCATCTTCTTCCGCTTAGTCCAGGGTCGGGTCGCGGGGGCAGCAACCTTAACAAAGAGGCCCAGACGTCCCTCTCCCGAGCCACTTCCTGCAACTCTCCTGGGGGGACATCGAGGCGGTCCCAGACAAGCCGAGAGACAGTCCCTCCAGCGTGTTCTAGGTCGACCCCGGGGTCTCTTCCCGGTTGGACATGCCCGAAAAAACCACACCAGGGAGGTGTAATAAAATATTATAATTTGATTTAATAACTACAATCCTGATCAAATCCAGATGATTTCTTTAATTATTCTGCAACTATTCTCTGAACTGCTTTATTGCGTTTATCTCAGCCAACTCTGGACAAGCACACAATACACCCTGGACAGCTCGCCAGGTCATCACAATGTTCATAAGACTATGATTCTAAATTGTTGGGGTATGTTTTCATAGTCAGTGATTTCACCTATAAAACTGTCACAGATGTTTCCTCACTGACTTCGCAGGCAACAGAATGTTAAAGTCTTGGTGGAGGGCTGCATATATACATATATATATATATACAATTTATCAGTCTTAATTGGAATGGATGATTTTTTCTTCATATCCACTGATAGTACGATAGTATACAGTGATCCCTCACTTTTCACAGTTAATCGGGACAAGACCCTCCGCGAACACTGAATTTCAGCGAAGTAGGGTCACCCCCCCCCCCCCCGGTTCCCCCACACACGCACTGACATATTGTACATATGTACAATATAGGTTCAATGCTATAATTGCTTATAATAACAATTAAACATTCAAAAAATAATGCATAAGATGTAAATAAAATATAAATACACACACATGCAGATGTACGCCTCATATAAAAATGTAAGTAATTTTGTCGGGTTGTATTTTATTTATTTGTTTTATTTGTATTTATTATATATTGTATGAGGAAGTCTGGAGTGACAGAGAAGTATGTTAGAGTGGTGCAGGACATGTATGAGAGATGTAAGACAGTGGTGAGGTGTGCTGTTGGTGTGACAGAAGAGTTCAAGGTGGAGGTGGGACTGCATCAAGGGTCAGCTCTCAGCCCCTTCTTGTTTGCTATGGTGATGGACAGGCTAACAGACGAGGTTAGACAAGAATCTCCATGGACTATGATGTTTGCAGATGACATCGTGATCTGTAGTGAGAGCAGAGACCAAGTGGAGGAAAATCTAGAGAGGTGGAGGTATGCCCTGGAAAGGAGGGGATTGAAGATTAGTCTTAGTAAGATGGAATATATGTGTGTGAATGACAAGGACCCAAGAGGGACTTTGAGGTTACAGGGGGCAGAGAAAAAGAAGGTGGAGGATTTTAAGTACTTAGGCTCAACAATCCAGAGCAATGGAGAGTGTGGAAAAGAGGTGAAGAAGCGCCTGCAGGCAGGTTGGAATGGATGGAGAAAAGTGTCCGGTGTGATGTGTGATAGGAGAGTATCGGCAAGAATGAAGGGAAAAGTGTACAAGACAGTGGTGAGG
>CM045744.1:34123975-34196475 GCA_024760905.1 Plotosus lineatus | reverse complement strand
GCAGTGAGATTATGGAAGAAGAAATTAGGCATTGACAGATGCATAACTGGCTTTAAATTTTTATCTATCATGTTATTGATAGTGACTCAGACTGGATCTATACAAGCTGACCTCAGTGTTGCACTCTGGGCTGCCAGACAAAGTGTGGCTCTGGCAGGCATGTACGATGAATGTAAAGTAGTTTGGATTACTAGTATATACAGTAAAATTCAAAGAATGTTCAGAAAGGCGCCGAACTATGCATCCATATCAGTGGTCTATTAAATCTCTTCAGCGCCGTGTCATAGTTTGGAATTATATTATGTAATATTTATTATGTGATTTTATCCACTGCTTGGTCCCACATACCAATCAGAGCAAACTTCTCTGTGCACTCTGATACTGCGGGTGTAGAAACCTTGCGTGTTCTGGATAATTGGCAAGTAATAAATATGCAAATATTGTACCGAGAACCCTGCATAAATTAAATAAGAAGTCACTACTGAATAAGATATGAATAGTCAACAAAAATAAATAAATAAATCGACCGTTATCTGTATTGATTATGCGTCAGTTTTGTGGCTGAGCTGAAGTCAATCCCACTTATTTTTGGATAAGTGGCAAGGTACTCCCTGAACAGTTTACCAGCCTTTTGCAGGATTAGCACACCGTACATTTAAATAATATTAGATGAGTGATCCTACTTCACGGATTTTGATGGTCACGTGGGGATCTCGGTCCCAATTAAAAGTGAGGGATCCGTGTATATACAGTATATTCTCCCTGTGCTTGTGTGGGTCTCGTCCAGGTACTGTACTTTGTTTTCCACCCACAGTCCAGAAAAGTGTACAGTCGGCTAACTGGCTGTTCCAAGTTGCCCCTCGGTGTGAGTGTGAGTGTGAGTGGTTGAATGTGTGTTGGACCTGCAATGGCCTGGTGAGTTGTTTGCGGTCTACCAAGTCTTTGCCCAGAGTCTGAAGAGACTGAAATAGGCACCAGCGTCCATGAAACCCAGAGGTAATGATTTTCCTTGCAATATAGCAAAATAAAAAAAAAAATTAAAAAAAATAATAATAATACAATTTTAAATAAAAATCAATTTGGATTTATTGGCTTAGAAAACAAATGAATGAATTTATAATGATAATACATTGATTCATTCATTTTCTGAACCACTTAATCGTAATTATGGTTGTGGGGAGGTTGGCGTCCATCTCAGCCTACTCTTGGTGAGGCTTGGGTACACCCTGGACAGCTCGCCAGACCATCGCAGGGCCAACACTCACACAATTATTCATGCTCACACTCGCACATAAGGGAGATTTGGAACCAACAGCCTACTGTGCATGTTTTTGGACTGTGGGAGGAAACTGGAGTCCCCGGATAAAACCCACACAAGCACAGGGAGAACATGCAAACTCTACATAGAAACACTTGAGCGTGCACACACACACACACGGACACGCACATATATATATATATATATATATATATATATATATATATATATATATATATATATATATATATATATATATACATATATATATACACATATATATATACATACACACACACATATATATATATATATATATATATATATATATATATATATATATATATATATATATATATATATATATATATAAACACACACACACACACACACACCCACAGACTGATACAGACATACACCAGAACTCACAGTCGTTCCTAAAGCCGCCTTCGCTCTCACACTACGACGAATTGGAACAGCATATGGGATTTTTTTTTTCATTAGCTGCCATCTGCTAAGTTTGTTTTGATTTTGTTTTGATTTCGTTGTTATTTGGTTTAATCATTTCCTGTAGGTTGTTCATGTCATGCATGCACAAAAATTTACAATGCCAGCGAGCAGTGCGTGCACAGCAAGAAGGCTTCATATGCGCAATGGGAATGTCAGGAGTGAGACTGCAGCTAGTTACTGGTTTGGCCTCATTCGTTCATACAAAACAAGGCTATTTCTGTGGACTTCTTGATCTCATAAACCTCTTTTAGGCAGATGTAGCCTAACACTTTGCAAAGTGGTTTTGGAACAGAAAGGTCGCTGGTTCGATTCATGAGCTCGAAGAAAAAAAGTGTGGTGGTGGGGGAGTGATCCGCACCTTCCCTTTGTTCACATAAATGGCTGAAGTACTTTTGAGCAAAGCACCTAACTCTCAAGTGCTCTCTGGGCACTCCAATGTGTGTGGCAGCCCATTGCTCTGGATCGGTGTAGAGCACTGCTTCTCAAATAGTGGGGCACGATGCTGGGGGGTGGGGGGGGTGGGGGTACGAGGCCGGGGGGCGGGGTGGGGTGCTGGGGGGGTTATTACCCTGAGGAACACGCTTTTATGGAATACTGTACAAGAATTAAATGTAATTGAACCTTCACTCCACTAGATGGCAGTGGCACTCTTATTGTTGTTTTTCGCATGAGAAAACGATATGAAGTGTAGTAAACAATTCCTCAATAAACAACACGGAAAAAAAATTCTAAAGGTGGAGAGAGACGGAGATATTAAGACATAAATAAGTTGAATGACTTTAAACAAGGATGCATTTCATTAATTTCAGGCACATTGGTGCACTTTAAATATTTTCTATTACAGATTTAAAAGAATGTTAATGAAGTTTTTAGTTATTGTTGGTTGAACTATATTTCTTTCTTTTTAGATTTTAATATTAATAAATATACAATGCTGGCATGGTGGCGTAGTGGTGAGCACATCCGCCTCATAGCAAAAAGGCCTGGGTTCGATTCCCGGCCTGGGCGTTTCTGTGTGGAGTTTGCATGTTCTCCCCGTGCTTGCGTGGGTTTCCTCCGGGTGTTCCGGTTTCCTCCCACAATCCAAAGACATGCACAGTAGGTTAAATGGCCATTCTAAATTGCTCGTAGGTAATTCATGACCTGGAGAGGGATGGGTGCTGCCAGGCCAAAATCAGCCCAAGTCTCACCATGAAGGCGACCCAATGACATCCCCAGATGTTAAGGGATAAGCGAAGAAGAAGAAAGATACGATGTTATGCTGAGGTGTACTAATAACAATTTTCTCGACAAATAATACTATTTATAGTCGCTCGCGGGGCAGTCGGGATGGGGGTGGGGTTGAAATGTTTTTTTTTTTTTTTTTTTTCTTCTTCTTCCTAGAGGTGGCGCCACAGAAGATAATTGCGAAGCACTGTTGTAGAGGAATGCAGAGGAAATAATTTTCCTTATGGGATTAATACAGTATATCAAAATCCAATAAAAAATAAACAAACAAATAAATAAAAATGTACAGTTCTGTGTTCGAATTTTCTTCACATCCCTGCACGTCTTGGGCTTCCCTGCTCATACTGTTAAAGATGTGAGGGCAGTTGAGACATTGAATGGACTCGGAGAATTGATAAATTATCAATTATTTTGATTGTACTTTAATTTAATTTTGATTTTATTTCATTTGTCGTCAGTTCCTATTGTCCAGCTTTCAGGAATCGATTTGACGGGGATTTTGAGTGTATTTGTGCATATTCGGATTTAGCAAGCCATTCTTGTTTCTTTCTTCAATTCGATATCGTGTGAAGGCCGCTTAAGCAGCCATTCACTGTCTCATACACTGGCTTAAGTACACTAAGAAGCTTACAGAAGCCCTCCATGCTCCTTCACTCTTCATCCTTCTCCTTCTTTTTTAATTCCCACTCACTCACCCACACACACACACACACACACACACACACACCATACACCTACACACATACCTCTAGTCTTACTGACAGTCCTAGTTAGCATGAGAGCTGAAGCTTGAGTGCGATGCCTGCAGCAGTATCAGCACGCCCTGCTGCATCATCATTAGCATTCACGGCTCTCTTTTGGACATTTAAGGTTAGCAGCTCCCTAGATTCATTCCCCGTTGCTGCAATTTAGCTTACGGCATGTATTCAAACACACACACACAAACACAAACACACACACACACATAGACATATACATATTTTTTAATAAACATCAGCTCAGTTGTACCGATCTCAGCTACATTTTCCTGTACAGGGATCCTTCACTTTCCCTGGTTAATGGGGGATCGAGGCCCCCTGCGACTGCCGATTTCCACGAAGTAGGATCACCCCCCCCCCACTGACGTATACACATACATGTGTATGTGTATATAATGTCAATAAATACATATTCTACACTATCAGTGCTTAGAATAACAATTCAAAAATAATGCATAAGATGTGAATAAAATATTAATACACATAAAGTCAACCAGACGCGTACACACATACAGACGTGTCCGCGCACACATACACAGATGTGCACCTCATATAGAAATGTAAGTTGTTTTGTTGGGGGATTATTTTTTTAATAACTAGCCTTATTTTGTGGAATTTTCCTTAATTTCCTTATTTTTTATTTTTCAATGAATATTTTTTAAAAACCCGCGATGCACTGAAGCCACAGAAACTGAAGCTTGAAGTAGCGAGGGATCATTTTATTGCTGTACCTTTCACTGCACAAGCTGGTTCTTTATCTGGTTTTAATATTTTAATAAAATCAAAATAAGATAAAATTATACCTTTAAACAGTGTAGTACGGTTTCCACAGGTCGTGCTTGGTTTGCAAAATGCAACCAAATGTTAGAAAAATCAAGCCTGATACTTATGAAAATAAGTAAATGTTCATCTTTAATAAACGTTCCTCTTTGATGTGAATGTGTTCATGTATGGGATACTCAAAAATTTATTTCACAAAAATTCATCTGCATGCGCCGACAATAAAGCACAAAGCATCATCATGTTATATGCGACAATTCACTTATTTCAGAAATGAGTTTTTCAATGATTTTTTTTTTTTTTTTTAAATTTTCTTTTATTATTATTTTTTAATGCCCTTACTGTATTGGGAAAGCAAACAAATAACAGCACGGAAGTAATAAAAGCATAAGATGTGTTGTCAGTAGCTTTCTTTGATGACTGACATTAACCTGTATAATAATAATAATAACTCTATTGTCAAAGTACATTACATACATTAACATTTGATTTGTGCTCTGGGCACCTGTCACCACTGTGCAGCACCAGTTATTGTGTTGTTCTATCCTTTGATGCTGAGCGCCAAGCAGGAAGGAACAATAGCCAAATTTTAATGTCTTATGGTATGACGTGGCTGGAGTCGAACTCCGACCTTCCAGAGGATAAAGCAAATGCTCTACAAACTGAGCTAAATCCGCGGTATCCAGGGGTAATGTCCGGGTCAAACATGACTGGGGATGTAGGGAATGTGGACTTGCCCCACAGTCACCATTGCTCCCAGGTCCCCTTTGTCTCGGCGGGGTAGCACTTGCCAGCTATGGCTCAGATAGTCTATATTTGCACTGCCAGCATGCAGCTTTGTTATACATCAGTGGTAATGTTCTGCCGCACACCGGGGATGGGGGAGGACTTGGGGGGGGGGGGGGGGTAGTCATCCCTCGCATGTGAAGACCGGATTTGATGGAGGAAGCGTAAGATACCAACCCTCGGTAAAATGGCTCTGAAGCTGGGGACAGCACTGCATTGCAGAGTGCTCAGGGCATGTCATAACAGGGAAGACCACATGACCATTTGCTGTGCCATGCTCCATCCCAGCACCTTGCTACTGATCCAGGTAAAGCAAGGGAGAAGAAAGTGAGACTGACATCACACAACTCTCCCTCAATTTATTATTCATTTTTCTGACCAGCTTAATCCTAATTTGGGTCCCGGGGCGGCCCATCTCAGCCGACTCTGGGCAAGGGCAGAGTACACTCTGGATAGCTCACCAAGCCATCGTAGGGCAGAAACACATTGAAGGCTATGCAGCCTATTCTTGATGAAAGTCAGCAATGGTTCTTGCAGCCTAACACCATAGACAGTGAGAAACATGGCCAACCATTATTGGGGGGGGGGGCAGTGACAAGCGTTGACAGTGGGGCTTGAACCTCCAACCTTAGGATTGGAAATCCAGTACCTCACTAGGGGGACACCAATGCACATCAGTACTCATATCAAGCAACGAAGAAATATATTGGGTACCATTTACCTCAGGTGTGAATATGAGAGTAAGTGGTTATGTGTGTGTGTTGAACCTGTGGTGGTCTGGTGAGCTGTTCAGGGTGTACCCCATCTTTGTCCTGGTCAGGATTTGAGAGATTCCAGCCTTCTGCAACCTTAGCAGGATTTAGCAGTTTGGCAAACGAATGGAAATAATTGTGTGAAGTAGATTTATAAACTAGGCTGGGTGCTCATTTTCCCAAATTGCAGTACATGGTTTGAAGTACATGTTTATCATTTATGCTGTGAGCACCGAGTTCCCTGTCTGCCAACAGATGCTTGTTTTTTTTAATCATGAAATTCTTGTTTTTATCCTGCAAGGTTTTTCACATCGCTGACATTGGGACATCTGCTGTTCTAACACGTCTCAGTCAACTGAGCATTTAATTATTTAAAGATTGTTTTTGATTTATTATTATTATTATTATTATTATTATTATTATTATTATTATTATTATGTTGATGATGATGCACAGTTGTGGATGATGCACAGTTGTGGATGTGTAAATATAAATAATAAAACATAAATGCTGGATATAGACACATGTAAATTTTTATCCGTGCCATCAGGACACAGTCTATCCAGTATGATATCTAACTTTCCTTTCATTTTAATGAACAGGACTTCTGTGCCTTGTATAGGTGGATGGGTGGCAGATGTTGGTGCATAATGAGTGTGATAACAAGCATTATGTGGAAATGTGACTCCACTGCCCAGGTGCATGTGTTTGTCTCTTGTAGTCGTAGCTGTTGGCACTGATACCTGCAGCTTTCCTTTTCCGAACAAAGTCACAGTGTTCACCTGGCGATCAACTTCACATCTAAATACAATACATTAGCAATTTGCGCATGGAGGGCAGTAAACAGTTCATCATAAAATTCATTAAGTTTCTGAACCGCTTGATCATAATTGGGGTCAAGGGGCCGCGATTGCCCATTTCACCCGACTCTTGGCGAGGGAAGAGTACACCCTGGACAGTTTCCGGCTATCACAGGGCAGAAACATGCTGACGGCTATGCAGCCTACCAGTACACTTGACGAAAGTCAGCAATGGTTCTTTTATAGCCTCGCACCATGGGCAGTGAGAGTCATGACCGGCCATTGATAACCCAGTTAGGTGAATTGGGGGTGATGATAAAACTGGGTACTATAATCAGGTAATGCTTTGATTGCTACTACGATCAACATTAATTCATTCGATTCCAATTTTGTTCCCAGGTTTATGAATTTGTAAAGATATTAAACATGTCACTGCATTTACAAACTGATAGACCACCAGTAATTAATTTAAAGATAATTTACGAGTGTCCCTAATAACAAATTTTCCATGATACGAACTTCGATCCCAC
The DNA here is from genome assembly GCA_024760905.1 of Plotosus lineatus. Lineage (NCBI taxonomy): Eukaryota > Metazoa > Chordata > Actinopteri > Siluriformes > Plotosidae > Plotosus > Plotosus lineatus. The sequence goes on along the minus strand of CM045744.1, from coordinate 34,189,074 downwards.
CAAAAATCTGCCCCATCCAACAAGTAAATGTTTTACTTACGAGCTCTGCTGGGGAAATGAGTTTTCTGAGTTGATTAGCCTTGTATTCTTTTGCGTACATTCCTCTGTGCTCTGAGAACGCCTTGTTTAGTGCTTCTCAGTTATTTTCTGTTATGCCCCATAGGAAGAAAAAAAACAAAAAACATTATTTGCCACCCCCAGCGCACAACTATAGGAAACACGCCGACGGCTTTGCAGCTACTCTTTACGAAAGTCAGCAATGGTTCTTTTACATGAACCTCTCACCATAGACAGTGAGAGACATGGCCGGCCTTTGATAACAAAGTTAGCTGCACTGGGGGGGACAGTGACAACCTTGTGGAAAGTGGGACTCGAACCCCCAACCTTTGGATCAGCGATCCAGCGCCCTATACCACTAGACCACCACTGGTCCACCATCAGTGTGTTTCTGTCCCTTGCTAAAGGGTTGTGTCAGGAAGGGCATCCAACGTAAAAACCTACGCCAAATCAAACGTGCGAATCATTCTCTGTGGCGACCCCTGATAAAGGGAAAAAGCCAAAGGGAAATCTCTCTCATCTCATTATTGTTTTGTTCATCGGTTCAGTTCATTTTCTGTACCCGCTTAATCCTAACTAGGGTCGCAGGGAGGCTGGCGCCCATCCCAACCAACTCCAGGCGAGGGCAGAGTACACCCTAGACAACTCGCCAGGCGGAAACACGCCGACGGCTTTGCAGCTACTCTTTACGAAAGTCAGCAATGGTTCTTTTACATGAACCTCTCACCATAGACAGTGAGAGACATGGCCGGCCTTTGATAACCCAGTTAGCTGCACTGGGGGGGACAGTGACAACCTTGTGGAAAGTGGGACTCGAACCCCCAACCTTTGGATCAGCGATCCAGCGCCCTATACCACGAGACCACCACTGCCCCACTAATAATTTTATAAGTCAAGGTACCACTGTATTTATATATTTTATTAGGCTTCATCCTGGCATAGTGGTTAGCAGGCCTACCTCCCAACAACACGTCCTGGATCCGAGCCCCATTCCGAGCCAGAGTGTTTTTTGTGTGAAGTTTGGATTTTTCTCACAGTTCAAAGACATGTGGGTCTGATCACAAATCCAGTACTGAAATGTGTGACACTGACCTTTTTACATTTTCATTATATTCTACAAAAAATAAAAATAAAAAATATCCATTTTTAAAATGTATTGGACCAATATGCATGAAAGGCTGGTAGATGCAGGATAATATTCATTGGAGAGGCAGCAGCATCAAATCACCAGTAGGAGACTCAAAAAGTCAGCAACATGTAACATGGACAGAATGAACAGCCTTCTATTCACTAATAATAGCTTTAGTTTTTATATGTGTGTAATTAGTTACACTGTGCCAGTTGATCACGTTTGACATTTTCAACTTTTCTTTATTATCCTAATTCAATATTATCTATCTCACCTATCAGTGATCGGTAAGAGCACAAGATACAGCATGTAACATGAACAGGAAAAGTTATGTATATCATCGATCTCGTTTTAAGCCTGGTGCTTATTTACCAATTTTGCCACGCACATGCAAATCCCGTGGTTCATAGTGTGGGCACCTGTGCTCCGATTCATGCGGTTATTGGACCTGTGGAGACCTTAGCAGAGGCTCAGTGGGATGTGAAAATAATGAGATCTTTCTCTTGTCACGAAATTGAGCATATAAAAGGTGTGAACTAGGAACTATTTCAATTATTTCAAAAACTGTGTTCACCATGTGTACATATTTTAATATGATATCTCCCAGGCATGTACTACAGATTTTGATGCATTGATTAAGAAATAAATATGGACATGGAAATATTTATTCATGCCTAAAAATGGGTAGTTGGAAAATGTACCAGTTTCATGATCAGGACCATATGCCTTAAGTTAACTGGATATCCTCAACTGCACCTTGGTTTGAGAGTCTGTGTGTGTGTGTGTGTGTGTGTGTGTGTGTGTGTGTGTGTGTGTGTGTGTGTTAGCCATATAAGGGTCTGGTGAACTGGTCAAGGTTTTTGTCCAAAGTTGGCTGGGAATAAATGTGGGTTGAAAAATGAAATTATGTGCGCAAAAATTTGGTAGTACTACCAAATAAATATGTTGGGTCACATGACCAAATTAGACAATCATGCTCGACCTGCCCTGAACCCATGTAGACATCTTACATTTGCATTATAAATGACCGTCTGCTTCATAATAAGAGTTGTGTTTTAATTTAACAGCATAACATCTACAGAAAAAAAAAAAAAAAAAAAAAAAAACATGTGGTCACAACATCACCATTATCTCTGCCGTGCAGATGTTCAGTGCTTCCAACAAGTCTTAAAGCACAAGGATCAGAAGTTTTTCATATGTGTTACTCCTTTTCACTTCAGGCAAACTACAGCATTTTCTCTCTTCTATTTTTCTCTAAGGAGCATGGTTGACCCAGTTAGGAAACTCTTGTGCAATCGAAGTGTGCTCTAAAGAATATATGCACAGTGGTACCAAGATCCAGAACATTATGATTAAGTAGTAAAGATTGTCGTGATTAACTTGTCACACAGGGAGGTGACAAGTTGATGTCTCTTTCAGAAGAGTTTCGTAATAATATACTCTCGTGTGCAGAGATGCTGTGAAGTTAGGAATTGTGGGTTTCAAGGTTCTAAAGAAGAATGTCTTGAGGTTTTCACATTAGGTGCATATAGACTGCTCCGGAATTATTTGTGCTTGTCAGGAAAAGGAGGCAAAAAATAAATAAATTAAACGTAGCAACCGAGACATCAGTGATATTTTGAGCATCACCACACAGGAAATCTGTGCCTACACTTCCTTTTTCCAAACCTAAACTTTCTGCATAAGACCTAATTTTAAATTATTCACAAATATACAGCTGATATACTTAATAAAACTTTGCTTGCGAGGATAATGGCGATGTCTTCTTTTGTCTAATAAGGTTTGAAACACTTGTCTGGGGTCTGGGGGATCTTAAAGTTCTCCAATTGTTCAAGATATTCATTCATTCATTTTCTAAGCTGATTCATCCTAATTAGGGTTAAGAGGAGGCTGGCGCCCATCTTCGCCGACTCTGGGGGTGGGCAGGGTACACCCTGGACAGCTCGCCAGGCCATCACGAGTGCCAACACTCACACAATCATTCACACTCACATCTAGAGGTGATTTGGAACATACTATTTGCCTGCAGTGCCTGTGTTTGGACTGTAGGAGGAAACCGGAGAACCTGGAGGAAACTGACATGAGCATGGAGAAAACATGCAAACTCCACACAGAAACGCCTGAGTCAGAAATCGAACCCACCCGGGCCTTGCTGTGAGGCAGTTGTGCTAACCACTGCGCCACCGTGATGGCCTTGTTTGATACATCAACATAAAATTTTAATATGATTGGTCCACTAGTACCTAGTGGTAGTAGTAGTAGTAGTAGTAGTAGTTTGGGGGGCAGTGGTGGTCTAGTGGTATAGGACGCTTGATCGCTAATCCTAAGGTTGCTGGTTCGAGTCCCACTCTCCACAAGGTTGCCCCGCCCCGTGCAGCTAACTGGGTTATCAAAGGCCGGCCATGTCTCTCACTGTCTATGGCAAGAGGTTCATGTAGAAGAACCATTGCTGACCTTTGTAAAGAGTGGCTGCATAACCATCAGTGTGTTTCTGTCCCTTGCTAAGGGGTTGTGTCAGGAAGGGCATCCAACGTAAAAACCTACGCCAAATCAAACGTGCGAATCATTCGCTGTGGTGACCCCTGATAAAGGGGTCCCACAACCCAAAGGCCTATCCCAACCAACTCCGAGCGAGGGCAGAGTACACCTTAGGCAGCTCGCCAGGCCATCGCAGGGCGGAAACACGCCGACGGCCTTGCAGCCTATCTTGTCGAAAGTCAGCAATGGTTCTTTTACATGAACCTCTCACCATAGACAGTGAGAGACATGGCCGGCCGTTGATAACCCAGTTAGCTGCACTGGGGAGGACAGTGACAACCTTGTAGAGAGTGGGACTCGAACCCCCATCCTTTGGATCAGCGATCCAGCGCCCTATACCACTAGACCACCACTGCCCTTATTGTTTTGTTATATTGCAAAAACGTTCATGGAATTTTTCTTAAACAACTTTCTGTTTGTTAGACTGTCTGCTTGTTAATCCTTCAATTGCTGAATGTCGTAATTTTCTGCCGGATCTGCTTTGAAAAAAAAATCCAAGATACATCAAAACAGAACTTTTTTTTTTTTTTAATGGTTTTCTCATGTTGATCATGGTGCAAAATTAAATTGTGGTATGGACAGTACAATACGAATACATGGAAATAAAATGTGTGCACACTATTGCTTGTATTGTAAGAAAAGTCCGTTGCACCCTCTTAAATGTGAAATTTTCTCATTATGGTGAATTCACTCATTCTGATATAAGCATTAGACAATCAGAATGATCTACAAAATACTACTACTAATAATAATAATGATAATAATAATACTAAACACATTTTCTCACATAAACTCATTTTCTGAAACGCTTAATAATAATTTGGGTCGTGGGGCGGCCGGCGTCGATCTCAGCCGATTCTGATCGAGGGCAGAGTACACACTGAACAACTTGCCAGGCCACCGCAGGGCAGAAACACGATGGCGGCTCTGGTTCCTTTACATGCATCACACCAGAGACAATGAGAGGCCTGAGTGTTGACAATGGGGCAATCGCCAACCTTAGCATCAGTCATCCAGCACCTGACCATCGGACCACCACGACCCTTGCATCATGAAAGAGAAACATCAAAATGAGGCAATCAACATTGATGACCCAATATGCAATACATATTACATATGCTATGCCAGTACTTCAATTAGTTGGCGCATATTAACCAGCACAGATTAATAGGCTGTTCATTTGTTAAATATTGTCTGGATGATTTTTACAGATCATGACCTTCAGTGCATCATTAAATCTTTATGGATCAGCATTAAGATGCTGTCAAACTGCTCTTTCAACAAATAAAAATAATTCTGACATTTGTCTTTGTCTATATCAAGTGCGCTTGTCAACTCACTGAAAGCTCCCAATTGGTCGCGCGTTTGGCATACAAGATGAATCCAGTACTCATGTTTTATTTTTCACTGTGGTTTTTTTGCAATTATGATTTTTTTTTTTTTTTTTTTAATGAACATTTATATCATTTTTCATGAATGGCACTACAAGGATAGAATCCTAGACTTTGGTGATATATATCACCAAAGTCATATAAATCATATAAATCATACTAGCACGCATTATTTATAGCCGATGGCGTGTGTACATTACCTAATGCATTTTGCATACTTGCATATGGAATCCTATCTTAATTGGTTGGATGTTTGTAGGGATTATACAGAACTATCAATGTAAAATAGTTGGTTTAGCATATGTACTTGAGTGCCTTCCGTGAAGAGATTATCATGTACAAACAAATCATCTTTCACCTTCACGTTATGCAAATATATTAATCACACATTACAATGAGCCATGATGCTTGAATAATGGAATAACCACATGGTGCTTTTTTTTTTTTTTTTTTCCCAGGTAATTCTCATGCTGACCAAGCTATACGACTTCAACCTTGGCAGTGTCACTGAGAGCTCCCTGTGGAGGTAAGTTTGCAAAAAGAATCTTATAATAAAACTAATTTTGGTGAACAGATGTTGTACATCATTATAAAGACCTTCAGATCTTTTTTGTCGAAGCTGCATATGCAAAATTTTTGCACCAGTTTTAAATATGCTTTGCATAACGGTATTTCTTTTTTAATTTTTTTCACGGTATGTTGGATGTTGGATTTGAAATGATAATGTTAAAGCTGTCTTCTTTACTGTTGGGATATACAGGGATCCCTCGCTGCTTCACGCTTCAATTAATGCGGCTTCAGTGCATCGCGTTTTTTTTTTTTTTTTTTAATAAACAAATAAATATTCATCGAATTAAAAAATAAGGAAATTAAGGAAGAATAGGTGGAAAAGTTAAGCAAAATGTCACAAAAACAAGGCCAATTATGAAAAAAAAAAAAAAAAAAAAAACGAAACCAACAAAAAGCAACCCAAAATCTCCCATCAAAACTGGATACATTGTTGTATTGCGTCTGCGCAGCCACGCCCACCACCTCTCCCCACCGATACCTAGTATTAAGTGGACCTCAGGATAATGTTTAATCATATTCCATACTTATATTTATGACCTATCTTTCTGTAGATTTTATTCCATTTCTATTTCTACTAGTTGTTCAATTTCACTTTCAACCTTGGACATGTTGGTATCTCCAAATGAATGTAGGTAAGTTGTTATTTTTTTCAATGTTTAATTGTTATTATAAGCATTCATAGCATTGGATATGTATTTATTGATATACACACATACATGTACGTATATGTCAGTCAAGGTTGGGGGTTGGGGTGGGGGTGTTGATCCTACTTCACGGATTTCAATGGTTGCATGGGGATCTCGGTCCCAATTAACCGCGGAAAGTGAGGGATCCCTGTATATGTAATACATTTTTCTATCAGCCATATTTTAGTCAGATTGCTTTGTTAACCATGGCCATGTTTCGTGCCTCCATTGCTGAGGCGGCAGCCTGTGGGACTCCCGAGCCAGCAAACAGGTACCCCAACCTTAGTGTCAGCGTTCCAGCGCCCTATACCACCAGGCCACTACTGCCCATGTATATGTGTATATAATATCAATAAATACAGATTCAATGCTATAAATGCTTATAATAACAATTAAACATTCAAAAATAATGCATACAATGTAAATACAATATAAACACACACACACACACACAGAGATGCGCACCTCACATAAAAATGTAAATATTTGCTTGAAGGGTTTTGGGTTGTTTTTTGTTTTTGTTGGTTTCTGGTTTTTATTTATTTATTTATTTTTATTTATTTATTTATTTTTATTGTGCATAATTGGCTTTGTTTTGGGTCATTTTCCTTAACTTTACCCCGAATCTTCCTTAATTTCCTGATTTTTTTAATTTGCTGAATATTAAAAAAAAAAAAAAAAAACGTGATGCACTGAAGCCGCATGAATTGAAGTGCGAAGTAGCGAGGGATCCCTGTACTGTATTTCCAAATCCTCGTTTAATATTCTCTCATCTTCTGTAAATAAAACAACACATAAACTATTCTGGTGCGTGGTTAGCACGTTCACCTCATAGCAAGAAGGTCGTGGTTTTAATTCCCAGGCTCTCTGTGTGGAGTGTGCATGTTCTCCTCGTGCTTGCGTGGGTTTCCTCTGGGCGCTCTGGTTTCCTCCCACAGTCGAAAAAAACAAGCACAGTAGGCCAATTGATGGTTCTAAATTACCCCCAGGAGAGAGTGTGAATGGTTGTATATGTGTTGGCGTGCAGTTTCCTGGTGAGCTGTACAGAGTGTACCCCACTTTTGTTCAGCGTCCGTTGACCTCACGACCTTAATTAGGATTCGGCAGCTTAGAATAAACTAGACTACACAACACAGCCAAGTATATGGAGAAATAAAAATAAATAGACTGTTCTATTTCATTTACGCTTTATATTACTGTATTATAATGGTTTGTTGAAAACATTTAGTATTTTTGTAGTATTACAGACAACACAGTAAAACATTTAATTCTATGTCTAATTGTTCCTAAATTGAACTGTTTATGAAAAATCAGACATATAATTAAAAAATATTTTACTGCATTGCGTTTTCTTTCTTTCTTTTTTTTTTTTTTTTTTTTTTTTTTTTTTCTTTCTTTTGAGACAAATGTATTAAAATACACTGCTAAAAAGGCGGGGGCACTCAAACAACAACTTCTACATGTTGTGGATGAAAATCTTTATTCATTACATGGTGGAATGCAGTGAGAACAAAACAACATACAAATTGTTAATGGAAATCACTCAAAAGCTTCATTCCTTGAAGATTAAAATCAAAGTGGAAAAATCAGATCACAAGCTGTGGAGATTCTTCAAGGCGAGTCAGCATGAACCTCAGTAGTGTGTTTGTGGCCTCCACGTGCCAGTATGCACTCCCTACAAAGCCCGGGAATGCTCCTGATGAGACGACGGATGCTCTCCTGGGGAATCTCCTCCCAGACCTGGATCATAGCATCAGTCAACTCCTGGACAGTCTTTGGTGCAGTATGACTCTGGTGGATGGAAATAGGTGTGATGTCCCAGATGTGCTCAGTTGGATTTAGGTCCGGGAATGGGCAGGCCAGTTCATAACATCAATGTCCTCATTATGCAAGAACTGCTGACACACTCCAGCCACATGAGGCCTCGAATTGTCACGCATCAGAAATGAACCCCGGGCCTACCGCACCAGTATATGGTCTCAGAATGTGTCTCAGGATCTCATCCCAGAACCTAATGGTAGTCAGGGCTAGCACATGGAGGGCTGTGTGGCCTTCCAAAGAAATGTCTCCCCAGACCATCACTGATCCACCACCAAACCAATCATGCTGGAGAATGTTGTAGGCAGCAGAATGTTCTCCACGGCATCACCAGATTCTGTCACATCTGTCAAATGTGCTCAGGGTTAATCTGGGAATCAGTGAAGAGTACAGAGTGCCAATGGCGAATCTGCCAATCTTAATGTTTTCTTGCAAATGCCAACTGGACTGCATGGTATTAGGCTGTAAGTACAGGCCCCACTTGTGGACATAACACCTTCATACCACCCTCATAGAGTTGGCTTCTGACCTTTTGAGCAGAAACATGCATATTAGAGGTCTTTTGGACGTTACTTTGTAGGACTCTGGCAAAGCTCCTCTTGTTCATATGTACAAAGAAGCAAATCACGTTCCTGCTGCTGGGTTGTTGTCCTCCTCGGACCCCTCCAAGTCTCCTGGTGTACTGGCGTGTCTTCTGGTGTCTCCTCCATGTTTTTATCATTGTGCTGGGAGACACAGCAAACCTTTTTGCCACAGTGCACATTGATGTGCCATCCTGAATGAGCTGCACTACCTGGGAAACTTTGGTGGGTTGTACGCATCATGATACCTCGAGGGTGGGAATACTGCCAAATTGCAAATCTGCCAGAGAAGATGAGGAAAGACAAATGGTCTGTGGTCACCACCTGCAGAACCATTCCTTTATAGGGCTGTTCTGCTAATTGCCTCTCATTTCCACCTGTTGTCTGGTACATTTGCAGAACAGCAGGTGAAATTGATTCACAAGTAGTGCTGCTTCAAGACTGGGTGGGCTGCTAACCCAGAAGTGTGATTGACATGGAGTTATACTTTTTTGTTTAAGTGTTCTCTTTATTTTTTGAGCACAGCAAGCTGCAGTACATTATTTTCAGGCACTTTTTTAATCATAACCAACACTGACATTTTCAGTAGTTTGCACTACAGTAGTTCTTCTATGGAATCGGAACAGCTGTACTCACTTTTGCCTCCTACACACATCAAGTGCGCCTCTGGCACCCATAACATTCTTGACAGCTCACTGGTTGTATTTCATTGGAAGACCTTTGGTTGGTACTTACCACTGCATATCAAGAGCACCTCACAAGAAGTTTTGGAGATGTACTGTGGAGACCCAGTCAGCCAGCCTTTCCTCCTGGTAAGTACATGTAGAATCTGCAAAGTCCGCACAGAAAGGCCTGAGTTTTGAACTCGGAACCCTCGCGCTGTGAGTCAACAGAGGTAACCATGTGGATTATCAGAATGATAAAGTTGTGTTACTTACCATTTCTGCCTGAAAAAGAATTGAACTTTGATGTAGGAAGAGTTCAAAGTATTCCTAAGGTGAGAGCATTTAGAGATTTTCTTGGATTTAAAAGGTCTCCAATCCACTGGAAGGGTCTTGTAGCTGAAGTTTATTGGAAATTGATGTTGGAGATGGTTATGGTGCATGCAGAGTGCAAATTCATGCTTTGAAAGTATGCAGAAACTCTCTGCAGACTGAAACTTTATTGAACACTATTTGATATTTCCATTACTATACACACCTGTAAACAGGTCAGAACATTGTCTTGTTGAACTTTGCAAGAATCTCAAAGTTTTGTAGTTCATTGAAGCTTTGTGGTGGACAAGTCCATTCATATGTAATTATATATATATATATATATATATATATATATATATATATATATATATATATATATATATCACCAAATGCTATCATCACAGTTGATTTGTGACTGTCTTTCTTATGTTGACCACTGGTCTTGGTCTGTGAAAGGTCAGAAATTAACCATCAAAAGGTGTCACTGAAGTTCAACAATCAAAATGAAAATATAACACAAGAAGAAAAGGTTGTAGAATTTGACCCAAACAAAAATATCTCAATTGTCATGGTTTTACTGGTTGATGTACTTAAAGATAAAATTCCGCTGAAATCTCACAATAGAAGCGCTTGCGCAAGTGCTATGTAATATCAGAATTAATTCGTCAATATGCTATTGCAGGCAGCAGGATGGAATGGTAATTAGCACATCCAACTCACAGCAAGAAACTTACCAGTCCACTGCACGGCCAATTCTGCACACACACACACACACACACACACACACACACACACACACACACACACACACACACACACACACACACACACACCTGGATTGTCTGGCCAGTAGTAGTTTGACCTCACCCCTTTGGCAGTAGGTCTGAGGGACTACTACCTCAGACGCCAAGGAGCAGATTGTAAATTGAATATATCTGAGCCTATCTCAGCTGATTCTGGGTTAACACACGGTACACTCGGAACACCTTGTCAGCCCACCAAAGGGCCAGAACATGCAACAATTTTTACTCACACCTATGGCAGGGCCAAATTTGTTTTTGTTTGTCTTTTTTTTTGTTTTTTTTGCACAATTGGCCTAGTTTTGCATCATGTTCCTTAACATTTCCCCTATTTTTCCTTAATGTCCTTATTTTTAAAAATCTTTTGATGAATATTTTTGAAAAACCCGCGATGCACTGAAACCTCAGAAACTGAAGCATGAAGTTGCGAGGGATCACTGTATTTGATAGAGATACATTTCTGGTGTTCCTACTATAATTATCAACTTTAAGAAATTAGAAAGTGTTTCAGAAGGGCGTGCAGCCAACAAAATGGAAAATGGAGCCACAACATGAGTACCAGAAGCTCAGTGTAGCACACTTTGCTAAATTAATTTAAATCATCCAGCCCAGACATAAGCAATTTTGCATGTGCCATATCAGTAATTTCATTAGTGATTTTAAATAATGCAAAGTTTATTAATCAAAAGGCAAAACTGAGCTACTAACCCCAGTTACTGAAAGTTGATTATTAATAATTATTCTATAATATAGCATGCTTACACTGCTTAAAACTCAGCGTCCTTGACTTAATGAAATGCGTTTTATTGTAACTCAAATTACACACAGCAATGACCAATATTATTCGAGCATAATGAATTGCTTCTATAATCCATTTACTTTGGTGAGTCACAGACTTTGACGATTTACTAGATGTGTTTTTTTTACTTTTTTACTTGGACTTTAAAGCAGCCATTTGCTTTTCTGATTCTGGCCAATTGAGAATAATGTACATAATTCATATAAAATCATTTTATTATATATATATATATATATATATATATATATATATATATATATATATATATATATATATATATATATATTTTTTTTTTTTTTTTTTTTTTTTAATTTATTTATTTATTTATTTATTTTCCCCCTCGGCCCTGTGAATAGCTCTGAACATCTGTGGAATGAAAGTGCTTTCCAGTTCATTAAGGCAAAGCACCACAGGCAAAACTCCAAAGGCTCATGGGATCTGATTTTTTTGTTTGTTGTTGTTGTTGTTTATTTATTTTGTTTTCCCCCTTTAGGTTCATAGGCTTTTAATGTGAGCATCTGAATTAGCTTCTTTCAGCAGTGTGGTTAGTTTATGGCCTATTACTCTTAAATCCCTCCAAAACCTTCTATACGATTTTAATATCATTCTAGTGGTTTTATGGGCAATGCAATGCATTTTTGAATTATTTTAGGTGCAAGTTTGGGGTGTTGTCTGTCTGAAACATTTATCTTCTCTTGGTGGCAGGGTAGTGTAGTGGGTCACATTAAGAAGCTCATAGGTTTAAGCCCTGGACGCTAGCATTTCAATATGGAGTTTGCAGGTTCTCCCTCAGGAGAATGGTATTCAGGGGCTAGGCTGCTGGATTACTGACCCCAAGGTTGGGGTTTCAAGCTCCACGATCAATGGGTTGTTACTGCTGTCCCCCAGTGCAGCTAGCTGGGTTATCAAAGGTTTCTCATTGTCTATGGTGAGAGGCATGTAAAATAATATACGGCATAGCCGACAGCATGTTTGTACGTTTGGCAATGGCCTGGTGAACTGTCCAGGGTAGAGATGGGCACCAGCCTAATTAGAATTAAGCACTTCTGAAAATGAATGACGTTGTCCTTGCTTGGGTTTCCTCCCACAGTCCAGGACAGGCACATTGAGCTTATTGTCTGTTCCAAATTGCCCCATTTGGAAGTGGGAATACATGTAAGTGTGTTGGCTTTGCTATGGATAATGGTCTTTTGAGATGTTCAGGGTGTACCCCATGTTAACCCAGCATCGTCTTCGATAGACTTCCGTGTCCTCAGGTCGCTTAGCAAGTTAGTGAGTGAGAATGTATTCTCTCTAGATACTTTGTGCAAATTATTATTATTGTTTTTTCAATACATGTATTTTAACACTCATTGCTAAAAGAGAGCTGCTCGTATTATATACTACAAACAGTAATAATAATAATAATAATAATAATAATAATAATAATAATAATAATATAATAATACAGTGATCCCTTGCCACTTCATGCTTCAGTTTCTGTGGCTTCAGTGCATCGCAGGTTTTTCCAAAATATCCATTGAAAAAAAAAGGAAATTGAGGCAAAATAGGGAAAAAAGTTAAAGAAAATGACACAAAACAAGGTGAATTATGCAAAAAAAAAAAAAAAAAAAAAAAAAAAATGAAACTACTTATATTTTCATGTGAGGCGCGCATCTCTCTGTGTGTATATATTTATATATTATTTACATTTTATGCATTATTTTTGAATGTTTAATTGTTATTATAACCATTTATAGCACTGAATATGTATTTATTGATATTATATAGATACATATATGTACGTATACGTCAGTCAGGGGGGGTCGATCCTACTTCGCGAAAATCTGCGGTCGCGGAGGCGTTTCGGTCCACATTAACCGTGGAAAGTGAGGGACTCCTGTAATAATAATAATAATAATAATAATAATAATAATAATAATCGTTGGGGCAGTGGTGGTCTAGTGGTATAGGGCGCTGGATCGCCGATCCAAAGGTTGGGGGTTCGAGTCCCACTCTCCACAAGGTTGTCACTGCCCCCCCCCCCCCAGTGCAGCTGACTGGGTTATCAAAGGCGGGCCATGTCTCTCACTGTCTATGGTGTGGGGCATGTAAAAGAACCATTGCTGACTTTCATAAAGAGTAGCTGCAAAGCCTTCGCTGTGTTGCCGCTTTGCGATGGCCTGGTGAGCTGTCCAAGGTGTACTCTGCCCTCGTCCGAAGTTGGCTGGGATGGGCACCAGCCTGCCCGTGACCCAAATTAGGATTAAGCGGTTACAGAAAATGAACTGATGAACTGAACAATAATCTACTGGCCAATGAGAATAAAATATTCAGCAGTTCTGAGGTTGAACTGTATATTTAATGAACCATCGCTACAATACTTGCTTCAACACATTGTGAGGACATTAATAAACTGCTGTTGCAGTGTTATAAATGACACTTAACAGAATAAACAGGGTTATATTAAAAAGTAGTCAGTATCGTATATTAAGAACATAAAATCAGGCTGATTCATCACTTAACTGTTTGGGTTTTCAGTAAGGCAGCTTCCATTATCTTAAAACTCAATTTGAAGCACAGCCTGCTCAGCATGTATGCAGATGCTCAGCTATTAAAAACTAATGAAGGTTTTGAAGTCTATTCTAAAAGATTCAAGCGGCCATTTTATTAAAGGAAAAGAAAGATCCCTTTGCCTGCTCAAAGTTCAAATAAGGTTCAGGCTTTGATTCAAAGCAATAGTACGCAGAGAATGGACGCCGTTTATCCAAGATACAACGTACACGCTTGTCCTTGATCAAAACACTTGAAATGTCATTCAGTCACTTTCTGAACTGCTTCATCCTAATTAGGGTTGTGGGGAGGCTAACGCCCATTTCAGCCGACTCTTGGCAAGGACAGAGCACACACTGGACAGCTCGCCAGGCCATCACAGGGCAGAAACACGCTGACGGCAATGCAGCTTCTCTTGATGAAAGTCAGCAATGGTTCTTTTACGTGAACTTCTCACCGTAGACACAGAGAAACATGGCTGACCTAGGTAGCTGCACTGAGGGGGTGGGGTTGAGGGTGGGGGCAGTGACAAGCTGGTGAGATGGGGGCTTGAACCTCCAACTTTTGGATCAGTGATCCAGAACCGTACCACCAGCCACCATTGCCCCAACTTGAACTGTGTAAATTAATATCGGAAAAAAAACAAACAAACAAACAGTACGCATGTAATTGATGAGAAACACCATGGAGCCCAGGGCAGGACAAACACTGCTGTCTGGACAGCTAAAATAAAAATTCTGGTTTCAGAAAAGACCTTCAGATGACACTCCCCACACTACTACACAACCGGCATCAGCCTATTTCCATGGTGACGCACTGATATCGGCAAATTCTGACCCTACCATTCATATCACAGTAGAATTTGATCATTTGTTTGTGCCCACTATAGTCTCAGAATCTTTTTTTTCCTCCTGTGCAGTTGTGGTACTGTGGCTGGAGTTCACTGGTTATGAATGCTGTGCTTCATTTATCTGCAAACCTTCAGTTATTTGAGTTATGATAGGCTTACAGGGCAGCGTATGGCGTATTGGTTAGCACATACGCCTCGCAGCATGGAGGTCTCGGGTTTGAGCCCTGTGACTATTTCTCTGGATAGTTTGCATGTTCTCGTGTGGGAATGTCCACAGTTCAAAGACATGCACTGGAGACAAATGTGATATTTTTGATTGCCCCTAGGTATGTGATCAGGATTTTTTTTTTTTTTTTTTTTTTTTTTTGCGTGTGTGTGTGTTCTGCTGATCTGTTTGTAGTTCAGTCTCCCCACAACCCACCAAAGTCTGAAGGTAAGGTAAAGTCCTTTGGGATTTGTACACCCGAGCCTCGTGGCTCATCAGGCCGGTGCTTATCCCCGGTTTCCATAGGGTGAAGCGACCAGGAGTTCAACTCCCCCTGGATGGGACGCTAGTCCATCGCAGGTTACCTTCCCAGTATATTTTACTGGTACCCATTTATACTGCTGGGTGAACAGAGGCACACTTGTGGTTGAGACCTTGCCCAGGGGGTCTTAGCACAGTGAGGGTCTCAGTGGGATTCGAACTCACAACCTCCCAATCATGAGCGCAGCACCCTAACCACTACGCCACCGGCCCCACAGCTAAAGTGTAAAGCCCTTTGAAAAATGAAAACAGACTTCCAGTTAACAGAAACCAGTCTGGCCCTTCTTTTCTGACCAATTTTACCGACAAAAGGTGTTTGTCTTGACTGGATGATGTTGTATTTTCATAGGAAATCAAAATAATATGAAAAAAAAAATGTTCATATGAATTCAATATGAAAATCCCAAGTGATTGGCACAAGTTGTAATACTTAAGCCAACCTGTCAGGCAGTAACAAGCATGCCCAGTTAAAGGAAATGAGTAAATGAGTAACATGTAGATGTCTGGTTTGAACAGACACTGAACAGTTTAACCCGCATCAGCAACACTTTCTGTACTGCGTTTCTGCCACATGAATGGACGGTGACTTTATTGTGCAGGTGCGTCTAATAAACTGACCAGGAAATGTAGGTACAGGTTTATGATTTTGTGTGTGTGTGTGTGTGTGTGTGTGTGTGTGTGTGTGTGTGTGTGTGTGTTTCTTTTGGTTATTTTTATGCACATGCTAAAATTGCAAGTTTGCAACTGAACGTAAGCTGTTCTCCATGCATCGCCTTCAGCTACGAACAAAACACGCCTTCTCAGTTTCGTAACCTGTGCGCCACAGAAGGAAAAATCCAGATATTCAATTTACAGGCTATAGATTCAGCTATTAAAGTGAATACTCGTAATGGTTAAAAGAGATTAGTGAATAAATCTTGTGAAAATGAACGTTTCGTTTTTTTTTTTTTTTTTTTTTTTCCTGACTGTTATTTATTTCTTTTCACTTTTCCCTCAGCACCCTTGTACCAGTGGCAGAGACACTACACAAAACCAGCTGCACAACATTAAATCACACATCTTTTGAAATAGGCTATGAGTAGCTGATCAATACAAAGATGATGTAATTTTCCAATAGTCCTGTGTGACCCCTGTGATGGTGCACAGCAGCGGTCATGAATCACCTCCTGCCATCTGGGACCAGGGAGAAAAGAACTGTATTTCATCTGCTCCGTAACCATTTCATTATAAATCTCAGCAGGAAAAGAACCCTCCAGAGTCAGGCTATTTATTGTCAGCCACTGGCAAGAATTGCTGCTTTATGCTGATCTCAGAACAGCCTCTTTATGAGTTCTTGTAATAGTTAAAGCTCAAGTTAAAGTAAGGTTTTAGGACACCATAAATGTTGGAGCCAGATTTTCGGTTGTGGTTGGTTCTGAACAGTATAAAATGGAAATGCTCACAATAAATTGCTGCTTCTGGTTCAGTGCTTCTGCACATTAAAAAGAATCAGAACCTCTTGTATCAAGACACATATTTAATCCATGCTTCTGATTGCCAGCAGAGGAGCAGCAGGCGTTTTGATTAAGTCTGATTGAAAGATGCTTTATTTTATCTACAGATTAGGCTCTTAAGCAGTAACTATATTATTTAGGCTTCGCTAAAAATATATCCAATGTGGCATGTGAAGAAAAATGAAAACTTGGTAAAACTTTGAGAAGTTTGAACTGACAGATCTCAATAGAACACAGATTTTACATTAGTATGGGAATGAATAATTTAACGATGTTCTCTCCTCATCAGAGTCCTCAACTTCCTGCCTAGATTAGATACGAGAAGACATCCAATGTTAAAATTGCCCTATGATGTTAGACAGTTTATCCTTTTATCTGACAGATGTAAATATATATACTAGTGTGTGTATATATATATATATATATATATATATATATATATATATATATATATATATATATATATATATATATATATATATAAAATGCAGCCGTGGGGAGGGGGGCACAAACCAGTGTCTCTCCCTCACGCCGGTCCCAAGCCCGGATAAATGCAGAGGGTTGCGTCAGGAAGGGCATCCGGCGTAAAACAAATGCCAAATAAACTATGCGAATCACAAGAAAGAATGACATACCGGATCGGTCGAGGCCCGGGTTAACAACGACCGCCATCAGTGTCGTCAACCAACAGGGTGCTGATGGAAATTGGACTACTGTTGGTCGAAGACATCAAAGAAGGAGAGGCGGGAGAGCGTGTCCGTTGCCAGAGAGAGAAGAGGAAAGGCATGAGTCTAGGACTGAAAGTAGGGACTTTGAATGTTGGAACTATGACAGAAAAAGGTAGAGAGCTGGCTGACATGATGCAGAGGAGGAAGGTGGACATACTGTGTGTTCAGGAGACCAGGTGGAACGGTAACAAGGCTAGAAGCATAGGAGCAGGGTTTAAGCTGTTTTATCATGGTGTGGATGGGAAGAGAAATGGAGTCGGAGTCATCTTGAAGGAGGAGTTTGTCAGGAATGTTCTAGAAGTGAAAAGAGTGTCAGACAGAGTGATGAGTCTCAAGTTAGAAATTGAAGGTGTGATGGTCAATGTTGTTAGTGCTTATGCCCCACAGACAGGATGTGAGCGAGAAGAGAAGGAGAGATTCTGGAGGGAGTTAGATGAAGTGATGCAGAGTACCCCCAGAGGTGAAATGGTGGTAATTGGGGCAGACTTCAATGGACATGTTGGTGCAGGAAACAGAGGGGACGAGGAAGTGATGGGTAGGTTTGGTATTCAGGACAGGAACGCAGAAGGACAGATGTTGGTAGATTTTGCAAAAAGGATGGAAATGGCTGTGTTGAATACTTTCTTCCAGAAGAGAGAGGAGCATAGGGTGACTTATAAAAGTGGAGGTAGGAGCACACAGGTAGACTACATCTTGTGCAGGCGATGTAATTTAAAGGAAGTCAGTGACTGCAAAGTAGTAGTGGGTGAGAGTGTTACCAAACAGCATAGGATGGTGGTGTGCAGGATGACGCTGATGGTGATTAAGGTGAAGAAGGCAAAGGCAGAGCAGAAGACAAAGTGGTGGAAGCTGAAAAAGGAAGAGTGTCGGGTTGTCTTCAAGGAGGAGTTGAAACAGGCTTTGGGTGGTCAGGAAGTGCTTCCAGATGACTGGACAACTACAGCTAATGTGATCAGGGAGACAGGTAGGAGAATACTTGGTGTGTCATCTGGAAGGAAAGTAGATAAGGAAACTTGGTGGTGGAATGAGGAAGTGCAGGAGTGTGTACAAAGAAAGAGGTTAGCTAAGAAGAAGTGGGACATTGAGAAAACCGAAGAGAGTAAACAGGAGTACAGGGAGACACAGCGTAAGGCAAAGGTAGCAGTGTCAAAGGCCAAACAGAGCATGTTTGATGACTTGTATGCTCGGTTGGAAAGTAAGAAGGGAGAAAATGATTTATACAGGTTGGCACAGCAGCGAAATAGAGATGGGAAGGACGTGCAGCAAGTTAGATTGATAAAGGACAGAGAGGTTAAATGTATTGACTGATGACAGAAGTGTGCTGGGAAGATGGAAAGAGTACTTTGAAGAGCTGATGAATGAGGAAAATGAGAGAGAAAAAAGAGTAGAAGAGGTGACTGTTGAGGACCAGGAAGTAGCAAAGATTAGTAAGAGTGAAGTGAGGAGAGCATTGAAGAGGATGAAGAATGGAAAGGCAGTTGGTCCTGATGACATACCGGTGGAGGTATGGAAGTGTCTAGGAGAGGTAGCAGTAGATTTTCTGACAAGAACATTCAACAAGGTCTTAGAGAGTGAGAGGATGCCAGAGGAATGGAGGAGAAGTGTGCTGGTGCCCATTTTTAAGAACAAGGGAGACGTGCAGAGTTGTGGCAACTACAGAGGGATAAAGTTGATGAGCCATACGATGAAGTTATGGGAAAGAATAGTGGAAGCTAGACTAGAAGGGCAGAGGTCAGCATTTGTGAACAACAGTTTGGTTTCATGCCAAGAAAGAGCACCACAGATGCAGTGTTTGCCTTGAGGATGTTAATGGAGAAGTACAGAGACGGTCAGAGGGAGCTGCATTGTGCCTTTGTGGATCTGGAGAAAGCATATGACAGGTGCCGGGAGAAGAACTGTGGTATTGCATGAGGAAGCCTGGAGTGGGAGAGAAGTATGTTAGAGTGGTGCAGGACATGTATGAGAGATGTAAGACAGTGGTGAGGTGTGCTGTCGGTGTAACACAAGAGTTCAAGGTGGAGGTGGGACTGCATCAAGGGTCAGCTCTCAGCCCCTTCTTCTTTGCTATGGTGATAGACAGGCTGACAGACGAGGTTAGACAAGATTCCCCATGGGCTATGATGTTTGCAGATGACCTTGTGATCTGTAGTGAGAGCAGAGAACAAGTGCAGGAAAATCTAGAGAGGTGCATGAATGACAAGGACCCAAGAGGAACGGTGAGATTACAGGGAGCAGAGATAAGAAAGATGGAGGATTTTAAGTACTTAGGCTCAACAATCCAGAGCAATGGAGAGTGTGGAAAAGAGGTCAAGAAGCGTGTGCAGGCAGGTTGGAATGGTTGGAGAAAAGTGTCCGGTGTGATGTGTGATAGGAGGGTATCGGCAAGAATGAAAGGAAAAGTGTACAAGACGGTGTTGAGGCCAACAATGTTGTATGGTTTAGAAACAGTGGCCCTGGGGAAAAGACAGGAGGCAGAGCTGGAGGTAGCAGAGACGAAAATGTTGAGGTTCTCTTTGGGAGTAACGAGGATTAGGAATGAGCACATCAGAGGGACAGCACATGTAAGACGTTTTGGAGACAAAGTCAGAGAGGCTAGATTGAGATGGTTTGGACATGTACAGAGGAGGGATAGTGAGTATATTGGTAATTGGATGCTGAGGCTGGAACTACCAGGCAAAAGGCCTAGAGGAAGACCAAAGAGACGATTCATGGATGTGGTGAAGGAGGACATGAAGGTCGTTGGTGTAAGAGAAGAAGATGCAAAGGATAGGGTGAGATGGAGGCAGATGATTCGCTGTGGCGCCCCTGAAGGGAAAAGCCGAAAGGAAAAGAAGAATATATATATATATATATATATATATATATATATATATATATATTCAAAAATATAAACACATGTACTGCTTATTTAAGGATGATTTACATATTTATATTTATTTCCTCTATAGTTGTGCCTTTAAAAAAGGAGTCTGAGGTTTCTTTCGCAAATTTGAACTGTAACATAAGCCAAGTGAACCCAGTCAGTTGTTACTGTACAAACTTAATTTAATTCATTCTTCTTCTTCATTTTCTGTAATCACTTAATTCTAATTACAGTCGTGCCCATCTCAGTTGACTCCGGGCGAGGGCAGAGTACACCCTGGACTGCTCGCCAGACCATCGCAGGGCATAAACATGCTGATGGCTTTGCAGCTACTCTTGCTTAAAGTCAGCAATGGTTCTTTTACATGAACCTCCCACCATAGACAGCGAGAGACATGGCCGGCCTTTGATAGATAGTTACACTGGGGGGACAGTGACAACCTTGTGGAGAGTGGGACTTGAACCCCCCAACCCTAGGATCATCAATTCAGTGCAGTATACCACAAGGCCACCACTGCCCTCTCAGTGTATACTTTCTGAATATAATTTAATTCATTCTTCTCCTTCCTTTTCCATAACCGCTTAATTCTAATTTGGATTGCGCTCATTTCAGTTGACTTTGGGCAAGGGCAGAGTACACCCTGGACAACTCGCCAGGCCATCGCAGGGTGTAAACACGCTGATGGCTTTGCAGCCTTCTCTTGGTGAAAGTCAGCAATGGTTCTTTTACATGAACCTCACACCATAGACAGTGAGAGACATGGCCGGACTTTGATAACCAAGTTAGCTGCACTGGGTGGATAGTGGCAACCTGTTGAGGGTGGGGCTCGACCCCCCCAACCTTAGGATCAGTGATCAAGCATCTTTACCACCAGACCACCACTGCACCCATAATTTAATTATTTAATTGAAAAAATGAATTCATATGAAGGCAGATGAGTGAAAACCTTTGGCGGAAGCATCTACAAAGAATCCCGCTTACAGTATACCAAATAGCATTTTGGAACTATCTTCTGGGAAAGAAGAGGTTATTTGGAGTGAAATTTAACATCATGGTCACAACCATAAATGCTACATTTTGAAGAGGTGGCAACAAGGCTTGCAATGAAAACTACATTATTTTTAATGTGAAACATGGAGGTGGATCACTCATGTTTTGGAGACATGTGAGCTACAATGGCGCAGGTAACTCAGTCAAAATCGATGGCAAAACGAATACAGCATTTAATATTTCAGAAAATACTGGAGGAAAAAATTGCAGTCATCAACCCATAAACTGCGTATGGGATGTACCCAGGCCTTTCAAGATTAAACTAATCCTAAACACAAGACTATCTCAAACTTTAGGTGGATATAGCAAAAAAAGTGAAGGTTCTGGGAGGGATGGGGGGTGGACGTCCTCAGTCTTTTGACCTCAATATCATTGAAACACTTTGGGGAGATTTCAAATGAAGACTTCATGCAAGACAGCCCAACTGAAGTTTGTTTTTTTTTTTTTTTTTCATAGAAGAATGGGGAGCTTTGCCATCTGAGGAAATAAAGTGCTTCATCCACAGCTACCTCAAAGACTTCAAGCTGTCACTGAAATTAATGGGGCAATACACATTATTAACTTGGTAAACTTTTGATAAGGTTGATTTGGTTAGTTTCTGTTGACATTAAGATTCAGAAGGAGGAAGCACACTTGTTTCAATATAAAATACAACCCGTAACCGTGGTGAAAAAAAATCATTCCCTGGAAGAAAAAAAAAAAAAAAAAAAAAAAAAAAAATATATATATATATATATATATATATATATATATATATATATATATATATATATATATAATTTGAAATTAATGTTGATCTTATTTGATATATTTGATATTATTTTACAATGTTATGTTTATAATAATTGATTTTGGGATGTTTTATGAGATACGGTATGGTATTTGTGGATGTATAGTACAGTATGAGCATCACATGTCATACGTCATACAATACGTCTTACGTCACATCATACGTCACTGTAACAACTTACGTTCACTTTCAACTTACGTTCAGCCGTCCAGAACCAATTAAAAACTTAAGTCGGAGAGCGTCTGTATATATATATATACACACACACAGATATATACATACATCAGCACACTTACATTTATTTCCATCCAGTGTTGCATTGATTTTTCACCAATGCTTTGAATTCATGAAGGAAAAACTGTACCACTCTATCAAGTCTTTACATCTCAAAGACTTTCAATAGGATTGCAGTCAGGATTCTGTGATGCCAGTTCATGTGCGAAAATAATTCCCCATGCTCCCTGAATTACTCTTTCACAATCTCGGATCCAATTTTATATCTGTGCCATCAAGTAAGAAAAAGTCCTTTGATGGGATAAACCGTTTATTTTGTACATTCAGGTATAGAGTTCACGTCATTTTATTGATAGCAAAGGTTGCTGGGCCTTGATTTGACCAACCGAAGAAACAAATCAAGGCTCAAGGTCCAACAAAATATGAAGATGCCTGACTTTTTGGCTGAAAGTATGTAAACATGGATGTATCCACTTGACCACCGCTCATGATAGGAAAAAAATGACTTTTTTGCTTTGTTGCCATTTAAATTATCATTATTGATAATAAAAGTAGCAATTCATGCTAACAAATTTAAATGAACACAGACATCTGTATTTTCTACAAAGGAACTGCAAAGTATGTGAGCTTGTGTCTCATTGCAGATTTAGTTCCAACTATAAACTGCCCCTTGTGGTTAAAGTTGGTAGAACATGCATATTGATAGCCAATTTGTCCAGTTCTAACTGTTTAGGTGTTATGAATATTTTCTAGTTGACCTGAGCTGTGTGCTAAACTGCATTATTGTAGCCTCTAGAAATAATAATGAAATATACAGTACAGCCTACAGTCTGCATATTACTGTACACTGTGGATCGATGCATTGTTAAAATTCACAACAGTAATGTGAGTCACAAAAGTATGTTTTTCTTCAAAATTGTGTGTGTGTGTGTGTGTATGTGTGTGTGTGTGTGTGTGTGTGTGTGTGTATATATATATATATATATATATATATATATATATATATATATATATATATATATATATATATATATATATATATATATATATGACGCCCTCAGATATGCCTGAATTCTTTTTTGCTGGGAGCTCTAAAGGTAGACAGGAAAATCAAAAGAAGTCCTGTAACCCAACAGTTTTCATTCCAGGGTCTCTGGAAGGGTTCAATTTTTTTATTCGTCCCTAAAAAAACAATAAATAAATTAAAAAAATCTGACCTTTCCAGAAACCCTGGAATGAAAACCGTTGGGTTACAGAACCTGAACATTTGGATTTTCTATCTACCTACAGGCCTTCCAGCGAACAATAAATACATAAACAATTAAAATAAAAATGCAGGCACATCTCCAGTGGTCATATATCAACCCTAATAGAAAACTGCCTGAATCTTAGCAAAATTGGCTCGTAGTACTTGTATAAGAATCATCCAACATAATTTATATATAATGTTTGTGTATAATTCTGCGTTGCACACGACAGTGTAGATAGAGTAGATAGAATATTCTGATATTTGTGATCATGTATCTTTTACATTTTGCTCCTCAGACAATAATGTCATCTGTTGAAATTGTTATGTATTCAAAATGTAATCACAAGTTATACACGCTTGGAAAAACTAGAAAGAGTGAATGAAGGAAAGTCTTTAATGGCACTTACAACAAATCACTGATCAGAAAATGAGTAAGATTCAATGCATCACTCAAAGTCTGTGCCACCACTTTCTTGTCACAGCTTGATGCTGTCGGAAAATGTTGTAAAATGGGGTAATTCACTTACTGTACATAGTCTTCAAATATGACATCATAAAAAGATTCAAGGGTTTGATCTGAATTTTAAACTTCATGCTTGGTGCGCAAAACATCCAAAATATATTCTGCTTTTTCCTCCTTAAAGAATATTTAATAATGTTCTACAACTGATGCAGCCCATCACAAGGTACTACGCTGAATTAGACGTAACACACATCTACAAGCACAGCATGAAGTTGTGAAAGTTCGCGAGTTAAATATATGCGGTAATCTTTTCGTTTCGGCTGTTCCTTTTTTTTTTTTTTTTTTTTTTTCCAGGGATCGCAACAACAAATCATAATCCTCCATCTTCAAGGAAGTCATATTAATGATTTGCATTTTCGATTTGGCAGAGGTTTTTACGTCAGATGCTCTTCCTGACACAACCCTTTAGCAACGGGGCGGAAACACGCTAACGTCAATGCAGCTACTCTTTACGAAAGTCAGCGATGGTTCTTTTACATGAACCTCTCACAATAGACAGTGAAAGACATGGCCGGCCTTTGATAACCCAGTTAGCTGCACTGAGGGGACAGTGACAACCTTGTGGAGAGTGGGAATCGAACCCCCAACCCTCGGATCAGCAATCCAGCGCCCTTTACCACCAGGCCACCACTGGCCATAAATGCAAAAATCAGCTCCAGAAATTGTTGTTTTGTATTTTGAGTTTGGTCTTTTTTTTTGTATTAAAAAGAAAACAAGAAGCCACATTCAGAAAAAAAAAAAAATACTACTACTACTACTACTACGACAACTACTACTACTACTACTACTACTACTACTACGACTACTACTACTACTAATAATAAATGCATCCTCAAGGGCTCTTCAGATTGTAACCCTGAAAAAAACTTGCAAAATTCTACCAAATTAGAAAGTTAGTCTGATTATTCACCCAAAGAATAATACTGAACATTTTGCATTCTGGTCTCTAATTTGCCAATGACCTTGTATTTGTGCTGAGGTGGAGGGGTGGGGTTGGATCCTTCTGGAACAGTAAACCAAGGCTGTTTATCTCTCTCACTGGTAAACATTGTGAACATTGTCTAACTGTCTAAACTGTGCAGGCACATGTGTGAGTAAAATGCCTTAACCTTAACAGACAAAGTCAAATGCTGTGCTCAGGCTGCTTTTGCGATTTTTTGCAAGTAAAGTCATCTTGAGATATCTTGATGTGGTGGAATTTACAAAACTACCTCTGTTATCTATTTTACCAACAGAGGCCAATGTCGATTTTGCTCACTCTGATATATACAAAGTAATTACAGTGATCCCTCGCTACTTCGAGTTTCAGTTTCTGTGGCTTCAGTGCATCGCGGGTTTTTAAAAATGTTCATTAAAAAATTTAAAAACTAAGAAAAAATAGGGGAAAAGTTAAGGAAAATGGTGCAAAACAAGGCCAATTATGCAAAAAAAACAAAAAAAAAAAAAAACAACCCAAAACCCCCCAACAAAAATATTTACATTTTTATGTGAGGTGCACATGTGTGTGTCCATGTGTGTGTGTGTGTGCGCATGCACACACATCTGCATATGTGTGTATTTATATTTTATTTACATCTTATGCATTATTTTTGATTGTTTAATTGTTATTATAACCATTTATAGCATTGAATATGTATTTATTGATATTATATACACAAATAGGGCAGTGGTGGCCTTGTGGTATAGGGCGCTGGATCGCTGATCCAAAGGTTTGGGGTTAGAGTTCCACTCTCTACAAAGTTGTCACTGTCCTCCTCAGTGCAGCTAACTAGGTTATCAAAGGCCGGCCATGTCTCTCACTGTCTATGGTGAGAGGCATGTAAAAGAACCATTGCTAACTTTCGTAAAGAGTCGCTGCATAGCCGTCAGCGTGTTTCCGCCCTGCGATAGCCTGGCGAGCTGTCCAGGCGAGCTGTCCAGGGTGTACTCTGCCCTTTCCTGGAGTCAGCTGGGATGGGCGCCAGCCTCCCCGTGACCCTAATTAGGATTAAACGGTTACAGAAAATGAACTGAAATATACACAGATACACATACATATACATATACATCAGTCAGGGGGGGTCGATCCTATTTCACGGAAATCGTGAAATTAGTAATTACAAATTAGTAATTGCGGAAAGTGGGGAATCCCTTTACGTCCATTTAAAAAAGGACAGCTTTTTAAAATGTAATAAGTAGTGCAGATTCAAATCTAATTTTCTCAATTCCAAGCTCTGTCGAGAGATTGAAATCACGGGAATTAGACTTGAATCCCCCTTAGTTAATACAAAGCAGTTTAATGGCAATATTAACAGTATACAGATATTAAATTAACAAATCAGATCTAAATTATTGAAGCGCTGAATAAAATAAAACTAGCCAGAAATATAAATCGTACACACTTCTTTTCACATACATTAAACAAAAGCTTGATTGTACATATGAAACTATGAAAGGAACTGTACACCTTGTACAGTATTGATATGCAAATTAGTTCCATATTACTTCGGAAACACCAGGCGACTTTTCACTTCTTTTCACATTAAAATACACACATATATATATATATATATATATATATATATATATATATATATATATATATATATATTTTTTTTTTTAATCTGATAAAAGTTTGATGAAACAGCATGCTTTAGAGGAAAAAAGGCAAACTATGCATGCAAGCTTTTATTAAGTATGAGAATCATTTACTTTGAAGGTATATTTGATCATGTGCAAAGTTAACTGTTGAGCTACATTATCCTAATGAGTGCAATGTCTGGGTATGTAACTTGACTTGAACCAAGTTTCTTCCAATCAAAAAGCGTGTATGTGTGTGTGTTAGAGAGAGAGAGAGAGAGAGAGAGAGAGAGTATCAGTAGCTGGCAATGTATTTGGTACCTGGTACGTCAGTGGGACTTAATGGACTTAATCCACCTCTTAATAGCACCCCTATCATGTTGCAATTATACAAACCATCAATAATATACAAAAACATAGTATAAGAAGGCGTGGCATTATGGAGAGAAAGGCATTTCATGAATTTCTACTCGCATCTCTGAGTGTTTTATCTAACTTTCACTTGCATTTACTGGTGGAAGTTCCCGGGAAAATTACCATTCTGACAAAACTAAAAACGTAACCATTACCTCCAAGTCCTCGACCTCTCCTTGTGTCTGACTTTTCTGGAAAAGTCCACCTCGAAAATGTATCGTTAAGAATGTCCAACACCACGTTATTTTCTCCTCCTCCATCAGCCACTGTGTGCGTAAAACATTCAAACTTAAATGTATTGTGGGTAAGTCGCTACAGATCATTCAGTTAATTTTGCTCTGACAAACCCATCAGAGGATGGAAAACTGCTGACGTTATTGTAAACCTGCTCGCCGGCCCAGTGAGGCGAATCTAAAATCTGATTGGTTGAAGAAACAACCCCATTGATAATATAGTTGAAGTGACATCGGCCAGCACTGCAGATTCTGAAGGGCTTGGGCAGATTAGATTGGCATGGCAGCACATAGAAGGTGCAATCTGATTGGATAAAAAAAAAACTAATATCCACATAGACACTGGAAGCAGTGCAGCCAAGAGACACGCTCGCTACGAAATGAAGAGAACAGACTGTTGGGAATAAATGAATAAAATATAATGGAACAAATAATACAATTAAGGTGTAAATGTAGGTCAGTGCTGCTGGTAGTGTTTAGGCCAGCAGAGAAGGCTTTGCTGACCTTGCCGGCCCACCACTGAGATATGTGTGCGCATGTGTGATTTAAAAATCATCATCATCATCATCATCATCATCATCATCATCCTGAGCTTAATCTGGGGGCAGCAATTTAAGCAATGACGTCCAGACGTTCTTATTCTCAGATACTTCCTCCAGCTTTTACAGGGGGACGCCGAGGCGTTCCCACACCAGCTGAGAGACATAATCCCTATGGCGTGTTCTAGGTCAACCCCAGGGTCTCTTCTTGGTTGCCCATGCCCGAAACACCACATCAGGGATACTTTCCTGAAGCAGTTTAACCAGATACCCGAGCCACCTCAACTGGATCCTCTCCATGCGGAGAAGCAGCGGTTCTACTCCGAGCTCTCCCAAGATGACTGAGGTTCACCCCCACCCCCAACGAAGGAAGCTCATTTCAGCCACTTGTATCGACAGTCTTGTTCTTTCGATCACTACCTAAAGCTCGTGCCCATAGATGAGGGTTGGAATGTAGATCGACTGGTAAATTGAGAGCTTTGCATTGCGGCTCAGCCCCCTCTTCACCACGACGGACCGGTACAGGCTTTGCTTTACAGATTTTAAAAATGACTGGCTGAATGTTTCACTAATATAACAAATCAGATGTCTTGAAATTTTAATCAACCATGTTCTAATTTACTGTCCTAATAGGAATTGTTGAGTGCAGTTGAGCTGTATAATTTAGGGTAGTTGGCAATACAGTGATCCCTTGCTACTTTGCGCTTCAGTTCCTGCGGCTTCAGTGCATAGCAGGTTTTTAAGAAAAATATTAATTGAAAAAGTTGCAAAACAAGACCAATTATGCAAAAAAAAAAAAAAAAAAACACTAAAAATAACCCCAAACCCCCCAACAAAACTACTTACATTTTGTGTGTGTGTGTGTGTGTGTGTGTGTGTGTGTGTGTGTGTGTGTGTGTGTGTGTGTGTGTGTGTGTGTGTGCGTGCGTGTCCCATATTAATTTATTGATATTATATACACATATATATGTACGTATACGTCAGTCAATGGGGATCGATCCTACTGCGTGGAAATTCAGTATTCGTGGAGTGTCTTGGTCCCCATTAACCGCGAAAAGTGAGGGTTCACTCTAATGCAACATACCGCAACAATGAAATGCTTTACTGCTTTAATGTACAAGCCATAGTTGTGCATGTTGTCTCCTTACAGTATAATTATTTTGATTTATTTATTTACTTTTACTTGGAGCTCAGTTTTTGTGCCATCTCTTAGTCAATGTTATCCATTTATTTCCACCTCAATTGTATTGTCTCAAAGTTGTTAGCAGTTTAAATCCATACCCACACACGCCATAGCATCAGGGATTATTTCACTTGTCACTGATACAAGTTGTGGAATTTCTTTAATATCGCATGGTTGCTCATTGCCTCATCACCATTTTTTTTTTTTTCCCATGTGGGTGCCTGTGCTTTTAGTCCACATGGGTCTCCAGTGGGTAATTACCTCATTCATATTTCTCAGTATACCAGTAATTAAGAATTCCACTAAAATTTTATGAGGATGTGGAAAGACACTGAATGAATTAATTTCATGCATGGCCCTCAACTGGTTAAAGACGTGGCGAGGCTTAAATTGTGACAAGTAATTCTTTGAGTGTTCACTGTGTTCTTTTATTAATTTGCAGGTCAACTGACTATGGAACTACTTACGAGAAGCTTAATGAGAAAGTCGGGGTGAAAACCATACTGAGTTACTTGTATGTCAGCCCAAATAACAAGCGAAAGGTAAGTCTTGGTTATAATAGCCTCAGGATACATGTTAAATATGATAGACATATTCTATGTACATTGGTACCTCACCTTATGAAATTAATCCATTCCAGAGCCTTTTTCTTAACCTGGATTTTTCTTAAATTGAACCACATTTTACATGTAAAACGTGTGATTCGTTCCAAGGCCCCCAATACTACTTTCTAAACCCTTTAAAAATTGTAAAAGCATACCTTTTAAGACCTCGTTCTGCTTCAATATCGTCCCAATGGTAGACAGGTTTGGCCGTATTCCTTTGCGATATCACTCAACCGCATGCCATGAGCCCACTTCTTCTTTTCACTCAAAGCGGAAATCACACACGTGCACGCGCGAGTGTGTGTGTGTGTGTGTGTGTGTGTGTGTGTGTGTGTGTGTGTGTGTGTGTGTGCGTGCGTGCGTGTGTGCGCGCGGGCGTGCGTGTGCAAACCCGTGTTTGTGTGCGTGCGTGTGTTGACCATGTCTTCTTAGCAGAGTTATAATCTTACAAATGTTTATGGAAGGTTAAAAGCCTGAGTCAAAAAATCTAGTTGCAAGGGGCACACTCGAAAAACTGTCCTTTACACGAAAAGTATTATGGGAGATGCAGCTCCATAATAGCCAATGGGAGCGAGCTGTGTCATCCCTCCTAGCCAATGGAAGGCCAGTGGAGCGGGATGTTGGGAGATAGCCAATGGGAGGACAGTAGGGCGGGATGGTGGGAGATAGTCAATGAGACAGCAGCTCGTGCATTGTTTGAATGGCGCGTTTGGCGCATTTCGTAAGGAGAACTTGTTTCATATACAGAGACAAAAATTTTTGGAAAATGTTTTCGTAACCTGGATTTTTCCTTTGCTGGCACTATCGTAAGGTGAGGTACCACTGTATTTATTTTCTATGTATTTTGTGTAGAGGAACACTACTTCTCAGCTTGAATGTATATTAGTCAATGCATTCTTTTTTAATATCCATTACTTTTATAAAGAGACGTTGGTGTTTTTGCACCCACTTGTATTTTATGTGATGCACTGATCAATGATTCAATGAAAGAGTTCATAAATGCATTACAATATCACATGCAGTTGAAAAAAAGAATATTTTCATCTAAGGATTTGGTAGTATTCAAAGCAAAACACTTGCACTTCATTCATATTGATAAGCCTGTAGCTTCCATCTCACACGCCTGCTGAGTTATGAACTGTGTGGAAAGGGAGTTGTAAATTTGCAGTGTTTTAATCAAAGGCGAGACAAGAGGCTTCAAATTTATGGCCCGCGGGCTCCTGCAGCTCATCGAGTGACGGCAAAAGCCATTAGTCTCGCTCCTCCCTTGTCCTCTTATCCCTCCTAAAATCCCCTTCTCTCAGTCACAAAGGGCTCATTTCCTCCTCATTAATTATCGCCTGATAATGAAGACGAAATGTTTCTCTGGCATTTACTCTTGGAACTGTGTGGTATAGATTCCACTTAAGCTGCCATTTAAATATTTATTAATGTGATATACCAATACACATCACGATAAATTTGTATTTATACATATAATTCAATTACTGGTTATGATTTTACTATTTTGAACATGCATTTTCTGTGACTATCACACTCCTATTATCAAGAAATATGATATTTTATTGTATGTGCTCATTGTATAATAACTCCTTTATCCTCCATATTTAACGATACCTTTTTAAAATAATTGCTATTTACATTGTTAATATATTTGTGTTTATTATAATTCACTAGGACTACAGTAAGGGGTGATAGGACCAACAGGTTTGAAACATTGAAATCTATATTGAAATAAGTAAGTAATAATAGTGTATGTGAATATATTTAACTTACAGTGTTGCTTAATTGTGAAACCATTATTATTATTATTATTATTATTATTATTATTATTATGATCAGGTAATCATTGGGTTTTGTTCGAAATATGCTTAACAGCTATCTCCAGCCAAAACAATTTCTCCCCCCCCCCCCCCTGAAAGGTATAGGCATGGCTTTTAATGTTTCTACGCAGAATTATAAAATTAATTAACTTCATGCATTTATGCAACTTTTTTTTTCTTTGTTCCTCAACCAATTTCAGTTTTGTTTGATTTGACTGGAAGCGCTGGGTGGGCCATTAGAGCAGTTAGCTTGGTGCATCCTTCTGTTTATAAACTTTCCTGTTTCTTTGTTTTACATGCAGAATTAAAATGTTTATTAAAATTATCCCATTATGTTTTCTCCAACAATTACATTCATCAAATGCAGTATGACATGCAGATGACATAAATTTATGTGATGCTTCTCACTATAAATATCCGGTCATTTGCTGAAAATTTGCATCATTTTTTTTTTTGCATATATATATATATATATATATATATATATATATATATATAATAATGATAATATTGTTATTTGCCCTACCAAAAAGTATTGAGCACTCTCCTATGGAAGGATCTACTCAAAAAATCCTCTACAGATATATATATATATATATATATATATATATATATATATATATATATATATATATATATATATATATATATATATATATATATATATATATATACATACATACATATATATATATGTGTGTGTGTGTGTGTGTGTGTATGTATATATATATATATATATATATATATATATATATATATATATATATATATATATATATATATATATATATATATATATATATATATATATATATATATATATATATATATATATATATATAAAACCGTGAAATATCACTGAAGTGAATCCCTAAAAATTCAAGTGAGATTTTGTAATATAATCAAGACTGGAATACGCATAAGAAGAAATTCCTTTCTCTGCTTTATTATTTTGCTGTGCTTAAGCAGAGAGCTCTTTTTCCTGTTCATTAAGGAGAGCTCGGTAATGAAGATGGAACACGTCTGCTACTAGTTCCTCTCACTGCTTCTCGCTGATCACACAAAGCTATGCCTGGAGCTACATGATAATTAAGGATTACACTGACACTAAACACAGCTCCTTGTAGGTCTGTGTTGGGGGGGAGACAACAAAAAAGAAAAGGCTAACAGAGCATATCTGTGTGAACACGAATAAAGACTCATGCATGGAGATTATCTTTTAAGGGCATATCTAGGACATAGAAACGTGACCTTAAAGTTTAAAGATGTTTGTTACTTATGTCATCGCCCTGGACAGTAATATCTCTCTCCTAATTGTGTGTCAGATATCTGTTATCAGGCGCAGTATTTATAGTCGCAAACTGTTATCCTTCAGGTATGGTTACAGCAAGCTGAGTCTCTGTGATGATGGGATTTTAATGCCGTATCACACACTGATTTAAGAAATTATGTGGCTGATTTTTCACATTTTCGTAAAGGAGTATGTAAATGCATCTGTGGGTTAAACTGTAAGAAAAATATTTTCACCACATTTGCAAGTTTGTTTATTTTTGTACTCGCGCGTCTTTGTTGATGACTGCCAAACACATGTAAGGTACAGAGCACATGCACCTAATTTGCATTTAGTGACATCCACAGTTTTCAAAGTATAGACTGCCCTGCCAAAAAAGTCAAAACTTCACAGTGGTTTGACTCATATCATCCTCAACACAAGATCACTGTGAATTATTAATGCAACTCTGGGCTGAAATAAAAATTGTGACATTGCGTAAGATTATCAAAACAATGCATGGCAACAAGCAAAAAGCTAAAGGCAATCCAGCGCAGTGTAAGATTCTGTCACGTTTTTGGCAGAACAGTTCATTTTGTAATAAAACGTATTTTGTAAACCTTGTGTTGAGATCAGGTAACGTAATAGGTGTTTTAGTCACACCCATCTGTAACGTCAAAAAGCAACCACATTGCCATACTTGGTGGCTTGGGCTTTTCACACCCGAGCCTAGTGGCTCATCAGGCCGGTGCTTATCCCCGGTTTCCATAGCGTGAAGCGACCAGGAGTTCAACTCCTCCTGGATGGGACGCTAGTCCATCACCGTTTACCTTCCCAGTATATTTTTACTGGTACCCATTTATACTGCTGGATGAACAGAAGCACACTTGTGGTTGAGACCTTGCCCAGAGGTCTTAGCACAGTGGGGGTCTAACTGGGATTTGAACACACAACCTCCCGATCATGAACCCAGCACCCTAACCACTACGCCACCCGCCCCAAACTTGT
This sequence comes from Plotosus lineatus, assembly GCA_024760905.1. Lineage (NCBI taxonomy): Eukaryota > Metazoa > Chordata > Actinopteri > Siluriformes > Plotosidae > Plotosus > Plotosus lineatus. Next base: position 34,155,256 of record CM045744.1, on the reverse strand, counting down.
TGGCTCGGTGACATTAAACACGTTATAGCTGCTTGCGACAAGTCAGTATATGAAATATCCGCCTTCCAAGAGTACCAGAAGTGGTGGTGTGGTGCACAATGTACCACTATAGGATTGTTTTTGAAACTTCTCTCAAGTAATGAATTACACTTTACTCGCTGGCAGACTGATGGAGGACTCTGGACTTGGCAGTTGTAGAACTCAGTGTGCCAACAGTAAAGTTATGTTGAGGAAGGATAATGTATTTTTAGAGGTAGGGCCTCTTCGTTCCAGTGGAACATCATGTCATTGCCATAGGATTCAAACTTTTAGACATGAATCATTTCATTTGCTGAGCGTAGTACTTGGGTCTCAGGGAGGCTGAAACCTATCTCAGCTAACTCTGGGAAAAGGTTTAGTAAGCCATAAACAGTTTTCCAGACCACTCCAGGGCTAACTCAGACACATACAAATACTGACTCTCACTCTCCAGGGCCTCCTCGCTGTGATGTGGATGTGCAAAACATTCATGATCCCTGTCGGCCACCTTTTAAGCATTTGTCTAAAAATGATTCGGTATGGTCCACTGCTGTTTTAGGCTGGAAGCAGCCATAGCCTTATAGCAAGGAAAATGACCTTGAGACAGAAAGGTCACTGGTTCAATTCTGAGACCAGCAGGGAAAATGTGTGGCGGAGGTGGGGCAGGTGGGGTGGGGGGTGAGCTGCACCTTCCCTTCCTCCACCTTCATGGCTGAAGTGCCAGCAAATGATCTCTGGGTGCCCCAATGTGTGGCAGCCCTCTCCTCAGAGTGTGTGTGTGTGTGTGTGTGTGTGTGTGTGTGTGTGTGTGTGTGTGTGTGTGTGTGTGTGGTCACTTTTAATGCGTTAAATGTAGCAGCGCTAATTTCCCTTGTGGGATTAATACAGTATAGGAAAAATATCTTTGAATGTACAACAAAGCAACATCCATAAAGCAGACTTTGATGGGTTTGGTATAAAGAAACGCGACTGGCTTCCTGACAGCGCTGACCTGAACCCTGTTAAACACCTTTGGGACGATCCAATGACAAGTGAGACGTTTTTGTCACCCCCAGATAAAATTGCCGCATCTTCATTTCTGCCACTTCTCGCTCAGCCGGTAATTAATTTTTTTTTTGTCATTGAATTTATTAGACGAGATAATATGCTTTGTTATTTATTTTCACTTTTATCTTCAAGAAAGCCATGGTGTATTTCACCTTAAATCATAGTGGACACTTGTGATGATTTTATAGCAGGCTTGCACACAGGGGATAATGTCGGACCCGCTGCACTTAAACTAACATGGGAAGAATTATTAATTCATTCATTTATTCATTTATTCATTTGCTGAACTGCTTAATTCTACTAGAAACGGGGGAAGGCTGGAAACTATCTCAGCTGATTCTGGGTGAGAGTAGGGTGCACCCTCCCTGCACAGCTTGTGCCCATCTCAGAGCCAGTATAGACAACTATAGGGTTGATCCTACTTCGCGGCTTTCGGTGGTCACATGGGGCTCGCGGTCACAATTAATCACGGAAATACAGGGAGGGATACATACATATATATGTATATACATACACACACACACACACATATATATATATATATATATATATATATATATATATATATATATATATATATATATATATATATATATATATATATATATATATATATATATATTTCTATATATTTCTATATATGTGTGTATGTGTGTGCATGTGTGTGTGTGTATATATATATATATATCTATATATATATATATATATATATATATATATATATATATATATATATACATAGTGTGTTATAGAAAACTGTTGTGCCTTTTTACTATTATTTTTTAAGTGAGTTTGAAGTTCTCTATATTCCCATAACAAATAATATTAAAATAATTCTTCTTTTCCTTTCGGTTGTTACCTTTCGGGGGTCACCATAGCCAGTCATCTGCCTCCATCTTCATGGAAGTCATATAAATGATTCACATGTTTGATTTGGCAGAGGTTTTTACATCGGATGCCCTTCCTGACACAACCCTTTAGCAAGGGACAGAAACACGCTGACGGCTTTGCAGCTACTCTTTACGAAAGTCAGCAATGGTTCTTTTTTTTTTCTTTCTTCATGAACCTCTCACCATAGACAGTGAGAGACATGGCCCGCCTTTGATAACCCAGTTAGCTGCACTAGGGGGGGGCAGTGACAACCTTGTGGAGAGTGGGACTCAAACCCCCAACCCTAGGATCAGCGATCCAGCGCCCTATACCACCAGCCGCTACTTTCCTATTAAATAATTATTATATAAAATAATATTACTGATGATTCACTGATTGGGGCACCAGAAATGTTGAAATAGCTTTTTTTTTTTTTTTTTTTTGATCCTTTTGATCGATTTACTTGCAGATTTTGGAAAAGCCAGTTAGGCAAATGAATATAGAATGCAGAGAAGGTATATAATTTGCTTTTTCAAGCTAAAAGCGATCAAGGTTACCCACGCTGAAAAGTTGAAAACACGATAACTGTTCCCTTAGGTGCTACTCTCTCTGATGTATAATCATAGTTATAGATTTCCACAAGGTGTACAGTATTGTTCTCTGAGACTCTGAGGAAAAATTAGATAATAAAACTGAAAATTAAAAATGAATTGGATTGCGATCAACAGCGTTATGAGGCTTGGTGTATTCTATTGTCTTCTAAGGGGTAATAAGTACATTTTTTTATTGGCTAGTAAAATATGTTGCCCATGGTGTTGTGTTTTTATAACCCTGTTAGTTTTTTTTTTTTTTTTTTTCCGTCTTTGCGCATGCACAGCATTATAAGCAAGTGATTGCTATCTAGTTTCATGATCCAGGTTCAGATTTTTCACTGAACAATCACTCTTTATTAAATAAATAATTAAGATCGTATGCATCCCAGTTTCCACCAACCAAACAAATCACCCTCAGGGCCTCGGCTAGTGCTGACCTTATTATCATTACCTTATTATTATGACTGCAGATGTTTCACTCTGTTTAAGCGAAGCCAGCTTAATTTTTTTATAATACTGACTAATGTTCAGTGCGGTTGATGTTGAAGCATGAACTCATTTTTGACCTATTTACACATGCAAAATTCCTAACAACTTTATTCTGATATATTCTGGAATGTGCTTTTGATATTGGGTCTGGGAATAATGCGCGACATTCTTCTGAAAACAAATTATCAATGATTAAGTTAGACTTTAAATGTTGTACATGGTTCTTATTGGTGAAAACAGCTGTTTTTTTTTTTTTTTTTTTTTTTTTTTTTTTCAGGAATATATACATAGGGCAGTGCTTCTCAAATAGTGGGGGGTGCAGTGTGATGCCGGGGGAGCGTGTATGACCCTGGGGAACATGCTTTTCTGGAATCGATAATTACGATAATTAAATGTAATTGCACCTCCACTCCTGTAGTTGGCAGTGGTGTTCTCATTGTTGTGCTACGGTGTAGCGGTTTTTCACAAGAGCAAATGATATTAAGTGCAGTAAACAACCCCTCAAGAAACAAACTTTTCTAACAGGAACAAAGAGAAAGGTGGAGAGAGAATGCGATATTAAGACTTAAGTAAGTTGAATGAGTTTCAATAAGGGTGTTTCTTTATTTATTTATTTTTTATTTCAGGCACTTTAAATCTTTTCCATTACAGATTAAAAAACAATTTTAATGAAGTTTTTCTTTATTGTAAGCTGAACTATATTTCTTTCTTTTTTTGTTTTTAATGTTAATAAAGATACGTTATGCAGAGGTGTACTAATAACAATTCCATAGACAGATAATACTATTTATAGTCGCACGCGGGGCGGTGGGTGAAGATTTTTTTTTCTTCCTAGAGGGGGCGCCACAGAAAATAATTGAGAAGCACTGACATAGGTGCTTAATGCATAAGCACGGACATAGGGTGACACACTGATCCTAAGGTTGGGGGTTCGAGTCCCACTTTCCACCCCAGTGCAGCTAACTGGGTTATCAAAGGCCGGCCATGTCTCTCACTGTCTATGGTGAGAGGTTCATGTAAAAGAACCATTGCTGACTTTCGTAAAGAGTAGCTGCATAACCGTCGGCGTGTTTCTGCCCCTTGCTAAAGGGTTGTGTCAGGAAGGGCATCCGATATAAAAACCTCTGACAATTCAAACATGTGAATCTTTAATATGTTTCCCATGAAGATGGAGGCAGATGATTCAGTGTGGAGACCCTTGAAAGGAAACAAACCGAAAGGAAAAGAAGAAGATATACATAGGCATATAGAAGCATGTTGTGTTAGCTAATCCAAGTGTGCCATGTTAAAAAGCTGATTGATAATCAGAAAGACTTGCACAATTATGCCAGCACAAATTGAAACTATTGTACTGATTAAGGAAGGAATAAAATTGCCCTTTCTTGGCCGGTTGAATATCTGAAGAATCAGATTTTTCGGGGTTTGATTAGACTCACAATGGCTACAAAAATGGACTTTATTCTGAAATTCATCAGTCTATATTTGTTCTGTTAAATGAATGTTACTTCATAACAGAATGTGCCAAGAAACCGAGGTGCTCATACAACAGTGTCCTACTCCCTTCACAGTACAGTGCAAACCGACTCTCCCCAGGATAGAAAAAGAAGTCTGAGATTCTGGTGTACAAGTGAGCAAGATAACAAGCACATCAGAGTTTCTAGTTTGAGAAATAGATGGCTAGGAGGTCTTCAATTGGCAGCTTCATTAAATAGTAGCTGTGAAACAATAGTCTCAACTTCAATAGTGAAGATGTGAGCGGCAAAAAACAAAACAAAAAAAAAACAATAATAATAAATAAATAAATAAATAAACCCATAGTTCCAGAATAAAGGAAGACATGCTGGAGGTGCGCTGAGCAGTGGAGGCCTGGTGGTAAAGGTGCTGGATCACTGATCCTAAGGTTAGGGGTTCAAGCCCCACTCTCAACAGGTTGTCACCCCCCCAGAGCAGCGAACTGGGTTACCAAAGGCCGGCCATGTCTCTCACTGTCTATGGTGTGAGGTTCATGTAAAAGAACCATTGCTGACTTTCATCAAGACGAGCTGCATTGTTTCTGCCCTGCGATGGCCTGGCGAACTGGCCAGGGTGTACTCTGCCCTCGCTCTGAATCGGCTGAGATGGGCACCAGCCTCCCCGCGACAGTAATTAGGATTAAGCGTTTCAGAAAATGAAAGAATGAATTAAATTATGTTTGTACAGTATGTACTGACAGGGTTCACTGTCTTATTTTAGTGTACTCTGCCTTCACCTGGAGTCAGCTGGGATGGGAAGGAAGGCCTCACTGCAATCCTAAAATTCAGAAAATGAATGAATGATGAATACTGGCGGTACGGTGGTGATAGAAAAGTGGGAGCTTTATTTGATTGATTGATTGATTCATTCATTTTCTAGGCTGATTAATCATAATCAGGGTTGCAGGGAAGCTGGCGCCTATCTCAGTCTGCTCTGGGTGAAGGCATGCACCATGAAAAGCTTCCCAGACCATCCCAGGGTCAAAACACGTACAATTATTCTTACTGATGCTAACACTAAAAGGCAATTTGGAACAGCCAATTAGCCTACTGTGCATGTTTTTGAGTTGGAGTGCCTGGATGAAACCCACCCTACTACCGCCATACATTTGAGGAGTCGCCCACATGCCTTTTGGCAAATTCGAAGCACGCCTCTTATTTTTAACCCTAAGTCATGGCTTTTTCTGGTCACTCTCTATAAAGCCCAGCTCGATGGAGTGTATGGCTTATTGTAGTCCCACCACATCAGTCTCTGCTGTGGATCGCTGCATCTCCTTCAGGGTAACCTTCGGTCTCTGTACTGCTTCTCTGATTAATGCCTTCCTTGACCAGTTTGTGAGTTTTGGTGGTGGTCGTGGTCCTCTCTTGGCAGGTTCAATGGCTTGGGCGAAGACTCCCCATGACCCTGTGCTATTCTCTATGTGTATCAGGCAGAGTGCATGTATGATGAACATCTACCTATACAGGGATCCATCACTTTTCACGGTTAATTCGGACCGAGATCCCACCGTGACCACCGAATTCCACAAAGTAGGATCACCCCTCCCAACCCCCTCGACTGACGTATACGTACATGTATATGTGTATATAATATCAATAAATACATATTCAGTGCTATAATGCTTATAATAATAATTAAACATTAAAATATAATGCATAGAATGTAAATAAAACACACACATACAGATGTGCACTTCATAACAATGTCACTAGTTTTGATGGGAGGTTTTGGGTTGGTTTTTTTTGTTTGTTTGTTTGTTTGTTTTTTGTTGTTGTTTGGTTTTTTTGCATAATTGGCCTTGTTTGTGTGGCATTTTCCTTAACTTTTCCCCAATTTTTCCAACATGCACATGTTCCATCAAATGGTGAAACCAGAAAGAAACCTTGCATCATGCTCAGGTGCTGCTTTAATACCAACTGTAAGATACTGAACCCTTTTTTCTTCTGTCTCGCTTGTATTGTAAGAAAATTGAGCTTGAAATGTCCTGCACATTGAGACAGGATTCAGCTTCAATCTGATGAAGTGAAGTAAAACGTTTATATTATGACCGAAGTGAACAATTCACCCTCCACCATATTCAAAAAAAAAAAAAAAAGCTTAACATCGGTTACCCCAAGGCAAAATATTCGAATACATGCTGAGGGGGAGATATATATTCATTTGCAGTCCATGACCAAGATACAGTATTTTGCAAGACACTTCCCCAGGATAGAAAACAACACACACACACACACACACACACACACAAATGTTGCTCTGTTTGATGGGTGTATTAAAATTTTATGACCTGTCAAGCTTGGAAAAGATTCTGTGCAACATTGCTTTTACAGACGGCGTGTATCTACATATGTGTGTAAGGCTCTGCATCCCTGTTACTTTTTGAAGGAAAGCAGAAGTGACATTTGACTAGTGAGGGCATAAGGATAAGTCGTTTCACCTGAATTTGAACTGTCATTTTGGAATCATGCCGCACTTCTCAAATTTAATAACAGATTTTATATGTCATTATCACCTTAAAAAAAAGAAATAAATGGATAAGGGAAGCACGTCAATAGGACGAATGTATAAAAGTTTCTAGACTGAAGACATGGACGTAAGGACGGTAATAGGCAATGTGGACTGAGGAACCCCCCCCCACCAATGATTTCCTCAAAGTAGGATTGACACCCCCGACGGACGTATACGTACATGTATATATATATATATATTTATATATATATATATATATATATATATATATATATATATATATATATGTATGTATGTATGTATGTATGTATGTATGTATATATATATATATATATATATATATATATATATATATATATATATATATATATATATATATATATATATATATATATATATATGTGTGTGTGTGTATATGTACATATAGAGGATTTTCTGAGTAGATCCTTCCGTAGGAGAGTGCTCAATACTTTTTGGTAGAGCAAATAAACAAAAATAAAAGGACAGGACAAAGACTTTCTATTGAAACTCCATTTATCACTACAGATCTGTTTCGAGGGGTGGTGAAACCATCCTCTCTCTTCAGGTGATTATAGAAGAATCTAATCTAATAAGAATTCTTCTATAATCACCTGAAGAGAGAGGATGGTTTCACCACCCCTCGAAACAGATCTGTAGTGATAAATGGAGTTTCAATAGAAAGTCTTTGTCCTGTCCTTTTATTTTTGTGTATATATATATATATATATATATATATATATATATATATATATATATATATATATATATATATATATATATATGTGTGTGTGTGTGTGTGTGTCTGTGTGTATAATATCAAGATAAACATATTCAACACTATAAATGCTGATAGAAAAGGTAAAGTCTGTTGGGCTTTTTACACTCGAGCCATAGTGACTCATCATAGTGACTCATCCGAGCTCATCCCTGGTTTCCACAGTGTGAAGTGATTAGGAGTACAACCTCTCCTGGATGGGACACTAGTCCATTGCAGGTTACCTTAACAGTATATTTTTACTGGTACCATTAATACTGCTGGTTGAACAAAGGCACACTTGTGGTTGAGACCTTGCCCAGGAGCCTGAGCACAATGGGGGTCTAACTGGGATTTGAACACACAACCTCCCGATCATGAGTACAGCACCCTAACTACTACGCCACCAGCCCCGAAATTTCTCACACACTCAGATGCGCACCTCACATAAAAATGTAAGTACAGTGATACCTCTGCTCACGAACATAATTGGTTCCCAGAAAGTGTGTGTGAGGCAAAAAGTTCGTCTTCCGAACATTTATTTCCCATAAGAAACCATTAAAATGAGAATAATCCGTTCCCAGGTCCCCATAAAACATAATTTTCTACTAAATAAGCCTTAAAACTACACAAAAATATACCTTATTTTATGTATAATAAATGTCTATTGTATTGTAATTAAAGAAATAAACTGTACTGTATAATAAAGTGGTTTTATTCACCTTTGTGATGGTAGTTGATGGCTTGATGGAATGGAGTGGGAGGAGGAGGGAGGGAGGGAGGGACTTACTGTTTGGAAGGAGAGTTTGGAAACGCCTACTGTTTGGAAACACGCATAGCCACACACGCACCCTTAATAGCTTCCTTGTTCTTAAGGATGGGAGCAATGGTAGACTTAGCGTACTGGTACTGGGACGCTGAGTCACACAAACGCACACCTCGTTCGTGTTTTTCAATGATCTCCGCCTGTGGTGGGGTCTTTTTCGGTCCCATAATAGCAAAAATACACTCAATATGGTCCAAAATGTCTATCAAACACAAACCACTTCCGCACTCAAAGAAAGGGGTGATTTAACTGTGACGCCGTGAGCGTGCGTCAGCTTCTCGTGGCCGCCACCGTGGCGCTGTTCGACCGCGTGGTTTGATTCGTCCGCCGAAAACTAGTTCGTCAGCAGAGACTATATGCTCGCAAATTTAATGTTCTTGAGGCGAAAAGTTAGTGAGCTTAAGCGTTCGTCAGCGGAGGTTTTACTGTAGTTTTGTTTTGGGGTTTGAGGTTGTTTTATTTTTTGATTGTTTTTTGTTTGTTTTTTGCATAATTGGCCTTGTTCTGCAGCATTTTCCTTAACGTCTCCCCAATTTTTCCTTAATTCCCTTATTTTTTTTACATTTTCAATTAATATTTTTGAAAAACCCACGATGCACTGAAACCACAGAAACTGAAGCATGAAGTCGCAAGGGATCACTGTATTTATTATTGACAGATTATTATACAGAAACCACCCAGTTTATTGTCCTTTAATTAAATTAATCTCAGGTCCATTGTGACCAACACTTTTAATGAACAGTATCAGAGCTACAGGTTGCATATTACTATTCAAACCCTTTTAACTATTTTTGAATCTGCTTACTGCACGCTCAAAGTGAGCTCAGTCAAAACTTATTTTTTTTCTCAGAGCTTACTGAACCCTGAGAAGAACAGTGAAAAAACTCCTGATTACTGTTGTAGGCTTTATATTCCCCATCGTGTGCCAGGCTGCACACTTTCATTTTCAGGATAAACTAATTCAGCTGCCAACACAAGGTCTTTTTAGTGTAGTTTTGATCATATTATTTTTTCAGATATATTGCACTGATCTATTTATCTTTGATTATAGTGCAGCCTTAAAAAAGCATTTAATCTGAAATATTAATTTGGAGCCTGTGCATGGCTGTTAATTGAAGTGAAGGTTGAGACATTCTTTGCTGTTAAGATTAAAGGAAAACGGTCGCCTTAACCTTGTATGAGCACTGAACACATCAAACAATGTTTTAGTCATCTGAAGCATGCCCTTATCAGAGCTGAGTACTTATGCAGCTTCCCTTGGAGAAAATGTGCATTGCACCACCCACCCAAGGTCGGGCCCCATTTACCGACCATGGATCTAAACACAAGACCCTCACATGACATGTTTCCGGGGGTCGCCATATTTCCTAGAACTTCATTCCTGCGTGTTGAATGTTGTGTCTCAATTTGCTCCAACAAGGGAAATAGTCTCTGGTAAGATGGCAGCAACTTCTGCCGGATTTGTCTTTGTGTCTGTGCCGCCAGTCTTTTAAATAGTTTTGTGCATGGAAGCAAGCAAATCAAGTCGCTAACAGAAGAGCCTTAGGAGTTTCAACAACATCATCAACTTATATGCTTCATCATTATTGAAATAATCACACACAAGTCACATAAGAGTGTTCTTGAAGTTCCAAATGTATGTAACCCTCAAGCAACCAAGCTATTTCTGTGACTAATATTACCAAGTGGGGTCATTTGTGACCCCATTGACTTTATATAGGAATATGTTTATATATCGTATATACATGATAATTGCCCAGGACGTTTAAAAACTTGGAGTGGGTGGGCACTTATTAAAATGTTACCAGCAGAGTGGAACGGTTAGTGCTGATTACCATAGCGGTAGAAAACATGAATAATAACGGAACAATAACAGAGTTTTACTGGTATTTGTGTTATTCATTTTGTGGTGTCAACCAAATTACTCACATGAAAGCTGAAAATAAACAGAAAACAGCGTAATTAAAAAAAAAAAAAAAAAAAAGACCCTTTAATTTTCCCTCCTGGTGCTGTTCCTTTAAATATTTCCCCCTGATGTAAAATAGAGCCAATCAACATCAATATCAACTTAAGCACATGGAAAGTTGAACCAATCAACACAAAGGTCAACTTTAGCACATTGCACAAGCACATGGCCAGGAACTTCTTTAAATGTATGAAGATAGTGAGCAGGAGAATCAAGTGAAAATTACTCATCATCACTTTCTGATAGGTCCATGTCTTGCTCATCGCTTCATTCATTCAGAGCATCCTATAGTTTTGCTGTAGCAGTTTCTCATGGTTCATTGGTTGTTAGACATTTACCAAGAGAACACAGAAAATTATTTTCTTGTTTTTTTTTTTTTTTTGTTAAAGCACGGCAGAACAATCAAATGTGTTGTTACTGATGAACATTATAGACATTTCCCAGTGGCAGGGGGTCTTGAAATACCGTGTAAACTCACTTTTACAGGCAGTGAACATCTCATTTTAGCGCTACAGAGACTGATCGAATAAAATTGGTAAGTTTGATCTACCATTTTGCTCCCAATACACATGGGCGGTTATTAGACATAAGATTAAAAATAAATACATAAATAAATAAATAACACTGGGGGGGGGGGGGGGGGGCTTAAATGGAGCAGGGTAGTGGTGGTCTAGTTGATAGGGTGCAGGATCGATGATCCGAAAGTTGGGGGTTCGAGTCCTTACTGGGTTTTCAAAAGCGGGCCATGTCTCTCACTGTCTATGGTGAGAGGCATGTAAAAGAACCATTGCTGACTTTCGTAAAGAGCAAGCTGCAAAGCCGTCAGCGTGTTTCTGTCCCTTGCTAAAAGGGTTGTGACAGGAATGGCATCCGACGTAAAAACCTATGCCAAATCAAAAGTGTGGATCAAATGAAGGAAGAAAGAAAGCAAGCACAGCAGAGAAATAGAGATGGGAAAGACGTGCAGCAAGTTAGAGTAATAGAGGACAGAGAAGGAAATGTATTGACTGATGACAGAAGTGTGCTGGGAAGATGGAAAGAGTACTTTGAAGAGCTGACTGTTGAGGACCAGTAGCAAAGATTAGTAAGGGTGAAGTGAGGAGGGCATTGCAGAGAATGAAGAATGGAAAGGCAGTTGGTCCTGATGACATACTGGTGGAGGTATGGAAGTGTCAAGGAGAGGTAGCAGTAAATTTCCTGACAAGAATATTCAACAAGGTCGTAGAGAGTGAGCAGATGCCAGAGGAATGGAGGAGAAGTGTGCTTGTGCCCATTTTTAAGAATAAGGGAGACATGCAGAGTTGTGGCAACTACAGAGGGATAAAGTTGATGAGCCATACAATGAAGTTATGGGAAAGAATAGTGGAAACTAGACTGAGAGCAGAGGTCAGCATTTGTGAACAACAGTTTGGTTTCATGCCAAGAAAGAGCACCACATATGCAGTGTTTGTTTTGAGGATGTTAGTACAGAAGTACAGAGAAGGTCGGAGGGAACTGCATTGTGCCTTTGTGGATCTGGAGAAAGCATATGACAGGGTGCCGAGAGAGGAACTGTGGTATTGCATGAGTAAGTCTGGAGTGGCAGACAAGTATGTTAGAGTGGTGCAGGACATGTATGAGAGATGTAAGACAGTGGTGAGGTGTGCTGTCGGTGTGACAGAAGAGTTCAAGGTGGAGGTGGGACTGCATCAAGGGTCAGCTCTCAGTCCATTCTTGTTTGCTATGGTGATGGACAGGCTGACAGACGAGGTTAGACAAGATTCCCCATGGACTATAATATTTGCAGATGACATTGTGATCTGTAGTGAGAGCAGAGAACAAGCACAGGAAAATCTACAGAGGTGGAGGTATGCCCTGGAAAGGAGAGGAATGAAGGTTAGCCTCAGTAAGACAGACTACATCTGTGTGAACGACAAGGACCCAAGAGGAACAGTGAGCTTACAGGGGGCAGAGATAAAGAAGGTGGAGGATTTTAAGTACTTAGGCTCAACAGTCCAGAGCAATGGAGAGTGTGGAAAAGAGGTGAAGAAGCATGTGCAGGCAGGTTGGAATAGATGGAAAAAAGTGTCCGGTGTGATGTGTGATAGGAGGGTATCGGCAAGAATGAAGGGAAAAGTGTACAAGACGGTTATGAGGCCAGCGATGTTGTATGGTTTAGAAACAGTGGCCCTGGGGAAAAGACAGGAGGCAGAGCTGGATGTAGCAGAGATGAAAATGTTGAGGTTCTCTTTGGGAGTAATGAGGATGGATAGGATCAGGAATGAGTACATCAGAGGGACAGCAAATGTAAGATGTTTTGGTGACAAAGTCAGAGAGGCTAGATTGAGATGGTTTGGACATGTACAGAGGAGGGATAGTAATTATATTGGTAGTAGGATGCTGAGGTTGGCACTACCAGGCAGAAGGCCCAGAGGAAGACCAAAGAGAAGATTTATGGTTGTGGCGAAGGAGGACATGAAGGTAGTTGGAGTCAGAGCAGAAGATGCAGAGGATAGGGTGAGATGGAGGCAGATCATTTCCTGTGGTGACCCCTGAAGGGAACAGCCGAAAGGAAAAGAAGAAGATGTAAAAACTATGTCTATATAAAACTATATTTATATATATATATATATATTTATATATAAAACTATATAAAAAAAATATGTCGCACTGGACTATAAGTCGCAAACTCATGGAAACCATCTACCTTGGCTTGGAAATCTGCTGGCAGTTTTTGTGACATTGCGATCCTTGCTCTGATAGGGAGGCAGTTGTATTGCATGAAGCGGTAACACCAAGAAAGTCATGCAAAATTATTTCTATTCATCTCCTTGACAACTACCTGGACGTGGAGATGCAATTGCACTGTTGACAAGCCCCTCCTTGAGTCTTGAGCCCCCATATGCAAGCTTGTTCCTCTAGCTGTGGCCATCGAGCTTTTAGTCCGCGATTAGCTTTTTTGTTTACTTCATTGCTGTAATAGTAATCTCCGCTTTTCTTCAGTCCCTCACAAGTTCCTCGTTCACGCCAAACTTTCTTTCTGCTGCTCGATTACCATTTTCTGCTGCCTGTTTCACTACTTGAAACTTATAATATGCTGAATAGGATTTTGTTTTTGGAGCCGTTTTTTTCAGCGGTGGATGAGCAGGCACTTGTACCCAAGCCAAGAGTGCCCTCTTGTGGTTGTGAGTGTAAAAATAACAAACATGAAATTATGTCTTATTATTATGACGGACAGAATTATATGTTATAATTCCATGTATAAGTCGCTCTGGAGTATAAGTTGCACCTTCAACCAAAGTATGAATACGGTATGTATGTACAGTCAACTAATTTTTAATGACTGCTGTCTCTCTATGTTGTGTTATTTCTGACAGTTAATTGGCAAAACCTTCCATCACACCATCTAGTCATCCATCCAATCACTGATTTATTGTTTGCTTATTATTGACTCGAGGTAGACAATGTTCAACAATGCTCAGATTCTGTAAGCACCTTTCAGTCCTGCTCATTTGCTTCATGTTGCAGGCTGACATTTCTCCTGCTGATGTGAAGGTTCCCATAGAAGCTTCTGTCACCATTTTGCTTCAGCCGCACTGACCTTTCAATGCTCATCCCTAAAGATTTTGATTAAGTTCTGCAGCCCTGATGCCCTCATTTTCCACCAACTTTTCTATTTTCAGTTTCGTTTTGAGGACATAAGATATAGAAACACACAGAAATTATCTCATTTGGTATGGTTCAAGACAAGGACAATATAAGAGTACAGATCCAAAACATGGACATTTTCTTTTTATTTGCAATGAGCAATTCCTTCACAATACCAGTGTTCCATTCAGAAAATCTCAATTGTTTATGCCACGTGTCTAATTTTTGTTTTACATATTTTTAATTTCTCTGCTTAGAAGTAACCATTTTGATTTTGATCTCCGTTCATCCTTTTCATGAAATTTTGTATGAATAATCCCTTTAAGATCTCTTTTGGATGCTGTCTGTACTGCATTACAGATTATGTATAGAACACTGCCTTTATTTATTTATTTGTTTTAATATATTGTGTTATCCTATGCCTGTGTATTTTTTAGTCATTCTATCTGTGCCTACAACTGTTGACAGAAACCCAGATCAATAGACCTAATGAAAACCATTTTTTTTTTTATTTCTTACACTCGCAGAATAAAAGATAGCATCCCCAATAATCCGTAGCCAAAACCTTTTGTCTTTTATAACAGTGATATTTTGAGGTCCTGTGCATTATTTCAATATCTCGATAAAAATGAGGTCCAGTTAAGGAGGAAATAGACGAGGGAAAGAAGAGTCAGCAAAATAGGGAGCTAATCTGCTTGATTAACAGTTGCAATCAGATTGTTGTATTTTATGGTTTCAGTGTGTTTAGTCGTAGAGCAAGACTTGTAATATTGACCAGTTATGAATTGCTAATATGTTCTAAACTGAAAATTAAGACTAATTCAATGATCCTTCGCTACTTCGTGCTTCAGTTTCTGTGGCTTCAGTGCATCGTAGATTTTTCAAAAATATTCATTGAAATATTCATTGGTGGTCTAGTGGTATAGGGTGCTGGATCTCTGATCCAAAGTTTGGGGGTTCGAGTCCCACTCTCCACAAGGTTGTCACTGTCCCCCCCAGTGCAGCTAACTGGGTTATCAAAGGCGGGCCATGTCTCTCACTGTCTATGGTGTGAGGCATGTAAAAGAACCATTGCTGACTTTCGTAAAGAGTAGCTGCAAAGCCGTCAGCGTGTTTCTGTCCCTTGCTAAAACGGTTGTGACAGGAAGGGCATCCAACGTAAAAACCTCTGCCAAATCAAACGTGCGAATCAGATGATTCGCTGTGGCGACTCCCGAGTAAAAGGGAAAAAGCCGAAAGGAAGACAGACATTCATTGAAAAATTAAAAAAAAAAAAGGAAATTAAGGAAAAATAGGGGGGAAGTTAAGGAAAATGCCCTAAAACAAGACCAAAAATAAAACAAAACAAAAAAAACCCCTACTTACATTTTTATGTGACATGCACATCTACATGCCTGCGTGCACGTCTGTATGTGTGTATTTAGATTTTATTTACATCTTACGCATTATTTTTGAATTTTTCATTGTTCTTATAAGCCTTTATAACATTGAAGATGTATTTATTGATATTATATACACATACAGGGATCCCTCACTTTCCACGGTTAATTGGGACCAAGACCCCCTCGCGACCACCGAATTCCTTGAAGTAGGACGACCCCCCCCCCCCCCGACTGACGTATACGCACATGTATATGTGTATATAATGTCAATAAATACATATTCAATGCTATACATGCTTATAATAACAATTAAACATTCAAGAATAATGTATATGATGTAAAGAAAATATAAATACACAGAAGTAGACATGCACACGCATGTGCACACGCATGCAGATGCACACTTCACAAACATGTAACTTTTTTTTTATTGTTTTGGGTTGTTGGTTTGTGTGTGTGTGTGTGTGTGTGTGTGTGTGTGTGTGTGTGTGTGTGTGTGTGTGTGTGTGTGTGTTTGTTTAGGGTTTTTTTTTTTTTTGCATAATTGGCCTTGGTTTTTGCCCTTTTCCTTAACCTTTTCCCCTATTCTTCCTTAATTTCCTTATTTTTAAATTCGATGAATATTATAAAAAAAAAATAATTAATTAAAAAAATGTAAAAAATTAAATAAAATGCAATTCACTGAAGCCACATGAATTGAAATGCGAAGTAGTGAGGGATCCCTGTATACATGTACGTAAACGTCAGTCAGGGAAGTCGATCCTACTTTGTGGAAACCGCTGGTCGTGTTGCGGTCTCAGTCTCTATTAACCATGAAAAGTGAGGGATCCCTGGATTTGCCCTCAGTGTAGCTAAGTGGGTTATCAAAGGCCGGCCATGTCTTTCACACATTCATGTACAAGAACCATTGCTGACTTTCGACAAGAGAAGCTACATAGCCGTCAGCTATGCACATAACATAGGCCCAGCGATGGCCTGGCGAGCTGTCCAGGGTGTACTCTGCCCTTGCCCAGAGTCGGCTGGGATGTGTGCTAGCCTACCCATGACCCTAATTAAGATTAAGCGGTTACAAACAATGAATGAATGAATGAATGAATGAAAACTGATATTTGCTTAAAAAAAAAAAAAAAAACAACTAAACAAACAAAAACGATTACATGAAGAGTATTGAGACGATTTGAATCCAATACAGGTTCATGCTAATTGAGCTGGAAAGAAACCACAGCCTTAATTTCATTAATGTTCTGTCTTAGAGTGCTGATGTGGTTACATGCTTATGCATTCTTCGCCACGCATGCTTCCGTGCTCTGGGCGGACCAGCTGAGAGTTAGAGCTTAATTAACCTTTGTCTTTTCAACCCTATTTGGCTTTATAATTTATAATCATCGATATGGATTCTGTGCATGGCACTTACCGAAGAGGTAGAAAAATTGTAAAACACATGCCTGAGTTTAATAATTGGTCTGGAATGACTAAAGATGACATCAATCGATAAAACCTTTATTTTGTTGTCGTGAAGCAGTTTTCTGATTAATTTAAAGAAAATGTTGATGAAATATGATTGCATATTGTTGGCTCTTTATGATGTCACACACCTCTTCCTTTAAAAAAGAAAAAAAAATACTATGCAATGTAAAGAAATGCAAAATGATAGACTATCTGGCTGAGTTGGGATCTTTTTCAGAAAATAGGGCAGACCTACAGTGTGCTCCGGAAGATAGTTTAAGTGAAGGTACAGGGATACTTTTGTAGTCTTTAACCGGGAACTTTTATATTTGTATATATCTCATTTGCATAATTATATTACATGTGCCCCCCCACCCCCACCACCACCCCCAAGCCTGCTGGCCTAAAGGTGTTAGTTTTCTTTGTCAAGCGTGCAGAAGGCAAGGCAAATAATGAAATTATACACTAACTGGCCAAAATAAATATATAAAAGTTTTGTACGCTGATATTTTGCTGGACCGCCGTTAGCCTTAATACAGTGTGTAATCACCATGGTATCTTTTTGTAAAACTGAAGCAATATCACAACATGTCTGGGTTCATTTTACATCGATTTCTTGAATTGCTGATGATAAAATCTAACCACACCATAAAGTCTTCTCCAGCACATCCCAACGCTTTTCAGTCGGGTTAAGGTCAGGACTGTGAGGTGCCGGTTCATGTGCGATTCTTGAATTATTCCTCATGGCTTTTTTTTTCACTGTTTGAGCTGTGGTCAGCAGGTCATTCACTACATTCAGGTCATCAGCTGCGTTCATCTTATTGCCACTTAATATTGCCGATCCTTAACCTGACCAACTGAAGCAACAATTTAATAGCAGGTACATGCTGTAATCAAGGCTCAAGGCGACCCAACAAGATACAGTATTTAAGTATGCACAATATACTTTCTGATATTTTTATGATATTCGAATATACTTTCTATACAACCAGCTCATCCACAGGTTCCTGCATGTTGGACACTCAATTATTTAGCAATGAAAATTTACATATCAGGGCCCGCGATTTGAAAAGTGTGCGTGTGTGTGTGTGTGTGTGTGTGTGTGTGTGTGTGTGTGTGTGTGTGTGTGTGCTCTAACTGAAAATTTTAGAAGTCCATGTAGTCAGTGAATGACTGGAGCATATACCCCCTGAAGGAGACCATGCATGGCCGATTTCCAGATTTTAGATATCAGGGATATTCTGTGTGCACATATCCATCGATTTACTTATTTCAAAATTTCAATCCAATCATGGCTCGGCTCAGTCGGAATGCGAAAAAAGAAGGAATACTGGTACCGGTACATTCTCTAGAAGGCAGTTACTATATTACTACAGGGATTCCTCACTTTGCGGTTAATGGAGACCGAGGGGACCCCCCCCCCCCCCCACGACTGCTGATTTCCACGAAGTAGGATCGACATCCCCACCCTTACTGACGTATATGTACATGTATATGTGTATATAATACCAATAAATACATATTCAACACTATAAATGCTTATAATAACAATTAAACATTCAAAATAATGCATAAGATGTAAATAAAATATAAATACACACACATACAGATGCGCACCTCACATAAAAATGTAAGTACAGTGGTACCTGACCTTATGAAATTAAGTCATTCCAGAGCCTTTTCCGTAACCTGGATTTTTCGTAAGTAGAACCGCATTTTACATGTAAAACATGTGATTCATTCCAAGGCCCCCAATAGTACCCTTTAAAAATGATAAAAGCAGACCTTTTCAGGTACTTACTTCGTGTTGACCATGTCTTCTTAGCAGAGTTATAATCTTACAAATGTTTATGCAAGGTTAAAAGTCTGAGCCAAAAAATAAAGTTGCAATGAGCACACTCGAAAAACTCATGAATCAAGCTGCTGATCAAGGGACCTGCGTCATCCCTCCTAGCCAATGGGAGGCCAGCGGGGCGAGATGTTGGGAGACAGCCAATGGGAAAGCAAATCGTGCATTGTTTTAATGTTTGAATGGTGTGTTTGATGTGCTTCGTAACAGAGACGAAAGATTTAGGAAAATGTTTTTCGTAAACTGGATTTTTCGTTTTCTGGGACAATCGTAAGGAAAGGTACCACTGTAGTTTTGTTGGGCTGCTTTTTTATTTTTGTTTGTTTGTTTTTTGTTTGTTTTTTGTTTTGTTTTGATTTTGTTTTGTTTTGCCTTGTTTTGTGGTATTTTCCTTAACTTTTCCCCTATTTTTCCTTAATGTCTTTATTTTTTGATGAATATTTTTGAAAACTCGTGATGCAGTGAAGCCACAGAAATTGAAGCACGAAGTAGCGAGGGATCACAGTACATGCTTGATGCATCAGCATTTACAGTACACGGTGTACATGTAGTTTATACAATGCTTGTAAACTATGCAGTTTAAACATTTTTGAGATGTCAGTAGACATACTTAAAAGCATTTCTTTGGGTTGAGAAAAAGTGTGTGTGTGTGTGTGTGTGTGTGTGTGTGTGTGTGTGTGTGTGTATGTGTGAGTGTATGTGTGTGTGTGTGTGTGTGGGGGTGCTTCAGGATAATAATAATAATAATAATAATAATAATAATAATAATAATAATACTATTTGGTGGTAAACTGCAATTTTTAAAGGAAAATAAAACACTTGGGAGGTACTGTTACAGGAAAATTCTATTGATGACCAGGATACGAATGACGGTAACTTACACCATTATGTATAAGTGTGTGTGTGTGTGTGTGTGTGTGTGTGTGTGTGTGTGTGTGTGTGTGTGTGTGTGTGTGTGTATATGTATGTGTGTGTATGTGTATGTGTGTGTCTGAGTGTATGTGTGTGTGTGTGTGTGGGGGGTGCTTCAGAATAATAATAATAATAATAATAATAATAATAATACTATTTGGTGGAAAATTGCAGTTTTTAAAGGAAAATAAAACACTTGGGAGGTACTGTTACAGGAAAATTCTATTGATGACCAGGATACGAATGACGGTAACTTACACCATTATGTATAAGTGTGTGTGTGTGTGTGTGTGTGTGTGTGTGTGTGTGTGTGTGTGTGTGTATATGTCTGTGTGTGTATGTGTATGTGTGTGTCTGAGTGTATGTGTGTGTGTGTGGGGGGTGCTTCAGAATAATAATAATAATAATAATAATAATAATAATAATAATAATAATACTATTTGGTGGAAAATTGCAGTTTTTAAAGGAAAATAAAACACTTGGGAGGTACTGTTACAGGAAAATTCTATTGATGACCAGGATACGAACGATGGTAACTTACACCATTATGTATATGTGTGTGTGTGTGTGTGTGTGTGTGTGTGTGTGTGTGTGTGTGTGTGTGTGTGTGTGTGTGTGTATGTATGTGTGTGTATATGTATGTGTGTGTATGTGTATGTGTGTGTCTGAGTGTATGTGTGTGTGTGTGGGGGTGCTTCAGAATAATAATAATAATAATAATAATAATAATAATAATAATAATAATACTATTTGGTGGAAAATTGCAGTTTTTAAAGGAAAATAAAACACTTGGGAGGTACTGTTACAGGAAAATTCTATTGATGACCAGGATACTTAACGATGGTAACTTACACCATTATGTATATGTGTGTGTGTATGTGTGTGTGTGTGTGTGTGAGAGAGCGAGACACGTGTGTGTGAGTGTGTGTGTGTGTGTGTGTGTGTGTGTGTGTGTGTGTTTGTATGTGTGTGTGTGTGTGTGTGTGTGTTTCATGTCGTGTTTTATTTTCTCATAAATGCCATTGCTCATTTTGTGTAATAATACACACGATATGGAAACTGTTTTATTTTAGTTTTCTGTCAATATCCTTCATTGTTATGATTATATGGGAGGACAATGTGCCACCATGTTATCTGCAGTATTAATAAGAAAATACCTCTTTTTTTATTTCGCCATTTCTTTTAAATGTGTGTTTGTATTCGCCTTGGCTCGCACCTTATCCGCATACCTGTAAACCTGTAAGCCTGTAAACGCTCGCTACATTTCTGCATCACTGTTATCAATTGAAATAATTCTAACTCGCAGCTGGTCAATAGCAAGCTCTTAACTCCAGGCTGTCGTACTCTTTCTCTCTCTCTCTCTCGTTCCTTCTATTTCTTGTCAACTAAAGGTCACGCAGGCAACTATCACTGCATGTAGTGAACTCAGCCTTAGTGCCCTATTTTCATATTTCTGCGGGCTGTAGAAAATCGATTTAAAAGATATTAATCACAGTCAGCTGCTGGCCCTACACCACGCCTTGTCTCTGATACATGACCTATCGTCCTGCTACAATGTGGTGTGAGAGGAACAAATTGAAAGAAAATAAGAACTGATTACCATTTGATTCAGATATCTATAGTAAGCTGTGCATTTTGAGTGGTGAAAAATGCTGGTTGCCTCCAGTAGCTGCGTAAAGCTTCCTATATAGTTTTCAATGCTCCATGTGGAACTATTGCTGTAAACAATCAATATTGTGCATCATTTGTGGCTTGAAACCAAGTCATAATACAGGGGCTTGTGTGCTTTTGTGAACCCTATGGCCATGCTAACCAAAGGTTAATGTATTCACTGGAATCCTGGTTGAACAGGTTTCACATTCGGTCATAGGCACAGAGTGCTGTAACATGCTTGGAATTATGGTTACCAAACCCTGGAGCTTTGTCTAGGGATAAAGTCAGCAGGCGAGTGTCTTGTCGGCTCACCACTTATGAGATTAAGAGAAGGGTTCAGGTGCCGTTTTAGTCTGAGATCAAGCATCTGAAGGACATTTTTGCAGAGGTCGGCAACCTGAGGCTCCGGAGCCACATGCAGCACTTTCATCCTTCTGCTGTGGTTCTGGTGGCTAAGTTTTACCCCCAGTAATCGAGCAATCTATAAATCTCAGAAAAATCATTTTCACTGCTTTCATTCCTGATAAAACGGGTTTACCAGCATGCTTATTATGTGGCGAGATATCATCAAAAAAATCTAACATTGAAAGACATTTCCAGTGTAAAGTTCTGTTCATTGTAGCCCCTGTCACATACTGAAGATTTAGCCAGCATATGCCAATGTATTACAAGAGCAGTGCTGGCCTGGTAGTAAAAGTGAACTGGATCACTGATACTAAGGTTGGGGGTTCGAGTCCCACTCTCCACAAGGTTGTCACTGCCCCCCTCCCCCCCAGTGCATCTAAGTGAGTTATCAAAGGTCGGCCATGTCTCTCACTGTCTATGGTGAGAGGTTCATGTAAAAGGACCATTGCTGACTTTTGACAAGAGTAGCTGCAAAGCCGTCCGCATGTTTCCACCCTGTGATGGCCTGGTGAGCTGTCCAGGATGTACTCTGCTCTCGCCTGGAGTCAGTCGGCTGGGATGGGCGCCAGCCTCCCCGCGACCCTAATTAAGATTAAGCGGTTACAGAAATGAAAAGATTTTGTGCACATACAAAATTTTTGTTGAATCCTCGGGTATGGCTCATACATTCTCTACGCACTTCCCATAAGTTGTAGGTACGTTGTGCGATCATTCACACACGTTATTTGTAGGTTAGTTATAAGTTTAATATAACATCTAGCGTACTTTTGAACCTGTACATTACTTATACCTGAGAAAATCTAGTGTGTTGGCAGTGTTTGCAATTGGACTAAAATAATCTAACTTATGCTGCAGTGCACCCCTGATGATCAATCATGTGATGTGTAAAAGTCTTCTGCTCACAGATTCAAATTAGAGCCACAGAAGACATTGCAGTGTCATCATTGTCATGCCAAAGAAATCATAGTTTGCGACATTGTCGTCTTCTTCTTCTTCTTCTTCTTGTAAAGCGGCATATTCACCGTCATTAATAAGAGCAAACAAAAATTCAGTTTATATGTTAATATCTATTCCATTCCTTAATTTCCTTACAGCAGTCAATTTTCAACATGAATATTAAACCCAACTGCATTAGTTCAGATACAAAAATATGCATATTGTGCATATATATATATATATATATATATATATATATATATATATATATATATATATATATATATATATATATATATATATATATATGTCTGTCTTCCTTTCGGCTTTTTTCCCTTTTACTCGGGAGTCGCCACAGCGAATGATCTGATTCGCCCATTTGATTTGGCAGAGGTTTTTACATCGGATGCCCTTCCTGTCACAACCCTTCTTAGCAAGGGACAGAAACACGCTGACGGCTTTGCAGCTACTCTTTACGAAAGTCAGCAATGGTTCTTTTACATGCCTCTCACCATAGACAGTGAGAGACATGGCCCGCCTTTGATAACCCAGTTAGCCGCACGAGAGGGGGGGGGGGGGGGGGGGGGGTCAGTGACAACCTTGTGGAGAGTGGGACTCAAACCCTCAACCTTTGGATCAGCAATCCAGCACCCTGAGCTGTTCAGGATGCAACATGTATGCATATATATATACATATATATGAATCAGACTATGGTTAAATAAACGGATACAGAACTCTAATAATGGAAAATCCCCCTCACTATGTGCAGTTTCTAAGCCACTTGATCCTAATAGGGTCGTGGGGAGACTAGTTCCCATCCTGGCTGACTCTGTGCTAGATGTGGGTGCATCCTGACCAGCTCACCACACATACAACCATTCAGACACACACAACTATGGGTGATTTGCAACAGCCAATCAGTCTATTTGCATGTTTTCGGACTGTGGGTGGAAACTGGAGTACCTGGAGGAAACCCACACAAGAATGGGGAGAACATGCAAACCACAGAAACACCTCAAGCCCAGGAATCGAAACTGGGGCCTTCTTGCTATGAGGTGGACATGATACCCACTGTGCCACCGTTATTTTGTTGTGTCTCATTCCTGAGTGAGCAGAAGGACATTTACAGGGACATTTAATTATATTTTTATAGAGCAAAGAAAAACCTGGGTCATTAAAAAAAAAAAAAAAAAAAAAAAAAAAAAAAAAATCTATTCTATTCATGCTCAAATTAATTATTTGCATTCACGCTCAGCCTGTGCACTGAAACACAGTATTACGCTTTTCTCATTTCATTTTGTTTATACTAAATATTCAGAGAATGAAAGAACAAGTCAAATGATCGAAGACAAGGAATATACACCTTGTTTGATTGTAGGCTCCTCTTGCCCCCGACCTCCAATAAGAGATCCACTTTTACCTCGCCAAGATCTGAGTCACTGAAGTGGACCTTAAGCAGAAGCTTCCTACATATTCTTTGTGTGGTGAGGTTTAGTCATTTATTAAAAAAAAAAAAAAAAAAAAAAAAAAAAAAAGCACCCTGTGTAGTTGACTGTTATAGTCTAGTTAAATAATAATCAATCTGCAGCAGGTGCATCTAGTTACAGTACATTGGTATTTGCAGGGTTCTTCTCGTCACTATGCGTTATTTTGTTTACAAAAGAAGAAAAAAAAAAAAGAAAGAAGGTACCAAATTTTACCCAAACACAGTTTCTCCTCTTACTCAATAAACATCTCTGCAAGTTCATGAGTTTCCACTGCTAACATTACACTGTGCATTCCATTCATTCATTTTCTGTAGCCGATTAATCCTAATTAGGATCACGGGGAGGCTGGCACCCATCCCAGCCAATTCGGGGTGAGGGCAAAGTACACCCTGGACAGCTCGCCAGGCCATCACAGGGCGGAAACATGCTGATGGCTATGCAGCTACTCTTGTCGAAAGTCAGCAATGGTTCTTCTACAGCCGCACACCATAGACAGTGACTTGACATGACCGGCCTTTGATAGCCCAGTTAGCTGCATTAGGGGGGTAGTGACTTTATTAATGTTGAATTTCTCTTAACATTATCACTATTTGTTTAAACACCTAAGTGACAGGTATTAAGAGATAACTGTGAAAGGAAGTGATGAAGAATAAGATGGATAAATTATCCTTACTAGTTATATGAGGATTGCATTAAGCAGTAAGAACAAGATCCAAAAGATGTTTTTTTGTTTTTTTTTTAACCCAAGACCGTGTCTTGTCTTCATTTCTGAATAACAAGAAATAAAGGACAAACTCAGGCTAGAAAAGATTAGGATGCCACCTGCAGTTGAAGGAAGAAAAGATTCCCACTGATGGCTGAGTTTTTAAAGGATCTGATTCACATGTTATGGATAAAGAGAGGATGAGATTGATTTGCATTGCCAGTGCAGTTTTGCCTGTCAGTGGACAGGACTATGGTGTCTGCACTGGGTATTTGTTTTAGTGTAAAACTTTCTTTTTTCCACTTCAAAAAAAAAAAAAAAAAAAAAAAAGCAAAAATTACCTTCCAAAAGTCTTCTGTCCTTTGATTTTATTACTACAAATTGTTGTATCTTGCAGAATTGCTGCAATTAGGTTCCAGGTTCAAACCTAATTGTCAACCCGGGTGTGTCTGTGCGGAGTTTGCATGCTCTAATTTTTGCTTATGTGGGTTTCCTCATGGTTTTCCATTACAGCCTAAACACATGTGCATTAGGTTAACAGGTCAGTCGCAACTGCTCATGGGTATGAATGTCAGTATGAATGGATGTCTCATTCTATTGTCAATGTGATAAATTAGAACCTGTCCAAGTCAGCTGGAATTGGCTAAAGCTCACCTGTGCCCTGTAATGAATAAGTGGCATAAAAAAAAAATAAATAAATAAAAAAAAAAAGAATGAACTGTTTTATGAGCTACTTTTTATAACACACACACACACACACACACATATACATGTGTGCACACAAGATTAAATTTCTCATAACCCAAGCCAACTCTAATTTCCTGTACCTAAACTACCGTAATCGGTGTAATAAGGGCCCTGCTCCAATAAGTGCCCCCTAACCGCCCATGTGTACTGTGAGCAAAATGGTCAATCAAACTTACCAATTTTATTCCATCAGCCTCTGTAACTGCAACACGAGGCGTTCACTGCCTATAAAAGTGAGTTTACATGGTATTTCAAGACCCTCTGCCACTGGGGAATGTCAATAATGTTCATCAGTAACAACACATTTCATTGTTCTGCTGTGCTTTAAAAAAAAACCAAAAAAAAAAAACAGGAAGATAATTTTCTGTGTTCTCTTGGTAAATGTCCAACAACCGATGAACCATTGGAAACTGTTACAGCAAAACTATGGGATGCTCTGAATGAATGGATGAGCCAGATATGGACCTATCACATTCCCAGACATTCCTGGCCATGTGCTTTTCAAAGTGCCATGTGCTGAAGTTGACCTTTGTGTTGATTTGTTAAATGTGCCATGTGCTAAAGTTGACATTGATGTTGACATTGACCGGGGATTTAGCTCAGTTGGTAGAGCGTCCGCTTTATCCTCCGGTAGGTCGGAGTTCGAATCCGGCCGCGTCATACCATAAGACGTTAATTTGGCAGTTGTTGCTTCCTGCTTGGCACTCAGCATCAAAAGGATAGAACAACGCAATAACTGGTGCTGCACAGTGGCGACAGGTGCCTAGCGCACAAAGCAAAAATTTCAATGTATGTAATGTACTTTGACAATAAAGAGTTGTTGTTGTTGTTGTTATGTTGATTTACCCGATTTTACATCAGAGGAAATATTTAAAGGAACAGCACCAGGAATAACACATATAACACAATAAAATGAATAACACAAATACCAGTAAAACTATTTTATTGTTCTGTTATTATTCATGTTTTCCACCTTGATGGTAATAAGAACTTACTGTTCCACTCTGCTGGTAACATTTTAATAAGCGCCCACCCACTCCAATTTCTCCAATGTCCTGGGCGCTTATGATGTCAAATACGGTAGGCATGTATTCAAAAGGCAGTCGGATAAATTCGGATGGGATCATAAATGTGTTGTACAATCTTGATGAGTCCCATCTTGTTCATTAAAGGAGAAAAAAAAAACAAAACACAACCAGACACGGTTTCTCAATTTGTTGTTAATATTATAAGTAATGAAATTTCATTCATTCCTCCTTTATCCGAAGTGCTTTATCCTTTTAAATGTTGCAGGGAAGCTGGAGGCAATCCTAAGTGGGCCAACACAGACATGCAACCTCTAACACTCACATTCACAGCAAGCTGCAATCCATAGTAGCCAGTTAGCCTAAGGTGCAGTTCTTTGAAGTGTGGGAGGAAACCCGCTGCAGTTAGAGAAAACCTACTCAAGCAAAGGGAAAGCATGTGTGTGTGTGTCATGAAATTGCTGTATTAATTAGAAAACAAAATAAAAGCATTTTCAACAGTTCTCTCAGACTTTTGGTGCACATAAAGACACAAAATCAGAAAACCACATGTTTTAAAAACAGAAAAACACACACTGCATGTAAAATATATACCCCAGCAATTTATAAACCATACTGTCTTATAACCACTTATACCTCATCAAGGGCAGATTTATTGTTTCCTCAGCATTGCCACCGAGTTAGTGTTTTGGGCTGTACCAGCACTGGTGAGGCTCAGAATGTCTTCTGAATGAATTTTGTGATATCTCTTTGCATTTGGAATAGCCTGTTAGCCTATATGTGAATATCTTTGGCCTGTGGGAAGAAACCAGAGTACCCGGAGAAACCCGCACAAGCACGAGAAAATATGCAAACTCCACTCAGAAATGCACTTAGCAAGCCTCGGACTCAAACCCATGACCTTTTTGCTATGAGGTGGACATGCTTGTTACCATGACGCCATACCACCATTATTATTAAAGTATAGCTATTTTTTTGACAGTTGCTGCTGTATACAAGTATACCTCGGCTTACATCATGAATTGGTTCCAGGAGAGATGACGCAAGTCAAAAATGACTGAACTTGAACTAGCTTGTCTCTAGGCTAGCCTAGGTTAGGCTATGCCAAATTTACTTTTATTATATATACAGTCGGCCCCCAACTTACGAAATTAATCCGTTCCAGAGCCCGTTTCGTATTGCGGGGATTCCGTAAGTAGGGGTGACATCGTACATGTTAAACGCCTAATTCACTACAAGGCTCCAGTCTTTGGACTGGATA
The DNA here is from genome assembly GCA_024760905.1 of Plotosus lineatus. Classification (NCBI taxonomy): domain Eukaryota; kingdom Metazoa; phylum Chordata; class Actinopteri; order Siluriformes; family Plotosidae; genus Plotosus; species Plotosus lineatus. The sequence goes on along the minus strand of CM045744.1, from coordinate 34,127,257 downwards.
AACCCCATAAACCCTTTAAAAATGATAAAAGTACACCAATTTTGGATGAAATATGTGTTAAAAGTAAAAGAAAATAATTTATTAAACCATTTAAACATTTTATTAACACAGTTATTAATTAAACCATTATTAAACATTTTTTATTAACGCACACACACACACACACACACACACACACACACACACACACATCTCTCCTCTCTCTCTCTCTCTCTCTTTCTCTCTCTCTCTCTCTCTCTCTCTCTCTCTCTCTCTCTTGCGTGCTGCACGACACGTGGAAATCAAAGCGCATTCCCTGCTCAACAAACTCAACTTTAATTTGATTCCTTGAGGAATTAAAAAACGAAAAACTAAAGCGTTATTCCTTTTCTCGCTCTCTATCTCTCTCTCTCGCGCACACGCACTGTGGGCCTCGCCCACAAGACATGAATTCAAAGTGCATTCCCTGCTTGACAAACTCAACTTTAATTTGATTCCTTGAGGGATCGGAATTCCAGATGAGCTCAAATGCGCCCACATTTATTAAACATTTACTGAATTAAACAACTTAAAAAAACTAAACTAAAGAGTGAAGCTTCCTTCTTTCTGTCTGGGAGGCCAGTGGGCAGAATGGTGAGAGACAACCAATGAGAGAGCAACTGGAGCATGTGAAATTTTGATTGGCGGGTTTGAATTTAGAATTTCTTTCCGTAAGAGGGGGTTGTGTCGTATCTCGGGGACGAAAACTCAGGAAAATGTTTTTCGTAACCTGGGGATTTCATACACAGGGGTCTTCGTAAGTTGGGGGCCGACTGTGTGTATGTATGTGTGTGTGTGTGTGTGTGTGTGTGTGTGTGTGTTTGTGTATGTATATATATATATATATATATATATATATATATATATATATATATATATATGTATATATGTATATATATATATATATATATATATATATATATGTATATATATATATATATATATATATATATATATATATATATATATATATATATATATACAGAAAGCCCCAGTTATTCTTGGGGGTTATGCCTTCCCCCACGGATCCCAGAAATCTGCAAATTATTGACGCAGTTTTAAAACCCTCTGTATGGTATTCCACACTCTAAAACATGCTTCTTAAACACATTCTATAGACCAGGGGTGTCAAACTCGTGCCAGAAAGGGCCATGTGGCTGCAGGTTTTTGTTTCAATCAAGCAGCAGCACACGACTTTGCTCATTTAATCAACTCATCTGAGTGTTCAGGCAGCTGATTGGTCAATCTGTGTGCTCTGTACAGAGACTGACCAATCAACTGCCTAAACAGTCAGCTCAGTTGATTAAATGAGCAAAGTCAGGTGTGCTGCTGCTTGGTTAAAACAAAAACCTGCAGCCACATGGCCCTTTCTGGCATGAGTTTGACACCCCTGCTATAGACAGTCTTACTCATTCATACAGTAATAATGCAGTAAAATTTAGTAATGATTAAGTGAAACCTTTTTATTTTTATTTATTTATTTTTTTATTTTGTACTGTGATAATAGTTATGAATGAATAACGCACCTAAGCTCCTTATAAGATGCAGGACTTTTGACTGACATCATAGGGCTTAAATAATCATTAAAAACACACTAAAAAATGTGAATTCACAATTCAAGCAATCACGTTGATGACATGTGCGCGAAGGAGAAAAAAGTGGTGTATACATCATCTGCAACCAACCAGCAGGAGGGAAAAACAAAAGCTCTCAGCCGTTGGCTAAATTTGAATCGCGTGCCAGTAATGTGGTGATGATGGATATGTATAATTTGCCGGGGCTGCCGCTAATTCAGTGCTTCTCAAATGGTGGGCGTGATTATATGATTATAATGACGTAAAGTTGTTTTTTTTTTTTTTTTTTTTTAATTTTTCCATATATTTTTTGAAAACCGACGTATAATCGAAAACGGCTTACCTTGAAACGACTTAAGTCGAGGTATACCTGTACTGAAGTTCATTTTGATTTCATAGTTATTTACTTTAATGAGTTTCTGTACATTGTTGTTCATGCCATTTGTCAGAAATTTTTGTGCAGATATAACAATTTTGGACATTTGCCAGCGAGTAGCTATTGCGCAGCGAGAAAATTCTATATGCACTGTGGAAACATCACGTTTGTCCAAAGATTACGACTAGTTTCTGCCTCATTCTCCCAGTCCAAGAAAGCTAATTTGTAAGTGGACTTTTTGCTCAACATCCACACTGGTGATCATCCACATTGCTGAGCTTGAGTTCCTTCTATATAGCCCTGGGTTTTTTGGGTTTCCCTGGTGGTACTGTGGGGAAAAGACATTGAAGGCTGATGATAAGTTAGGACCATGAGACCTGGATCTTGAAGCTTCTTGAGATGCTTTCCCGAGGGATGGCTGTGGTTTCTTGGACATCTGATCATTTTTCTGAACCACTTAATCCTAGTTGAGTTGAGGGGGCTGGGTCCAATCTTAGCAGACTCTGAGCGAGGGAAGAGCATTCCCTGGTCAGCATGCCAGGCCATTGCAGGGCAGAAACACACTGGCAGCAATGCAGCAATTGTTCTTTTATATGCTGAGAGGCATGTAAAAGAACAATGGCTGCATTGCTGCTGGTTTGTGTCTTCAGACTTTGACAATTTTTCTCATGCTCCATGCTTAAATCTAATGTAATGTGAGGACTGCTGTATAGTCCTTGCAGAAAATAAACCTGTCTAGACTTCAGAAGCTAGCACTGCTACCTTTTTATCATATTTTTTCTGCATTTTGCATATGTACTTCTCAAATTCTTACCTTAAGTTCCTTAAAATTTTAGACCACACGTCCTTCAGTTGCAAGATTTTTAAGGGTTTTCCTGCATGCACTGCCCTCTCCAATTCACCCAGACCACTTAATTGGGGTTTAAATCTGGTCTTCGACCAAGTTATTCCATAAATACATTTATTCATTCCTTGGTGGATTTAGTGCAAGAACTTAGAATCATTATCTTGAAGGGTCCACCGAATATTTTGTTTCGTCTTCTTGACAGATGGTCTCACATTATCTTCAAGTACTCTTTGATGTGATGCAGAACTCATGGTTCATAGAATCAATTACTGTGGTGCATCACAGCTTGTATGGTGTACTTTTCTCGGGAAAAACTGTGTACTGTGACGTTGGCCAAACAACTCTATATTGTATTCATCCGTCTCAAGCACATTCCAAGAAGCCAGCACTTTGATATTAATTTTCACTGGCAAGCTGTAGTCTTGCACTAATGCTCTTTTTTTGGGCGGAAAATGCTGGAATGTCTC
>CM045744.1:34061475-34116475 GCA_024760905.1 Plotosus lineatus | reverse complement strand
TTTGCCTTACGCTGTGTCTCCCTGTACTCCTGTTTACTCTCTTCGGTTTTCTCAATGTCCCACTTCTTCTTAGCAAATCTCTTCCTTTGTACACACTCCTGCACTTCCTCATTCCACCGCCAAGTCTCCTTATCTACTTTCCTTCCAGATGACACACCAAGTATTCTCCTACCTGTCTCCCTGATCACATTAGCTGTAGTTGTCCAGTCATCTGGAAGCACTTCCTGACCACCCAAAGCCTGTTTCAATATATATATATATATATATATATATATATATATATATATATATATATATATATATATATATATATATATATATATGTATGCAGGGCCGTACAGAAAACTGAAGGCTAGCAGCCAGCAAGCCAATAAAGTCACTTTTAGTGAGAAAAATCACATAACTTATTTCTGAGTACTGTTCCTTTTTCTCAGAATTATTATTTTTTTAAAATAAATTGTTAAACGAGTGTACCATTAACCTTAGAATGTGTCACAATTGCTTTCCATTTTCTTTTCCTCTGTAGTTTCAGGTCAGAGGATGTGAGTCCATGTCCTAGAAGTAATTTAACCAAGTAGAGCATGCAACTGCTTGTATTTTGTCACCTAGATTAGAACAATATGGAAAATAATATATGGTATATAAACTGTATATTTCACTTACAAAGAGGGTAGTGTCACACAAATGAAACTTTCTAGCATTTGTATTTCAACTTATGGTTAGCCATATTCTTACTTTAGCATTTTGACTGAGAGGATTTTCTTTTCAAAGATTTGACTGAGCGGATTTGTTTTGATGTTATCACACTGATCCAGATCATGCTGCTGACAGACCCAGAGGTAGAGAATAGTCTGCTGATCAGCACGGATGAAGGTGCCACATATCAGAAATACAGACTTGGCTTCTACGTGCTCAGTCTGCTTTTCCATCCTGAGCAGGAGGATTGGATTCTCGCCTACAGCCATGATCAGAAGGTATGCGACCCTTACAAAGTTGGAATTTGGATTTTATGCTTAGTAACTCCAAGTTTTTAAAGGACAGAGTGCTTCTACCATGCATCGCATTAATTGCAGTGAATGGCAGAGCTTTTTATATAACACTGCAGAAAACTGGGAATAATCCTGATTTCTCCAAAATACATTCTGTGGATAGAAGTGTAAAGATTTATTCAATCAGAAGATTATCAGTTGACACATGAAATCAAAACAAATCTATGTTTTTTTTTCTTTTCTTTTTTTGTTAACCTACCCAATTATGTGACTTGAAGAAATAGTCCAGTATTATAAATAAAAGTGAAAATTAATAATAATGATGATATAATAATAATAATGGCAATACTTGTATTATTATTATTATTATTATTATTATTATTATTATTATTATTATTATTATTATTGTTGTTGTTGTTGTTGTTGCCGTCAGTTTTTTTAATTATTATTTTATTATCAGACTACTGATGGGTAATGAAAACTTTATTTATTGCGAAGAACCAGCAATGCCACTTTTGTGTTTAAAAGGAATCAGGTACATTTAATATTATCATTTAATGAAAAAAAGATGAATGATGATATTCATGCAAAGGTTCTTTTAAAATAGTAATTCAAATGTTGTAGTATCAATGGCAGCAGCAACAGTAATATTTTACTCTATAATGGTGGTCAAATTTGAAAACTTAATTGGGAGGACACGTTGAAATTAAAAGTGAAAACAATGATTTGAAATTAATTTTTATCCTTCATTGTACTGAAAACATTATTATTATTATTATTATTATTATTATTATTATTATTATTATTATTGAAATATATTTTTAGAAAGTTGGTATCATGAAGCAGAAGACTGCGAGTAATTGAAGCCTTTAAGTTGTTATATTGTCCCACTGTTCCTGCAAACAGGGGGATAAGCTATGCAACAGTACTGGTCCGGGGTCATACTTTCATTTCAAAGTTCACCACAGATTTCTGTTGGGACTGTCCAGCACCCCCGCCCTCTTCTTCCGTAGATGTTATTTGTAATGTGTGCAGAATGTCTGTGCATTGTTTTGTTGAAGTATGCACGGGGTCTTTATGAAAGATGTTGTTTCAGATTCTGAATGTACTTTTCTGTATTAATTCTTTTTTTAATTAATTAAAAAAATTCTAATTAAAAGTTTTCAGGCAATGACACAACCCCGTAACATAACTGACCCGGGTTTTTGTAAATGTCACTGGATGATCCTTTAAATCTTTGGTCTGGAGGAGATGGCATCCATTGGTTCCCAAAAAAATCCAAAATACCAAGTTATATGACAATAGTACATGCTTTCATGGTACCGGTCTATCACAGATACCTCATGTCCCAAATTTGCCCGATTAGATATTATACTGTAATTTAATTAGAATAAAAAGTACTGTAAACATGATTTGGTGCTTCTTACCCATTCTTACTTACAAGTAGTTCCAGATTAAATCACAAAATCTAACCCGAATTATCAAAAGAAAATCTTGAAATAATTATTTGTAAGACAGTAGTTTTAACATCATTTAGCATCAACACAGACATTGTGAAATGTTCAATTTTGAAATCACCATTATCATCATTATCTGGTTAAGCAAGATTGGAATTCATTGACTTTTCTTCTTCTTGTTGTTCTTCTTCTTTCCTTTCGGCTGTTCCCTTCATGGGTTGCCACAGCAAATCATCTGCCTCCATCTCACCCTGTCCTCTGCATCTTCTTCTCTTACACCAACTACCTTCGTGTCCTCCTAGTAGTAGTTCCAACCTCAGCATCCTACTACCAATATACTCACTATCTCTCCTCTGTACATGTCCAAACCATCTCAATCTAGCCTCTCTGACTTTGTGTCCAAAACCTCTTACATGTGCTGTCCCTCTGATGTGCTCATTCCTGATCCTATCCATCCTCGTTACTCCCAAAGAGAACCTCAACATTTTCATCTCTGCTACCTCCAGCTCTGCCTCCTGTCTTTTCCTCAGACCCACTGTTTCTAAACCATACAACATCGCTGGCCTCATCACCGTCCTGTACACTTTTCCTTTCATTCTTGCCGATACCTTCCCATCACACATCATACCAGACACTTTTCTCACACCATTCCAACCTGCCTGCACACGCTTCTTCACCTCTTTTCCACACTCTCCATTGCTCTGGCCTGTTGAGCCTCTAAGTACTTAAAAATCCTCCACCTTCTTTATCTCCGCTTCCTGTAACCTCACTGTTCCTCTTGGGTCTTTCTCGTTCACACACACATCTATTCTGTCTTACTGAGGCTAACCTTCATTCCTCTCTAGATTTCCCTCCACTTGTTCTCTGCTCTCACTTCAGGTCACAATGTCATCTGCAAACATCATAGTCCATAGAGATTCTTGTCTAACCTTGTCTGTCAGCCTGTCCATCACAATAGCAAACAAGAAGGGGCTCAGAGCTGACCCTTGATGCAGACCCACCTCCACATTGAACTCTTCTGTCATGCCGACTGCACAACTCACGGCTGTCTTACATTTTCATTGACTCTATCAATCCTAATCCCATGAACTGCCAGAATAGGAGGTCATTGAATTGTTCTTTCAATGGCCAGCAAATTGCAACCTCATTTTCCTTATGGTGGTGGATAATAGAGTTGTATTACCATAGAGATCCAAATTGGGATATGGTCCCTCCAGGATACATTTAGAGCCGCTCATAGCATTCATGTATAAACGTCGGTGAAAGAGAACTGCAGGTTTTTTTTTTTTTTTTTTTTTTTTTTTTTGGGCAAATCTCCACACTGTTGATGCATAGATCAGGACAGGACAGTAGTTCAAAAACAGTTTCATTCCTGGCCAGGGGACGAACTGGGTTTTAAAACCTTGTTAAGATTGATAATTGGCCATGATGGTGTGAAGTTGTACATCTTTCATAATTAAGTCAATGATCATGAAAAGATACTTGAACTCCTTTGTCTCCTTGATCTGGTTGTCATCATCCAGGGTCCTGATGGAACCTTCTGTGACTAGAACAGGACTAAAATGAATGCCTTCCGAGTAGGAACAAGACCAGAAACTCGTTTTTTTTTTTTTTTTTTCAGGCATTGCGTATCCCTAAATATATTATGTGGGAACGTTCCAGAGTGTGAAATGGAGCTGTAAATCCTGATCATATATAGAATATTTTCCACAATGCCTAAAAGGAGTACTGTACAAAGCCGAAGTATAGCACTGTTAAATTTATTCTTCTCAGTAATCTGATATTAAGATTATTAAAATTAATTCAAGGGTGGCGTATTGGTGAACCTGTCCTACTCACAGCAGGAAGGTCCTGGGTTCAAGTCCTGAGTTCAGGCTTTTCTCTGTGGAGTTTGTGTGTTGTCCCCTTGCTTGCATGGGTTTCCTCCTCATACTTGTTTTTTTCCTGACCACAGTAATGATCTGGTGGTAAAGGGTGCTGGATCGTTGATCCTAAGTTCGGGGGTTTGAGTCCCACTCTTCAGAAGGTTGTTACTGTCTTGAATCCCGCGTCCCCCCCATCCCGTCCCCCAATGCAGCTGACTGGGTTATCAAAGGCTGGCCATGTCTCTCACTGTCTATGGTGAGAGGTTCATGTAAAAGAACCATTGCTGCCTTTTGGAAAGAGTAGCTGCAAAGCCTTCAGCGTGTTTCTGTTCCTTGCTAAAGACCTCTGCCAAATCAAACCTGCGAGTCATTCGCTGTGGCGAGCCCTGATGAAGGTGAAAAGCCGAAAGGAATACCTACAGTAGAAAGACGTACACATTAGGCTATTTGGTAATTCAAAATTGCCCCTAGGTGAGGAATAATGTGGGTGGTTGTGTTAATGTTGGCCCTGCGAAGGTCTGGGGTGTGGTTTTGGATGAATCCTACCATCGCCCAATGTTGATTTAGATCTCCACAAATCTAGCAGGATTCAGGGGTTCCGGAAATGAGTGAATGAATGAAATGCGTTCAAGCAGCTTCTGAGGTTGTTTCAAACCGAATAGATTATGCAGCGCTTTCTTGTACACACCTTCACACAGCTGTGACAAAATGAAACATACAGAATAACAAAGCGTAGAGAACAAACATACAAAACATGATAACAAAAGAAAGAAATTAAGAAAATGCAGTCATGCAGACTTTGGGTAATAGCACATGAGAATTTAGTCACGGTGTGTGATCACAGTTTCACTCACTTTAAATTTAACATTGACTTCACCCTTGAGAAGAGACCGCCAATATAATTAAGATGAAATAAGCACTAACAAATAGCATTATCATCCAACTGATGGATAATTGCTGACTGTTTGTGCTCCATGCACTGGTGCCCACATATGAAAAAAGTGAAAACCAGCACAAACAAAAACACTATTACCAAACTAATTAAATCCCTTCCCCAAATCTATCCTGCAAACAAATAAGTAATTTGTTAGTGTTGACACATTCCTCAGAGATAGCATTTTTAGGGGTGGGAATGTTGCTTTGTCTGCAGTAGTAAGCTTATAGTTCGAGAGTAACCGAAAAAATCCAATTTGTAAAAGTGATCAAAGTTACAGATTTAGTTGTAGCAAGTAAACAGCTGCATACTATCTGGAAAGCAACTAATTAATAGCATTGTTCAATAATATTTCTATTACAAATTACCTCAACTGATGTAAAAGACAAATAGCTTCAATTTTGCGCCATTATTAGTGCGAGTTATTTTATGATCCTACCATCTTGCTTTTTCACTTGGCCCAGGCTTTGTGCTGGAATGATATTCAGAATGCACTGCTGCTGGAGGATTTAAAAATTATTTTGCTCCTGAAGACCCCCTAGATACCTTGGTGCAGGTGTAAGATTGTCTACACTGCAGTTGGATGCTTATTTGCAAAAAAAAAAAAAAAACATTAATTAAAAGTAAGACCCGCAATGCATTTGCTTGGCTCTATCTATATCGCTGCTAGACATGGGAATTGTCACAGACTGCTTGAATAATATCTTGTCTCATGAGCATGCAGGCAGTAGTAGCATTATAAAATTGTGCTGAATTTAAATGCACCACAGCTGTTCGCAAAGACAAAGGGGTCAGCAATGCTTGTAATTCGTTATGCATGTTGCATTCAACACAGGTAGTCAGTGCTGGTGCTGTTTGTTTTCTCACAGAAAAGGGTCAGGCGATAGAACCATGACAATTTAGTGTAGGATGTGCCTTGACTTATAAAACTCAACTAACAAGTGAACACTGGTGACTGCAGTATCATTTTTTTAATGTTTATTATTGATTATAAATAAAATGTATCATATATCACTTATATATATATATATATATATATATATATATATATATATATATATATATATATATATATACATAGGGATCCCTCACTTTCCGCAGTTAATGGGGACCAAGACTCCCGCGCGATCACCGATTTCCACGAAGCAGGATCAACCCCTCTGACTGACGTATATGTACATGTATACGTGTATATAATATCAACAAATACATATTCAAAACTATAAATGCTTTTAATAATAATTAAACATTCAAAAATAATGCATAAGATATAAATAAAATATAAATACACACACATACAGACGCATGAGCACACAGATGCACACCCCACATATAAATACAAGTAGTTTTATTGGGGGTTGGTTGTGTTTTTGCTTGTTTGGGGTCTTTGTTGTTTTGCGGCATTTATTTATTTTCCCCTATTTTTCCTTAATTTCCTTTTTTCGGATGAATATCTTTGAAAAATCCATGGTACACAGAAGCACGAAGTAGCAAGGGATCACAGTGTGTGTGTGTGTATATATATGTATGTATGTATATATATATATATATATATATATATATATATATATATAATATATAACTTAAAATAGCAATTTTATAACATACAATTTTTCAGCTATTTGTCACTGGCTGATGCCACCCTCTGACTGACCTACAATTTGAACTTTCTAAAAGTCTGACAATTCTTGAGCTCTTGGAGTGCAAGGCATGTTTGCTTGTGGGTCAGTCAGAGGGTTGCATCAGCCAGGAATACATATCTGTCAATTTGAATATTCATCTCTCAACGGTAAAAAGTTAAACATGAAGCTAAAACCACAACAGATTCACAACCAGGTCAATCTGGACCATTAGTAAGAAGTCTTTGTTCAGTGAAAACAGCAGTGGAGAAAAAAAAATCATGTTCTAACACCACAGACATTGCAGAAGACATCAAAACCAGCTCAAAAACTGTTATACGCTATCATCACCAAAAAGGTGATTATGACGAGGGAGCAAGACACAAGGTTATTTTTTGATCAGAAAATATTCATCCTGAGAAATAATTGTATAACTAATAATAACTGAGAAATGCACAACGTGTGTGTGTGTGTTTTATATATATATATATATATATATATATATATATATATATATATATATATATATATATATATATATATGTCTGTCATCCTTTCGGCTTTTTCCCTTTTACTCGGGAGTCACCACAGCGAATCGTCTGAATCGCACGTTTGATTTGGCAGAGGTTTTTACGTCGGATGCCCTTCCTGACACAACCGCTTTTAGCAAGGGACAGAAACACGCTGACGACTTTGTAGTCCACTCTTTACGAAAGTCAGCAATGGTTCTTTTACATGCCTTTCACCATAGACAGTGAGAGACATGGCCCGCCTTTGATAACCCAGTTAGCTGCACTATATATATAATATATATATATATATATATATATATATATATATATATATTGGAACGTCACCTTACGAAAGTCTCACCAAACGAAAAATTCACGTTATGAAAAGCATTTTCCTGAAATTTTTTGTCTCGGGATACGAAACAAGTTCACGTTACGAAAGCACCATCTTAAAAGTTCAAACACGCCATTCAAACATTTAAACAATGCACAAGCTGCTCTCCCATCAATGACGTTCAAACATCCCGCCCCGCTGGCCTCCCATTGGCTAACAACTGTCTGTCATTCATGTCGCCTTCACTCAAGTGCCATCTTGGACAGGTCCACCTTACACTACCTTGGACATCAATCCTATTGCCGAGGAGAAATGACTCATCTACCTCCCATTGCCTATTATAGACCTGAATCCACCTGACACTTTTCGTGTAAAGGACAGAATTACTGTTGTTTTGTGCTTTATTTCTTGACTCGGGCTTTTAACCTTCCATAAACATTTGTAAGATTATAACTCTGCTAGGAAGACATGTCAACACATGCGCGCACACACACCCGCGCGCACACACACACACACACACACACACGCACACACACACACACACGAACGAGTGTGATTTCCGGTGGTAGTGAGGAGAAGTAACGGGCTTGAGTGATATCATGAAGGAATATGGCCAAACTTGTCTACCATCGGTACAATATTGAAGCAGAAGGAGGTTTCAAAAGGTATGCTTTTATAATTTTTAAAGGGGGTAGTATTGGGAGTCTTGGAACGAATCACGCGTTTTACATGTAAACTGCGGTTCAACTTACAAAAAATGCCGGTTATGAAAAAAACTCTGGAACGGATTCATTTCATAAGTTGAGGTACCAATTATATATATATATATATATATATATATATATATATTTTTTTTTTTTTTTTTTTATGTCGGATGCCCTTCCTGTCACAACCCTTTTAGCAAGGGACAGAAACACGCTGACGGCTTTGCAGCCTCTCTTTACGAAAGTCAGCAATGGTTCTTTTACATGTCTCACACCATAGACAGTGAAAGACATGGCCCGCCATTGATAACCCAGTTAGCTGCACTGGGATATATATATATATATATGTGTGTGTGTGTGTGTATATATATACATAGTATTTATTTGTATTCATATAAGTTATTGAAATGAAAATTTCAGGTCGCTAAAAATGCCATTTACTTTCAAATACATTGCATTTCATTATGTCTGTGCCAAAGTGAGATTCTTGTAGGAATTCTTGTCAGAGAAAGATTTTTAGGTCTTGTGCAAATTGCACGAGTTATCATGAAAAAGATGTTAATAAATCCTGCTCTTTTCTGACTTTGATTCTTAAATCCTGTGCACATCCTTGAGTGCATAATGTGAGATGTCACATTCATAATATAATAAATGGAAAAACATTTATTTTCAACTGAAGTGCAGGAAAAGTCATTTTATTAGGGGAGATAACATCAGACCAATAATAACACAACAACTTCAACATAATTGAAGTGTTTTCTGAAGCTTTCTCACAGCCTCCGACAACAGTAAATGTAAGCTACACAATAAAAATCAGACAGCCGACTGTTGTGTTCAGGTCTCGTAACATTGTCAGTCACCCATGGCCCATCTCTGGTCTACTGCATAGCCTCCCTGTTCCATGTGCTTCCTGTGCACTTTCCACTCTTTGTTCCTCAACTGGCTCGTCATCTCTCTTTCATGTAAACATAAGGTCAATTAAGGTTGCAGGGAAGCTAATGCCCATCTCAATGGACTCCGGGCGAGGGAGTATACCTAGACAACTCATCAGATCATCACAGGGCAGAAACACACTGATTGCAATGCAGCCTACTCTTGCAATGGTTCACCATTGACAGTGAGAGACATGGCCGGCCTTTGATAACGCAGTTAGCTGCAGAAGGGGGACAGCAGTGATAACCGTTGACAGTGGGACTTGAATCCCCAAGCCTTGGATTGGTAATCCAGTACCATAACACCGTGCCACCACTGCCCTAAGAACACTTCCATTTAGGAAAGATTTCATTGGTATTTCTTACACCAATTCAACGATGAAATAACCTAGGACTCCAAAGACTGGTTGACTTTCATCTGCTCCGGTCAAATGCTCAATTCACAGTTAATTCACAATACCTGCCATGGATCAATATTGTCCAATAACTCCATCTTCTGAAGGTTATAAAGGACAGTTACATCACATAAAGTTATTTTCTCACAGTATTTCTGCTGTACAATTCCAGAAAAGACTAAAATTACTGCTCGAGAATTATTGGGTCTTTTGGCATGGTAAACTCCATGGGGCTTCCAGTGTGGTACCTTTGTAACTCGGGGCAATACCAGGGGAAATTCCTGGTCATATGACTGTACTGAAATCCACCCATAGGTGGCTGAACACGTATCTTAATCTCTGTTCAATAAAATCATTCCAGTTTAAATTAAATGTTTTACTCATCCTCAAACTATCTGTCTTCTCTGTCCAAAATGTGAACGTTAATATTCTCAAAAGAGTTTTTTATTTATTTATTTATTTTATTTATTTTTTATTTATTTTTTTTACATGCAGATGTACTTCCGAGTCTTGTCCTAATGATCTGGATAATGGCTGTTTGGTTTCTCCAATCAGAACACGACTTACTGAATTTACACAATATATACACAGTGCTTAGGTTAGGGCATAGGTGGCCTAGTGGTATAGGGTTGGGGGTTCGAGTCCCACTCTCCACAAGATTGTCACTGTCCCCCCAGTGCAGCTAACTGGGTTATCAAAAGCCGGCCATGTCTCTCAGTGTCTATGGTGAGAGGTTCATGTAAAAGAACCATTGCTGACTTTCGTAAACAGTAGCTGCAAAGCCATCAGCGTGTTTCTGTCCCTTGTTAAAGGGTTGTGTCAGGAAGGGCATCCGACGTAAAAACCTCTGCCAAATCAAATGTGAGAATCAGATGATTCACTGTGGCGACTTCTGAAAAGGGGAAAAAGCCGAAAGAGGGAAAAAAAAGAAAATACACAGTGCTTAGCCTGTGACTTGGTGTCCTGTCTTTGGGATGAACCAGGTTTTGTCTGAGTTTATTCTGTGGCATTTCAGACCCATCAACACCCTCAGACAAAAACTGGTAGTACTAAACGGAAGACAGTCAGTCGACTGAAAGATGCAGAAGGGAACCACCCCAACCTCCATTTCATGGGCGCCATCCTAGCAGAGGTGGATGAAGTGGAGTTACTAGGAATTACCATATGCAAGGACCTCACATGGACCCACATCGTGAAAAAGATGGCTAAAGATGCTGGCTGTCGCTTGGGACTCCTGAGAAGAGTGTCCAGGTACCTGAATCCTGACCAGAGAGCTATGATATATGAGTATGGTGAAGTCCAGAATGGAATATGCCTCATTGGTCTGGATGGGTGCCTCTCCTACATCATTGTCATGGCTTGATACCATACAAAGAAGAGCTATCAAAATAATAGGGTCTAAGCCAGGTGACCTGGATTCAATGCAAATTCAGCCTCTGGAACAACGTAGAAATGTGGGAGCACTAACACTGCTCCACCGTATGTACCACAAAGAAGCTCCTGCCCTACTAAATGCCCTACTCCCTCAGCCTAAACCAGCAGAACGTGTTACCAGACAGTCTAGTGCTCAGCACTCAGCAACACTAGAATGTCCCCGCTCATCAACAACAAGCCACCTGAGGTCTTTTCTTCCAGCCACAGTAAGATTGTGGAATAGTCTACCTGAAGAAACTGTGACCACACATGACAGGCAAAAATTAAAATGTGAAGTCAACACCTTCCTCAGTGCTCAACGTCAGCGTCCCACCAAGTGACTGGTGGCCCAGCTGCTAATGCTGAGGTTAGGACAATGCATAAAAAAAAAGACACCATCATAAACCTGTCCAGGTAGTTTTAAAGGATGACTAAATTGTGAATGAAGATTTATTGAGAGAGAACGTTTATATGTTAATACAAGTGTTTTTTTTCTGAGAAGCATTGTATGGGACTTGTTGTCATGAGGTCTTGTCACACGTTCAGTTTTATTGCTGTCACACAGACTCCCAAATGAACTGTTAATACTTAAACAAGTTTGCTTGTTAAATACAGGTATTGTCCGACTTACGACCCGCGCGACTTACAACTGTTCGATTCATGACCACCCATAACTAAAAAAACGAATAAATATCTTATGTACTTGGGTATCAAGTGTGAATATCATCAGCCGAGCTGAGCCGAATTGATTCTAATCTATTTGTGAGGATCGAATGGGCGAAACCATCCCCTGCTATTTCATGCTTCAGTTTCTGCAGCTTCAGTGCATTGTGGGTTCTTCAAAAATATTCACGGAAAAATAAAAAAATAATGAAATTAAGGAAAAATAGGGAAAAGGTTAAGGAAAAATTTTGCAAAACAATGCCAATTATGCAAAAAAACCCAAACAAACAAAAAAAAACCCCAAGCCAAAACCCCCCAACAAAACTACTTACATTTTTCTGTGAGGTGCGCATCCGAGTGTGTGCGCGCGCATCTGTGTATGTGCACACGTGCGTCTGTATGTGTGTATTTATATTTATAAACATTTATAGCATTGAATATGTATTTATTGATATTGTATAATAATAATATCATAATATTATATAGATGAAAATGTCGAGGTTCTCTCTGGGACTAACGAGGATAGATAGGATCAGGAATTAGTACATCAGAGGGACAACACATGTAAGAGGTTTTGGAGACAAAGTCAGAGAGGCTAGATTGAGATGGTTTGGACATGTACAGAAGAGGGATAGTGAATATATTGGTAGTAGGATGCTAAGGTTGGAACTACCAGACAGAAGGCCTAGAGGAAGACCAAAGAGAAGATTTATGGATGTGGTGAAGGAGGACATGAAGGCAATTGGAGTAAGAGTAGAAGATGCATTGGATAGGGTGGGATGGAGGCAAATGATTCGCTGTTGTGACCCCTGAAGGGAACAGCTGAAAAGAAAAGAAGAAGAATATATACACATATACATGTACCTATATGTCAGTCAGAGGGGTCTTGGGGGGTTTCAGTCCCCATTAACAGCGGAAAGTGAGGGATCGCTGTATGTGTGTGTATGTATGTGTATATATATATATATATATATATATATATATATATATATATACACAAAAGGACAGGACAAAGGCTTTCTATTGAAACTCCATTTATCACTACAGATCTGTTTCGTACTATATATATATATATATATATATAGTAGGCCCTTGACATTTGCAGGGGTTCGGTTCCGGGCCGTCCTGCGAATCGAGATAATCCGCGAGTTCTATACCTGGAAGTAAAACCCCATGTATCATGTATCACGTCACATGTGCGAATGAGCAGCCGGAAGTAAAATACTATGTATCTATTACATGCACTAAAATATGCTTCTTAAACACATTCTCTAATTAATTCAGTGTTAATGTAGTAAAATGTAGTAATGATTAAGAAAACTTCAATTTTTACTGTTATATTTATTGAAGATAAAATACAAACATTATACAGTATACGTATAAAAACACCTTTCAAAGCATCCTCTGAAAAACATACAGCACTGTAGTTTTCAAAAATGCCCACTAGAGGAATGTATTGCATTAGGCATGAGATGACTGAATTCAGGTATTGACTGCATTAAGTCTGAGCAGCTCAGCCACGCCCCTCAGCCGAAGCAAGTACAAAACAGAATTTTAGTGAGAGCATTAGAGAGCGTTACAAACCAAAGAAGCGGTGATGTTGATGTGAGTTAATCCTCCGGTGCAAAGGTGAGCGTGCCTTTGTTTATTGGGAGTAAATGAGAATAGTAAATTCAGGTGTGTGTTACCGAGCAGCTCAGCCACGCCCCTCAACCAAAGGGAAGTAAACAGTTAGTTAGAGGCACAGCGCCAAAATCAAAGTCCCCCAAAACACAGACTATAACAAAATGGACATTAAAGAACACTTTAGGTCATGTACTGGAATAATAATTGAAAAAAAACTTTAATGGTGGAGTGTTGGCCAACAGTTCAGATGATTATTCCTCTTCAACAATGACGTGACTTCAGGGGAAACTGGCGTTTCTTCTGGAGAAAGTCTTATTTCTTCAGAAGAGACATCCAATGTCATTACCTTTTTCTGGTACTTAGCAGGTGTTTGAGTGACATCATGAAACTTAACTGGGAATTAAAACACACTAAAAAAAGGCTCATTGCCAACTTGTGTGCGAATGAGGAAAAAGGGGCGTTGCATCATCTCAACCAATCAGCAGGAAGGAGGACAGCCATTGGCTGAATTTGAATCACGTGCGAGTTACTCGGCAGTCCGCGAATACTCAAACCGTGAGTGCAAAACCGCGAACAGTTAAGGGCCTATACTCTTCTTCTTTCCGTCATTTGAACCAAACACTGACTCACTGTCGGAGTCGACGCTTGATTCTTTGAACCATGAACTGATTCATGAGAAGTGACTCCTCCCCTACGTCTTTTGTAAAGAGACGTATTAGGTTGAAAATGCATGTACACTAGTCATCCGCCTTCTTCATATTAATGTCTCAAGAAAGGTAAAAAGATTGCAAAGAAAATTTTGACACAAACTTGTTGAAATGTCCAGTATACTGTCCTGTACATACTAATAGTAATGCATGTACAGACCCTATTTACGTCTTAACCGTTTTACGAACTATTGGTCAGAACCCAATGCTGTCGTTAGTCGGACACTACCTGCAGTCTGTTCAACTTTTCCCATTAATTCACTCACCTTTCACCATTAGTAAAAATCTCACAATAATAACACAGAGATGAACAACTATCAAAAGAGAAGAAAAATCACATTCATACCCATGCTTCTCTATGACTTGATGGATAAATAGTATCAGTATTGGATGGCGGGATGGATGTTACCACTTCATGTCTGCCTATTTGAGCTGAATCATCCACCTTGCTTAAATGCAATCTTTCCACATCATCTATTTTTTATTTATTTTTTATATTTTTTTGGAACTTCATTATTAAATTTAAGCATCTCAAGGTCACACCAATTCACAACAATTTCCTACCATTCGTCTTGCCTATCAGTGAGACAGGTGGCATCTGCAGTAGTTACCAAAGCCAGTGAAGCTATGAGATTTCGGAATGTTAGTGATCTGCAGGCTTGAACACCCCCCACCCCCCCACCCCCCACCCCACCCCACCCCCACTGCTTTAGATCTGTCTCACTATGCCTGACGAGACCACTCTTCCATGTTAGCTTTTTTTTCTTTCTTTTTTTTAATCAAATTCTTTTCAAGACCCATTTAGGTTGTTTTTCCTCACACCAAAAGCCTGCTGGGAAGATATAAACACAGCTGTTGTCTTGTTTGTAGATGGATATTGTGATGTTTCAAATTCAGAACTGAGCTAGAACACCATGGTGTGCTTTGAAGATTCAATTTAAATTTGCATCCATTAAGACAGATTTCACAATCTTTGAATAACCAAGTAGTTTGAGCGAGTGGTATTAAACATTCGAAATCTTCATGCTCATGGTGTGGTCAAATTCATTTTTTTTTTTTTTTTTTTGAAGAACATATTGAGTTTTGTATGCATCATATAATCAAACAAGGTCTCTCAGCTTTTGTCTTTCATTCAAGCTAACGGATTGATTATGTTCTTTGATTCTGTCTGCAGCTTTACAGCTCAGTCGAGTTTGGACGGCGGTGGCAGCTGGTTCATGAAAGGGTTGCGCCAAATCGATTTTACTGGTAGGCATTTTATTTTGAATATCCAGCATTGATTACTTTGAGGCCTTACATTTTGTAACAGTATGAATTAAATACAGGATATGAACATGGATTTTCACTGAGATCTCCTTCCCCGGGGGGGCTATTCAGCTGTCATACAGTACTCTTGGGGTTGGGGATGTTGCTGTAAAGATACTAGAGCTGTTGGCAAGACTGCTTTTCACAAGTCCAAGACTAGGCACGGTCAAATGTTTGAATTGTTAAGTTGTGTATTCGAGTCTGTGTCCAAATCAAAGTGATAATGAGTCAAGCTCGAGACGGTAAACCATCAAATCGGATTTGAGGTCAAGCTGTTGCTTCCATTATTTGGATTTATTCCTGCATTGTGCCAATGAATTATTATGTTTGCTAGAATATTAAAATGCATGTGAAAAGAAAAGACAACATAAGCATTATTTTTGTATTTTTTGTTTATTTATTTATTTATTTTTTAACCAAGTCCAAGAACATATTTACGGAACCAAATTATCAAAGACTGAGGGAAGTCCAAATACAAATGTTGATCTGAGACAAATCCAAGTTGAGACTTGACCTGAGTTATCCATACCTAATAAAACAATTAAAGTTTTAACCTAAAAGCACAAACTATAAAAAAACAAAACAAAAAAAAAACCTGTTGGTTAAATATAGAAAACATTACATGGTTAGGCACACACATTTCTCAAAGGTTCTTTTTATAGTCATGGCTTCCCAGATTACTGGAGGTTACAGTTAAATCCCAGGTGATGTCAATGTCCTTGATTTGGGTGTAGAATGCAAGACTTTAGTCCTTCTAGGAAAAACCTGTAAAACATTTTTTTTGTTTGTTTTGCTTTTTTAGATAAAGCCGTGGCTAGACTGAGCACAAAAACTCCTGCCAGGAAAAAAAAAGAATTCCCTGAAGGGGATAAGATACAGGAGTTGAGACATCTATTTACACGTGGTTTCTGTACTCTGCTTTTCTGCCAACTTTATATAGGTTAAGTTTTGCCTGTGATTTTACAGTCATTGTGTGTCAAGAGACCGAAGCAAAACCTGATATCTTTATTTGAAGTTCCTACATAATCAGAAATCTGTCATCCAAGTAGAAATACAGTACTTCTGTCTTGTTATAATTTAATAAGATGAAGTTAGTAAGCATCCAGTGTCTCATATGCTTTACACATTTCCAAACTTTATTAAGCATGTGTCTCTTATCTGGCTTTTCTGAAATATACAACTCTGCCATCAGCATAAGAGTGGGACACATACCATAGATAAAATCAGAATTTCAAAAGGAAGCATGCATAGAGAAAAAGCAGTAAGCCTAGAACAGAACCCTGTGGAACACAAAACTTAACATGTGGATGGTTTTATTTATTTATTTGTTTATTTATTTATTACATTTATATTTCCATATACTGCATTAAATTTGAGTTTAATTTGACACATTGCGGCATTCGGAGAGAAGTTGGAGGGTTAGGTGTCTTGATAAACGGCTCTTCAGCCATGAAGGTGGATGAAGAGGAAGTGCTGTTCACTCTTGATCCTCCCCTGCACCACCACCACCACCACCACCACCACCCCACCACCACCACCACCCCACATTTTCCATGGCAGTTGAGTAATCAAATTGGGAATCCAACCACCAACCGTTTGATCCTGAATCCACTTCCCTAAAGATTAGGTCATGGCTGCTCTAATTTATATCTATAAAGTGATAACAGTCAGTTGAATAAGAATTGTATTTATTCGAGTGTTATATGTATAATTGTCATATTTTAATTTTATATGAATGTAGCATTTCTAGGCATTCTACTGGTGGATTCTGCTGTAGAGCATGTTGCCATTTTTCTATATTTAATCTTTATTCTTTTCACCATATTTACCATATTTTCCCGGACTATACTTTGCTCCAGAGTACAAGTCTAATTGCCCCAAAAACGCATAATAAAGAATAAGAAAACATATATGTCACACTGGACTATAAGTTGCAAACTCATGGAAACTGTCTACCTTGGTTGGAAATCTGCTAGCAGTTTTTGTGACGTCGTCCTCGCTCTGATAGAGAGGCGGTTGCATTGCATGAAACAGTAACACCAAGAAAGTCCTCATGTAAAGTAATTTCTATTCATCTCCTTGACAACTACCTGGGTGTGGAGCTGCAACTGCACTGTTGACAAGCCTCTTCCTGCAGCACGTTGCTCAAGCACCCATGTGTGAGCTCATTCCTCTAGCTATGGCCATCTAGCTTTTAGCCCGCGGTTAGCTTTTTTGTTTTCTTCATCGCAGTAATAGTAATCGCTATTCTCCAGTCCCTCACAAGTTTCTCGTTCACTCCAAACTTTCTGCTGCTTGATTACCATTTCCTGCTGCACATTTCACTACTTGCAGCTTGTAATCCGCAGAATAGGATTTTATTTTTGGGGACATTTCTTCAGTGGTGGATGAACAGGTACTGGTACCCAAGCCTTAGAGTGCCTTCTTGTGGTTGTGACTATAAAAAAAGCAAACATGTAAAATTATGTTTGTTATTATTATGACAGACAGAATTATATGTAATAATTTCAAATACAAGTCGTTCTGGAGTATAAGTTGTACCTTCAGTCAAAGTGTGACTTATAGTCCGTAAAATATGGTAATCATTACCTTTTTTTCTTGGTTATTGAAATGTAATTAATTTACTTTTAATTTAATTAGCAATCACACATTTTTTTTTTCTCTTTTAGTACTGATTATTATACAATGGTGTTAGAACACACAGCTTGCTACACATGTGGCTGCCTTGTCACGGAGCAGCCAGGTGGTCTTATTGTAATGGCTGATCGATGTTCATTTTCTGTAACCGCTTCATCCGAATTAGGGTCCCGGGGAGGCTGGTGCCCATCCCAGCCAACTCAGGGCTTTTTTTTTTTTAATTATTATTTTCCCCACTTTTTCTCTAATTTAGTTGAAACCAGTTCCCATCCATCAGGCATTGCCTTGCCGATAACATGATCACTGACCAAGGAGGGGCAAAAGCATGCACACACACACCCTCTGTAATATGCAGTGCCAGCCACTTGCCTCTTTTCGAACTGCAGCGTCATGCATATTTGGGGGCGGTCTAACACCCCACCTCCTCATACGAATGAGGTCACAGATGCCCATGATTGGGTATCGATCGCTGTGAGTGACAAAATCCCTTGAGGGCTTGGCCAATTAGCTCTTATAGACTTCTAGCCATGGATGGTTGTGGTATTAAACCGGATTCAAACTTGCAATCTCTGTGTTGAAAGTCACGCCCCTTGTCGATGTGCCACTCGGGAGCCCACAGTTTAGGACTCTTAAGACTAACCAGACATAATCATTATTTATTCAACTTAAGGGACGTTGCATATATTTTTGTGTATCAAACTGAATAGTTTCTCTTCAAATTTACAAAGCTGTTGGTATTACTAACTCCTTTTATGCTGGCTGTTTAAAGCGGGAAGGTTTCACCTTTATTATACCTTGATGTGTTGTATATAAGGTCTCAATATGGAATTTGAGGTCATTTCATTCCACATACAAACCAGAACAATTGATGGTAATAGGCCCGGGATCAATAACTATATGAAAGTTACAGCCAGCATTACGGAACGGGATGTGATGGTTTGTTATTTAAATTCTTCTTTCCGAGACCAATTCAAATGTCTCTATCTGCAGCATTTCATGTCTGTCTGACTTTTCAACTCAAATGACCATCCAGTTCTCTTCAATTTCTCTTCTAACAGTATTTGTGTTTGCAAAACATGTCACTCAACAAATTGCACTTGACCGGTATACATATGGACAGCCAAAGCATCTCAACACTCAGTTCACCTGCTGGCATGCTTTAGGTATTCATATGTTTATTGTGTAATAGATGCTGTACTTCACATTAGACACTGATGCTCACTGTGTTACATGTAATGCTTCTGGTTATGGGGCCTGTACCTGATTGAAAGCATGTGTCTGGACGTGTGCAATGATAAAATGGACTACATAAATACAAGAAGAAAAAAAACAAAAAGGCTGGTACAGATTCACCAGCATTTTTTTTTTTTTTTGATGTGCAATGCCAAAACTTGAAGAATGGGATTATATTGTGAAATTATCAGGCTGTAGACAAAGTAGAATTTGGGCCAAAGGAGTCTGAGATACTTTTACATAATTCTGCATTTTGTTCCTGGCTCCTGATTTTTTTTTCTGGTGCTTATGCAGTCTCACTAAAATCAGTTATAGAGCAAGGTGTGTGATAGTTAACAAGGTCACAAAGGACCCAAGGGTAACTTCTAAGCAACTGAAGGCCTCCCTCAAATTGGCTAATGTTAATGTTCATAAGTCCACCATCAGAACACTGAACAACAATACAAGGAGAAACTCATTGCTTTATTAAAAAAAAAAAAAGAAAAAAAACCCTCATAGATGCTAGTTTGCAGTTTGCTAAAGCTTGCTGGATGGATGGAACAAAAAATGGTTTTAATAGGAAGTGTTATATTTGGAAAAATGGGAATATTGAATTCCAGGATAAGAACCTTATCCCATCTGTAAAACATGCTGGTGGTTGCATCATGATTTAGGCCTGTATTGCTGCTTCTGGGCCAGTATGGCTTGTGTTTGTCAGTATTAATAGAACAATGAATTCTAAATGATAACAGCAAATAATAAAGGAACATGCCAGGACATCTGTCCATAAACTGAATATCAAGAGTACACAGGTTATGCAGCAATGATCATAAGCACAAGGATTTGTTTTGTTTTGTCAAAGAATGTGTAAACAAGAATAAACATAATGTTTAGGAATGGAAAAGTCAAAGTCTTGACCTTAATCCAATTTACATGTTGTGGAAACATCTCAAGTTCATTTGAAGAAACCCAATCACATTCGGAAGATGAAGATGTTTTGTAAGGAGGAATGGGCTAAAATACCTCCATGCCAATGTGCAGAATTAATCAACTATTATTGTAAATGTTTAGTTGTTATTATGGCTGCAAAAGGAGTCACAGCAGATACTGAAATCAAAGGCTCACACATATTTACCTCTCACAGTCATATGCCTGGATAATTTTTTAATAAATAAATGACCAAGTAAAATATTTTTCATCTTCATTTTCCTCCATTTAATCCGGGATCGGGTCCCGGGGAAGCAGCCTAAGCAGAGGGCCAGACATCCCTCTCCCCAGCCAGTTCCTCCAGCTCTTCTGGGGAGACACCGAGGAGTTCCCAGGCCAGCCAAGAGACATAACCCTCCCAGCGTGTTCTAGGTCGACCCCACGGTCACATCCTGGTTGGACATGCCCAAAACATCACAGCGGGGAGGCATTCGGGAGATATTCTAACGAGATGCCCAAGCCACCTCAACTGGCTCCTCTCAGTGGGGAGGAGCAGTGGTTCTACTCTCAGCTCTCACTGGATAGCTTAGCTTCTCACCCTATTTTTATGGAAGATCCCCACCATCCAGTGAAGGAAGCTCATTTCAACCACTTTTATCCATGATCTTGTTCTTTTGGTCACTACCCAAAGCTTATGACCATAGGTGAGGGTTGAAACATAGATCGACTGATAAATTGAGAGCTTTGCCTTGTGACTCAGCTCCCTCTTCACCAGAACAGACCAGTACAGGATGTGCTTTATAGAAGTGGCTGCAGTGATCTGCTTGTCGATCTCCTGCTCCACCCTACTCTCACCCATGAACAAGACCCAGAGAGACCCACTGACGTATTTACTTGCATTTACGTATTTCCTTGAGCCACCGACATTTTGCCCAATAACCTTTTAACCAAAGCTCACCTGACCTGCCTCTTCTTCTTTTGATTTCCCTAAAACAGTAAAACTAAACAAAAGCTCTAATAATGATAAGACAGCAGAGTCACGTTCACACTTGCTGTGTTGAACTCCTGCACTTGGGGCACTACTCGACTGCAAATCGCTCCAATGAGAGCTGTAGGTCTTGGATTGATGAAGTCAAAAGACAATGTCATCTGCAAAAAGCAGAGATGAGATCTGATGGCCACCAAACCATAACCCTTCAACATATCGGCTGCGCCTAGAAATTCTGCCTATAAAAATTCTGAACAGAATCGGTAACGAAGGACAGCCTTGGCAGACTCCAACTCTCACCTGAAACAAATTTGACCTGATTTTACCAATGCGGATCAAACTCTGCGTCTTCTGATATAGTGACTGAATGGCCTGGTTTGGAATGCCATACTTCTGGAGATAGCTTGAGGGACACAGTCAAAAGTCTTCTCTAAATTCACACAAAAAAACATGCAGACAGATTGGGCAAACTTCCATCACTCCTCCAGGATTTTGTAGAGTGTATAGAGTTGGTCAAAAGTGCCACAACCAGCACGAAAAACCACATTGTTCCTCCTGAATGCTAGGTTGAACTATTCTCTAATCCTCCTCTCCAGCACCCCTGCATAGACCTTCCCAGGTAGTCTGAGAAGTGTAATTCCACGATAATTGGAACACACCCTCTGGCCCCCCTTTTTAAAAACAGAGACTACCACTGCTGTTTGCCGATCCAGAGGTATGACCCCTGATGACCATGCAATGTTGCAGAGACATGTCAACCAAGACAGTCCTACAACATCCAGAGCCTCGAGATATTAAGGGCAAATCTCATCCACCCTGGAGACAGACCACTGAGGAGTTTTGTTGAATATCTCAGTGACCTCAGCTCTAGGAGACCATAACTACATGCTTGGGCCTGCTAGGTCTTGAAAGCACCCTCCCCTGCCATCGGAGCCAGCTCACCACCAGGTGATGATCGATTGATAGCTCAACTCATATCTTTACCCAAGTGTACAGAAAATGCAGCTACAAGTCCATTGAGACGACTACAAAGTCGATCATCGTACTGTGACCTAGGGTGTCCTGGTGCCAAGTGCACTTATGGACACCCTTATTTTCAAACATGGTGTTCATGATGGACTAACCATGACAAGCACAGAAGTCCAGCAAGAAAACATTATTCGGGTTAAGATTAGAGAGGCTGTACCTGCCGATGATACCTTCCAGGTCACAATATCATTGCCCACATGGGCATTGAAGTGTCCCAGGACAACGAGTCAGTCCCCCAGGGGACATTCTTCAACATACCCCTAAAGACTCCAGAAAGGGTGGGTACTCTGAACTGTCATTTGGTGCATTAGCACAGACAACAGTCAGGACCCATCCCCCCACCCAAAGGTTGAGGGAAGCTACTCTTTGATCATATTATTCCTTTCTGGACTAAAATATTTGTGTCTCATTTCTCATACATCGGTTCTCTTTATCCAGTTTTTAGGAGTTTTGTGAAAATATGATGTTTTAGGTCATAGTTATGCAAATATGTTGGAGATTGAGAGATTTCCTTTCGGTTTTTCCCTTTATCAGGGGTTGCCACAGCAAATGATTCGCACGTTTGATTTGGCATAGGTTTTTACATCGGATGCCCTTCCTGACACAACCCTTTTAGCACGCTGACTACTTTGTAGCCTACACTTTACGAAAGTCAGCAATGGTTCTTTTACATGCCTCTTACCATAGACAGTGAGAGACATGGCCTACCTTTGATAACCCAGTTAGCTGCACACACATAATAATCCCTTCATAATTGTTGGCACCCCTGGTTAAGATGTGTTCTGTAACTTCTAATAAATTCAGGGGGGGGGGGGGTGTTCTAAATAATATCGGACCACAATGAGAGAAGATGAAAATCTAACGTGTAATTCAAGTGCATTTATTCAGTGGGGAATAAAAAAATATATATATATATATATATATATATATATATATATATATATATATATATATATATATATATATATATATATTTGCACATTAAGACGTAATTATTTTACATCAAATCATGTGAGCCACAGTTATTAGCACCTCTGATGTTAACACTTGGTACAACCCCTTTTACCAACAAAACAGCACCTAATTTTCTCCTATAATGATCACAAGATGGGAATATACAGAAAGTGGGACCTTGACCATTTCTCTCTGCACAATCTCTCACATCATCCAGCAGCCTGGGTCTTCTCCTCTGCACTCTCTTTTTCAGCTCACTCCACAGGTTATCAATGGGTTTGAGGTCTGCGGACCGAGATGGCCATGGGAGGGCATGATTCTGTGTCTAGTGAACCATTTCTGTGTAGATTCGGCCACATGTTGAGGATCATTATCTTGCTGAAAAACCCAGTGACAATCCATCTTCAGCTTTCAGGCAGAGGCCACCAGATTTTGATTTAAAATGTCCTAGTATTTCAAAATGTTCATGATGCCATGCACCCTAACAACATACCCAGGGCCTCTGGAAGTGAAACAGGCATACAGCATCACTGATCTGCCCCCATACTTCACAGTGGGCATGAGGTGCTTTTCTGCATGTTTTGTGTTCCGCCAGATCCACTTTGAGTGTTTGTTGCAAAAAAAGCTCAATCGTGGTCTCATCGGACCAAAGCAGACAGTCCCAGTTGAAGCCGCAGTACTGCTTCGTGAACTCCAGACATTTCCATTTATGACTGTGAGTGAAATTTTTTTTTTCTTCTGTGCATGCCTTCCAAACAGCTTTTTGGCATGTCGATGGAGCCTGATGGTTTTTTTAGAGACTTTCTGATCACAAGATGCAACCATCTGTTGCAATTATTTAACAGTGAGCTTTGGAGAACTTTATATTTCTCTTACCATACTCCTCACTGTATGTGGTGGCAAAACACCCTGACGTCTTCATCCAGGCTTGTTTACCACTGTTCCAGTTGTTTTAAACTTTTTTTTTTTTTTTTTATGATTTTTCTGACGGTAGATATGGGCAGGTGCAGGCAATGGGCTGTTTTCTTGTAGCCATTGCCTGACTTGAGAATCTTGACTCACATCTACCTTATTTTAATGGTGTGTTGCTTTGTCTTTCCCATGTTGAAGAGTGGTTAAGAGAAATGGATTCTGTGCCATGTCATTAATACACCATGGAAACAGGAAGTGATGAATATTAATACTAATTAAATGTTCATAGATACTCCGACCAACTTTGTAAACCACTGAAAAAAATCACAGAGATACTTCAATTATATTTATTTCCCAGGAATTGTTCCTCTAGGCCTTCTGCCTGGTAGTTCCAACCTCAGCATCCTACTACCAAAATATACCCACTATCCCACCTCTGTACATGTCCAAACCATCTCAATCTAGCCTCTCGGACTTTGTCTCCAAAACATCTTCAATGGGCTGTCCCTCTGATGTACTCATTCCTGATCCTATCCATCCTCGTTACTCCCAGAGTACCTCAACATTTTCATCTCTGCTCCCTCCAGCTCTGCCTCCTGTCTTTTCCTCAGTGTCACTGTTTCTAAACCAAACAACATTGCTGGCCTCATCACCGTTTTGTGTGGGTGTGTATTACAGTTATTCTTAAGGATTTACAAATTTTCCAGGATCGGTCTTAACTCTATAAATTAATTACAGAAAAAAAAAAAAAAAAAATTTAGAATAAATAATAGATCTTCTATCACCTGTTCTTTCAATGGTGGCCACAGTCCAAAGACACAAATTAGGCTTACTGAATGTTTCAGATTGCTCCAGTTAAACGTGTGAATGGCTTTGTGTGTGTGTGTGTGTGTGTGTGTGTGTGTGTGTGTGTGTGTGTGTGTGTGTGTGTGTGTGTGCACGCGCATGTTGAAATGTGATGGACTGGTGAGCTGTTCAGGTATTCTGCCTTCGCCTAGTGTCAGGTGAAATAGAGGAAGTAATAAATTTGCTGCCTCCCCAGTAGAATTAAGTGATTTAATAAATAAATGAACGAACGAACGAACCACTCTACTGCCTTAATTACCAAAACATGCACAGTAACAGACTTGTTCTACCGTCTGGAATATGGTGCAGGTTTCTTTTGTTTGTTTGTTTTTAATCTGGTTGGTAGCTGCTTGGATTCATGCTGTGTCAAACTTTATTTCAAAGCTGCACAAAAGTAATCTGATCATCACTTAACACACTTTGTGAAGTCAAAAGTAACTTGTCAGCAAAGCTCCAGCTCATATCCCAGTGATAAAAAGCCTTCTTAGACGCATTTAAATAAGTGAAATATTTCCAGCTAAAACTATTTACACTGCAGGCTAGAAGTAAAACACATACCTACGGGTTGTGCGTAGCAAGAGTGTAGCGACAGAGTGTACATCTACAGGGCATGTTTCAGTCAGAGAAAACCCCACAAGAGTAGATCCAGGTATATATAGTGAACCCTCACTTTTCACAGATAATGGGGACTGAGATCCTCCACGAACGCCAAATTTCCGTGAAGTAGGATCGACCCTGCTGACTGATGGATACGTACATGTTTTCTTCGTCTTTTCCTTTTGGCTTTATCCCTTTTTCAGGAGTTGCCGCAGCGAATCCTCTGATTTGCATGTTTGATTTGGTATAGGTTTTTACGTCGGATGCCCTTTGTATGGTTTAGAAACAGGGCACTGGGAAAAAGACAGGAGGCAGAGCTGGAGGTAGCAGAGATGAACATGTTATGGTTCTCTTTGGGAGTAACGAGGATGGATAGGATGAGGAATGAGCACATCAGAGGGACAGCACATGCAAGAGGTTTTGGAGACAAAATCAAAGAGGCTAGATTGAGATGGTTTGGACATGTACAGAAGATGGATAGTGAGTATCATTGGTAGTAGGGTGCTGAGGTTGGAACTACCAGGCAGAAGGCCTAGAGGAAGACCAAAGAGAAGATTTATGGATGTGATGAAAGAGGACACGAAGGTAGAAGGTAGTTGGAGTAAGAGTA
Organism: Plotosus lineatus; assembly: GCA_024760905.1. Lineage (NCBI taxonomy): Eukaryota > Metazoa > Chordata > Actinopteri > Siluriformes > Plotosidae > Plotosus > Plotosus lineatus. Next base: position 34,090,308 of record CM045744.1, on the reverse strand, counting down.
GAAGATGCAGAAGATAGGGTGAGATGGAGGCAGCTGATTCGCTGTGGCGACCCCTGAAGGGAACAGCCGAAAGGAAAAGAAGAAGAAGCCCTTCATAATTCCTAATTGCTAATTTTTTGAGATAGGAATTTTGGGTTTTCATGAGCTGTATGCCAAAACCATCAGTATTAAAACAATAAAAGACCTGAAATATTTCAGTTGGTGTGCAATGAATCTAAAATATATGAAAGTTTAATTTTTATCAGTACATTACAGAAAATAATGAACTTTATCACAATATGCTAATTTTTTGAGAAGGACTAGTATATAGATGGATGCATGGATGGATGGATGGACGGCACGATGGCATAGTAGTTAGCTCACCCACCTCACACCAAGAAGGTCCTGGGTTTCATTCCCAGCTCAAGCATTTCTGTGTGGAGTTTGCATGTTCTCCCCGCGCGTGCGTGGGTTTCCTCCGAGGACTCTGCGTTCCTCTTATAGTCCAAAAACATGCACATTGGATGTTCCAAATCAAGCCTAGGTGAGAGTGTGAGTATGAAAGGTTGTGTGAATGTTGGCCCTGCGATGGCCTGACAAGCTGTCCAGGGTGTACCCCTACCCTCGCCTGTAGTTGGCTGAGATGGGTGACATCGACCCTAATTAGGATTAAATGGTTTAGAAAATGAAAGAATGAATGAATGAATATATACAGTCCAACCTTTAACATATTTCTCATTATTTGTGCAGGCAATATAAATAATAATAATAATAATAATAATAATAATAATAATAATAATAATAATAATAATAATAATAATGAACTTTTTTCCAGCTCTGCGGGATAATTTCAGTAACTCAGGATATTTTAATTCATCAAACAAATTTCATTTTAATAATGCTTCACATATGAGGTCAGGTCAAAAAGTATACTTCTTCAGATCTACTTCAAACACTCTCCTGTGTGTTTTTAAGAAAAAAGTTGAAAAAGAAAAAAAAAAAAACAGATGTTGACAGCATGTGGAAATCTTTGCAGTATCAGCAAGATCAATTTCACGTGCTGTAAAAGATGAAGCATGAGCTTGGATGTGGTATCTGAAACACTGTCAATACTGTCCTATAAATGCAGATGAAGTTGATAACACTGCGTTTTCAGCATTCCTTTCTGGATCACATCCCTTTGATTATACTGTCTCTTTAATGAATATTTCATGTTATAATATTTTTTTTCTTTTTTTTTTTATATACTTGCCCCAATGACGTAAAAAAAAAAAAAAAAACAAGAAAGAAGTGAAAGAATGTTTCGTGATGCCTGTGGGCAGTTTTGAAGAAAGAAAACGAGGAAGGTTGCACATTTAATGATGGCATGATGTATTCATGGCCTTTCTCAAAATCATGATTAAAGGTGTTAAAAGGTGCAGGAGTGTCTGAGTTAGCTTAGTTCACCTGAATTGCTGTCTCTGAAGTGATGCTACGTATGTACTCATTATACTTATGCACTACATTTTGTTATTCATTGCACCATGTTGGGTGACTATTTAGACAGACTACAAAGTTTAACTGGTTGGCATTATCAAAAGGTCATTTTTAATAGAGAGTATGTGAATGCAGTACAGTGATCCCTCGCTACTTTGTGCTTCAGTTTGTGCGGCTTCAATGCATCGCATTTTTCAAAAATATTCATAATAAAAAATAAAAAAAAAATAAAAAAAAAGGAAATTAAGGAGAAATAGGAAAAAAGTTAAGGAAAATGCCGCAACACAAGGCCAATTATTTATATATATATATATATATATATATATATATATATATATATATATATATATATATATATATATATATATATCACACACACACGCATATATATATATATATACATATAGACATATATACAGTAAAACCTCCGCTGACGAACGCTTAAGCTCACGAACTTTTCGCCTCAAGAACATTAAATTTGCGAGTATATAGTCTCTGCTGACGAACTAGTTTTCGGCGGACGAACCAAACCACACGGTCGAACAGCGCCACGGTGGCGGCCACGAGAAGTTGACGCACGCTCACGTCGTCACAGTTCGTCACCCCCTTTCTTTGAGTGCGGACGTGGTTTGTGTTTGATAGACATTTTGGACCATATTGAGTGAACTTTTGCTATTATGGGACCGAAAAAGACCCCACCACAGGCGGAGACCATTGAAAAACACGAACGAGGTGTGCGTTTGTGTGACTCAGCGTCCCAGTACCAGTACGCTAAGTCTACCATTGCTCCCATCCTTAAGAACAAGGAAGCTATTAAGGGTGCGTGTGTGGCTAAGGGTGTTTCCAAACAGTAGGCGTTTCCAAACTCTCCTTCCAAACAGTAAGTCCCTCCCTCCCTCCTCCTCCCACTCCATTCCATCAAGCCATCAACTACCATCACAAAGGTAAATAAAACGACTTTATTATACAGTACAGTTTATTTCTTTAATTACAATACAATAGACATTTATTATACATAAAATAAAGTATATTTTTGTGTAGTTTTAAGGCTTATTTAGTAGAAAATTATGTTTTATGGGGACCTGGGAACGGATTATTCTCATTTTAATGGTTTCTTATGGGAAATAAATGTTCGGAAGACGAACTTTTCGCCTTACACACACTTTCTGGGAACCATTTATGTTCGTGAGCTGAGGTATCACTGTATATATAAACCCCCCCAAAAAAAACAATCCAAAACCTCCCAACAAAACTACTTACATTTTTATGTGAGGTGCACATGTATGTGTGTGTATTTATATTTTATTTACATCTTATGCATGATTTTTGAATGTTTAATTGTTATTATAAGCATTGATAGCCTTGAGTATGTATTTGTTGATATTATATACCCATACATGTACGTATACGTCAGTCGAGAGTTGATCGTACTTCGCAGAGATCGGCGGTCACAGGGGGGCTCGGTACCTATTAACCGCGGAATGTGAGGGATCCCTGTACACTGTTAACCACAAAAACTGGACCTCCTTTTCCATGGTGCTGTGGCTTCTGATGGTCAAATCAACATCGTGTCGCAATAAAATGTCACTGAATGCATTGAATGGCTGGATTATTTAATCAATTTTGGACTCTTTTGTCCCCGATGGCACGGATATAGAATTGAGGCTGAAATAGTGAAAGAGTGGTCCAGGAAGCAAGAAGAATCTTTTTTTTTTTGCACATTAACTGACACCAAAGACTCTTGGTCTTAACCCCATTGAAAGTTTTTGAGATGTGCTGGAGAAGACTTTTTCGATTTTGTCATCAATTGAGGATGTCAATGAAAAATGAACCCTGGATGGAAGTAATTTTTTTGCGGTGATGCGTGAGTTTGTTAAAACAATGCCATGCCGATTATGCCAACAGAATTTTAGCATGCAAAAGTTTTTCATAAATTAATTATTATTATTTTTTTTTTTCATGGCAGTGTATGATATATTAGCACTACTGCTGAAGCTGATAATATAACCCCGCCCATCTCTTTTTACAAATTCTCTGACACCTCAGGTCCAAAATGGGTCTGGATAAAGAACCTGGGCTAATTCACCTGGAGACTACCATTTCAGAGACACGTAAGATTGTGTTTATTTTTAATCCTCCATCAATAACCCATAAACTATTCATAATAACTGACTAATCCTTAATAATTAAGAGTAATGGTTCTTATCAGTCATGGTCACATGATATTCACCCAGCGATTCTAAATCTTTAAGAGGCATTTCTGAGCTACATAATGCTGCTAAATGTTGGGCCACTAGAGACATGGTGAGATGAACTATACATTCAAAAAGGCTATCATAATGTCATCGCTATTATCCTAACAGAGTCCAAAAGGCAGGGATGTACTTCACAGACAGGTGTGCTTTTTTTTTTTTTTTTTTCCTCACATAACCATTAGCCCTGCACTAAATGTTTAATGGCAAAACTGCCTGTAGAATAGGGGTACGCTGTCATTCCCAATGTTATACCTAAGGCATACAACATTACATGAAATACTGTACGTATATTGTAGAAGAGGAAAAAAAAGCACTTCACTTGCTTTATTATTGCAAAACAATCAACAACAGAGGTGGTGTGATAGTATAAACTGCTAATACCATCCTTAAGCATCGTGAAGCATTTATTTTTTCTCATACTACAACAATTTGCCAATGCTTCCGAAAGATGTTTCTTTTCGTTTATAATTATAAAGATAAATAACTTTAGAAGGTTTTCCACCTTTAAGGAAAAAGAACAACCACTTGTAAAAACAGTTGGATCAGTGTGCACGCATAACTGGATTTGTATTATTATCTTTAGAAATTAGTCTATTATTCATTATTTTCTAATTACTACTCATTAGAAAAAAGGTAAATAAGATTCCAAATTATGGCTCCACAGTGGGCTTGGGTTCAATTCAGAGCTCGGGCATTTCTGTGTGGAGTTTGCATTTACTCTCTGAGTGTGGATGGGTTTCCCCGGATACTCTGGTTTCCTCCAACAGTCAGTTAATTGGCTATTCCAAATCACCCCTAGGTGTGAGTGTGAGTGTGAGTGTGAATGGTCGTGTGAGTGCGGCGTTGCGATAGCCTGGCGAACTGTCCAGGGTGTATCCCACCCTCGCCCAGAGTTGGCTGCGAGGGGCGCTAGCCTCCCCGTGACTCTAATTAGGATTAAATTAATTAGAAAAATGAATGAATGAATAAATACATTTTAATAAGTGTGTGTGTGTGTGTGTGTCTGTGTGTCTGTGTGTGTGTGTCTGTGTGTCTGTGTGTGGTTCAGGGTGTATTCTGCCTTAGCCCAGTGCCAGCTAAGATGGGCCCCAGCCTCCTTGTGACTGTATTAGGATTAATTAGTTTGATGTGTGTGTGTGTGTGTGTGTGTGTGTGTGTGTGTGTGTGTGCGCACGTACACGTGCCAGTTTAATTATTAAAGGTTGTCTTTATGAGCCATGTATTTCCTGTCAAAAACAATCTAGATCTGAATTGTGGCAGGTAGTTTAATAAATCTGCGCTTGAAATCATGCTTTATGAAGTGAAGTGAAGATCTGTTGCTTTTATACCTCACTGCACTGCTTAGTGCGACTACTGTTTCTTATGTGCTCATTAGGCCTGTGAGCAGGTTGATCACTGTATATTATAACTTGCTGCCTGAGTGCTTTGTCAGATTCAAGAAGGGCAGTGGTGTCTCAGTGGTTAAGGCAATAGGTCATTGAACCGAAGTTTGCGGTACCAATACCACTACTGTTGTGCCCTTGAGCAAAGCCCTTACCCCTCAGTTTTATGTAAATCATAATTGTATGTTGCTCTGGATAAGAGCATCTGGTGAATGTAATCAATTAAAAAAAAAATATTTTCTAATCATAACGTGTTTGGAGTAATACATGCAAAATGTCAAACCATCAGTCAAATTGATATTGAAGTCTGTAATGTTGAGTCATATATTTAATATGCCATTTTAAACCTAGTGCAGAATATTAGCAGAATTCTGTTGAATTTGTCACTGATTTTTTTTTTCCTCAGGCCGGAGTATCCTGTAATGACTTTTTTTTCATTACCGTTTCTTTCAGAGTCTCTATACATCACCTGCAAACTGCAGAACTGTACAGAGGCCAACAAGGGCAAACCTTTCCCCGGCTACATCGACCCCAATTCTCTTGTGGTGCAGGACGAGTATGTGTTTGTGCAGGTGGGTAATAAACGGAGGTGACATGCCCGGAGAATATAGCTGTGGCTTACCTCAAAGAGGCAACAGATTCAACAGACACTGTTAAAACTACGATGGTAAAAGATGGCATCCATGAGAAAGAGCTGGAATTGGCTTTGTAGAAGTTCACAGAGGCATTCCACAATCATCAACAACAACATGTTCTGTATGATTTTTATCCCTGTCTAACTTTAAAGCTCATATAGCGTGGGCTAAATTTAGGAAGTGATTCAATGTGACAAAGTGACCGAGCAATTTAGAACTGATAAATTGTGTCTAACACCTAACAGCATTTACAGAGGGCTGCTTGTGCTCACTGGTAAATTGCCACCTGGTCTAAAAGTAACCTCTTGCACTTGTGTTTGTGTCTGTCTCTATTATCCAAAGGTGTCGACAGGCGGTCGGCCAATCTATTACGTGTCATCAAGACGAGACCTCTTCACACCAATGAAGCTTCCCAAGTATACGCTTCCAAAGGTAATACCGATGTAAAGTACTGGCAGCAATGTTTTGCAATACATTACTTAAATGTATGTGTTTCTGATCGTGAAACTGGAACTAAAATGTGCAACATTGTCCTTGTTCCATTCTTTTTAACATATTTGGACAATATGCATTAAAAGCTGGTAGATGCAGCATAACATTCCTTGGAGAAGCAGCATCATGAAATTATCAGTAGGATGATTCTAAAAGTCAGTTTGTAACATGGACAGAATGAATGGCCTTCTATTAACTAACAATAGCTTTATATATTAATTGTGTAATTAGTTACACTGTGCTAATTGATGGTGCTTGACATGTTCAAATTTTCTTCATTATCTAAAACCAATAAATGCTGATCCATAAGTGGTCGATCGGAACACAAGATGCACCATGTAACGATGACAGGAAATGTTACATGTATCATTGATCCGGTTTTTATTCTAGTGCTTAATTATAAATTTTACCACACACATAAATTATATGGTTCATGGTGTGTGCACCAGTGCCCCATTTCATGTGGTTATTGGACCTGTGGAGACCTTAGCAGAGGCTCAGAGGACATACAAATACTGAGGTATTTCTCTTGTCACAAGAGGCATGAAAAATGTGAAAACTAGGAATTATTTGAATTATTTCAAAAACTGTGTTCACCATATGTACATATTTTGATATGATATTATCTCCCAGGCATGTACTAAAGATTTTGATGCATTGAGTCACAAATAAACTTCGGCATGGAAAATTTTCTTCAAGTTTGAAATTGGGTAGTTGTAAAACGTACCAGTTTTGTGACCAGACCCATATCTGTTCTTTTAGCATTTATGGTCTATATGTTTTATACCACATAAGTATAATTCTTATTTCAGCATCTACATACAACTAAAATGCTTAAGTCAGAACAGAACCTGATTCATTAACACACTAAGATACTAATCAAAAATCTAAAAGCCGAGAACACTTGAAACAAAGGTGGACAAAAAACAAAGCACAAGAGATAAACAGTCTGTGGAACTAGGGAATAAGGACATCACGGAAACACACAAAGAAGTACAAGGACCAAATGAATACAGGTACAGTGCTTTACACTGAGTCATGCTTAGAACACCTTTTAGAGTCCATTCATCAGATCCCTGATGCTTCTGCTCTGCATATCAGGCCATCTGGAAAGTGTAGGTACACTGTAGTTCCCTTTGCTGTATGAAACCTGAAGCTCAGACAATGTAGCTAAAGTACAGCACTTTGAAAAATGCAAGAGGATTATAACAGTGTGTTTTCAGCAAAGCCTGCATGTTCCAGTTGCAAATAAAAGTAGTAGTAGTAGTTTGTAGTTTATTAAAGTGTCACGTGTATGAATACAGAGTAAAAAAAAAGATGTAAATTAAACGAATGAAAGATTACATACACCCAGCCTAAATATAGGTTTATGAGACACTGTTAAAACAATATTATGTACTTAAGAATATAAATATAAAAATTAGAATGTTTGCATAATGTATAGTACTCAGATAAAACATTCCCTCCTTTTAAACATTTCGTTAAGAGATATTGCTAAGATATATAGGAGACGGGGTTATGAAGACATGAAAAGACTTAAAATTTGAATATCATTTTCATAAAATGAAATATCTAACAAGGATAAAAATTTAGATCTCAGATGAAAAATGGCAATTTAAAAGGAAGTGAAAATGGCAATTTAAAGGGAAGTGAATTTCGTCTTCCACGCAGTCACAGAAGGGGCAGGTTCTCTCAGACAGTGGGGTGGGGGGCTTGCTGTATCTTCCTGTCTCGATGTGGAGGGCAAGATTGCCACAGCATAGTTTGTTGAGGTTTCGTCATATGTTCCTGTTTAATTGTCTTGTTGTACATCTCAGGTTGTCGGTCCTTCTTACAGAGTCTGTAAGTTCTTAGTTTATTCCCGTTCACTTTGTTTCTATCATTCCATAGATCATAAAACCACAGTTCTTCGTCTAGTCTCATCAGACGTATCTTCATCTCTTTTATAGCTGTATTAGTAGTTGAGGTTGTATCAATATTCAGTTTCGTCATAAATGTTGTGCTTTGTAGACGAATGATATATCTCCAATGAATAAATGTAGACGAATAAAATCTCCAAATTGAAAGTTTATGTTCAACAGCCTATAGCTAAGTGTATGACGCTCGATTTAAAGCTAATAGGAATATTATTTCTGTGTTAGAGATATGTAAAGTGAACAAGGGTTGATTATGATTAGTAATCTGATTTGGCACAGCAGGTAAGAATCAGTGTGGCTATCTGCACGGCCTTTTCACTCCAAGTCACTACATTTATATTCAGCCATGCTTGATTGCAAATGAAAATCACACTATGGCAAAAGTTTGGCATGCAAGTTTAGAAACTGAAATGTATTGCCTACATTTAGGTTTGGGGCGGTTTCGACAACTTTCCTGGTTTTACAATGTCTTGAAGTAAATATCTAGTTAATAGTAATAATAATCTCAGGAAGACTGAACTGCTGTTCAACCCAGCTGACTCATCCCCACATCAAGATGTTGCAATCTCCATGGACAACTCTTGTGATCTCTCTTTCAAGCACTATGCGAAGCCTTGACGTAATCATGGACAATTGCCCTTCTTATATCACTCATCTTTTTTGATAATGTTGATTTCTCTTCTTTAACATCTAACGGATTCATCCATTTCTTTCCATTAAGGCCACTCAGATACTTGTTCAGTCCCTTGTCATCTCAAGGATAGACTACTACAACTCAGTCCTGACAGGTCTACTTTTTGATTGTTATTTGACCTTTAAAACTGATCCAGAATGCAGCTGCACAGCTTGTTTTCAACCTTCCCAAATTTTCCTCACACGACTCCACTGCTACGATCTCACCATAGGTTTCCTGTAGCTGTTCGCATTAGATTTTAAAGACTAATGCTTGCCTACAAAGCCAAAAAATGGACCTGCATCTTTCTACCTCAAAGCACTTGTCAATTGGCACTGCACTGCGTTCTCTCATATCCTCTGGCACTGCTAGACTGTTCCCTCCCACTAGCACTAGGGGTGAGGAAAAATGCATCTAAACTCTTCTCTGTTTTGGGACCAAAGTGATGGAATGAATTTCGTCTGGCTTTCCAGACAGCTGAGTCACTGGTGCCTTAAAACGACTGCTGAAAACCTAATTTTTTTTAGCAGTACTTACAGTAGATTAGTATTATGATTCACACACACACACACACACACACACACACACACACACACACACAAAACATTGTTTTAAGGCAGTGGGACTTAACCTTGTTGGAGGTACTGAACCCCACCAGTTTCATATGCACACTCACCGAACCCTTCATCAGTGAAACATAAAAATGTGATTTTTTTTACAAATTCAAGACATAGGTACTGTTGTGTTCTTGTATTCTCCATCTCCGTGCAGTTTCACGAAGTATTCCTTTAGTTTTGCCGGTGCGAGACTAGAGTTGCTCAACTTGGCATTGCAAATCATTCAGATAGGACGCTAAGTCCCATCACGTGCCGTGATGCATGTGAATCCATGTTGTATATATTCATCCGACCACTTTCTTTTTTTGCTCAACATAGTTAGTATGGATTAAAATATTCAGAAAAAAAATCTCACGACTTCACACATTGACTACTGAGCACGCTAAATTCCCCGCGGCACTGATTGGCCAAGCAATGTAATGTGATCATCTGCAGCCAGTGATGGCCAAGCGGGGCGTCATCACTAATTGACATGATGAGTCGGATGTGTTTGACCTCTGTGGCAGAGGCTCCACCGAACCCCTGAGACCGATTCACCGAACCCCTAGGGTTCAATCGAACCCAGGTTCGGAACCACTGTTTTAAGGCATCAGAATAGAAACCCTCTGTGGATATTTCATTGTCTTCCCGTTATAAAAAGTTAATTTCATTTGTTTTCCAGGAATCTCAAGTTATTTACAATGTTGTTTTCATATGATAACAGGTTAATTTTAATTGCTTTCCTGTTATATTGAGTTACTGATAAAATTTCTTCATAAAATTTTCAAATTGATCTGTCAAAAACTTGGGACAAGCGGTTGCTAGCCGACAGAACAACAAATAAACGAATGAATACATAACCTCTTTACAACCTTATATTTTTTTACTCTTTGTACACTTGATAATTGATAACTGATAGTCCAAGATGACCTGATTGGTAGAGATAGAGCTTCCTGCTCTAAATATTCTTCTTGGAATATGTGAAGTAATTTATTTATCATTAGGGTAAAGACACCATCTGTACCTCCTTTAACTTGTAGGACTTGCATGTGATTAGTACGGATGAAAACCGGGTTGTGGCAGCAGTTCAGGAGTGGAATCAGAATGATACCTTTAACCTTTATGTCTCGGAGTCCGGAGGCGTATACTACACACTCGCTTTGGAGAATGTTATGAGCAGCATGGGACCTGAGGGCAACGTCATGATTGAGCTATACGAGGTAATCTACTTTTATCCTAATATAACTCATCTATTAATACCAACATTTAAAGTGAGGGCACTTTCATATGATAATTAATTTTAGTAATCCTTTCTTACTGAATGAATTTCAGTTCTCCCTGATCCAACATGTTATGCAATACATATCATCTCTCAAACATCCCCTTAACGTAGATCCTGCTAAGCCCAGATTGTGATAGGGAAGCTAGAATCTTAGTCTCACCCCATCTCACTCTCATATAATTACACTGTTGGTGATAGTGTTTGCCCTGTAAACCTTGCCTGGAGAGAAGAATTCAATGCCTTGATTGAGGTCACCACCTATTACAATTAGCATATGCTAAAAATTCACAACATCAGCCAGATTATTGTCATCAGCTATTGAAGATGTAGTGATTTCCTGTTCTTTGTTCTTGGTTTGCAGGTAGCAGGAATTAAAGGGATGTTTTTGGCCAACAAAAAATTAGAAGACCAAGTAAAGACGTACATCACGTACAACAAAGGCCGAGACTGGAGACTGCTGCAGGCTCCCTCTGCTGATCTACGAGGAAACAGCATCCACTGCATACTGGTGAGTCAGAGTCAAAGAAATGGGATGTGTATGTATGTATGTATGTGAGTTTATAAATTACGAGAGCATATGGGCGACAAAGAGGAACAGCTAGAGACAGTAGGAAGAGACAGAGAGTGATGATGAGACTGAGAACTCTTGTTAAATGTCGCCTGTCGAAGATGTGTTTAATGTAGACAGAGTTAAGCATCAAAAAGAGCAATGCTCATCATACTCACTCATCAAAGTCCAATGGCATGGCATCAACCTTCCACCAAAAAGGTCAGATGACAAAGTATTGAGCTCCCTGTATTCTCTAGGGAGATCAGCAATTATATTGTGGTGCCATTGCTTCTTTCACAACTGATTATCACATACTTTGAATTATTTATGTATGTAAGTGTGAAAGAAAAATCTTTGCACCGATTTTAGGCCAAATCTCCAATTCTAAAATTGGATGAAACAGAACCTTTAAACTGAATGAAACACCTCCTTTTATTTACTGATAATTCTGTGCACTCGTGTTAATTTGCCCAACTCCAAGCAAGATGAGAAGATATTGGGATTGAGTTACAAGCTAAGGACAAATGCGTCATTAGGGAACACTGGAACATCGATTCACTCTTTTAACATTTACTCATTTTGTTTATTTTATTTATTTTCTATTATTTTAATTCTGTGAACTCTTATAGAGCTCACAGAATTAAAAAAATAAGAATAAATAAAATATTCCTGTTCCATAAAGGTTGATAACATTTATTTGCATATGGTACATACTGTATCTTTATTCGACCCACTTTAGAGAGGGACTAGAAACTACAACGTTCCTTCCTAAAATCACGTTTACCCCCAAAAAAGTAAGTTGACTTGAATTGTAATCCTCTTCTTCTTCTTCTTCTTTTCCTTTCGGGTGTTCCCTTCAAGGGTTGCCAGAGCGAATCACCTGCCTCCATCTCACCCCATCTTCTGCATCTTCTTCTCTTACACCAACTACCTTCATGTCCTCCTTCATCACATCCATAAATCGTCTCTTTGGTCTTCCTCTATACCTTCTGCCTGGTAGTTCCAACCTCAGCATCCTACAACCAATATACTCACTATCCCTCCTCTGTACATGTCCAAACCAGCTCAATCTAGCCTCTCTGATTTTGTCTCATAAACCTCTTACATGTGCTGTCCCTCTGATGTGCTCATTCCTGATCCTATCCATCCTTGTTACTCCCAAAGAGAACCTCAACATTTTCATCTCTGTAGACTTGTATTGTAATACAGGTAAGATTGTGTTATGCTCAAACTTCTGAGGATACGGCCACTTATGGCATGTTTTGCGTTTTTAAATGGAAGTCAACATGAATTTAATGAGAATGTTGAGAGTGCAAACGAGATATATTGGGGCTTGAGAAATGCACTTATTTTATATCACATAACTGTAATTTAACTATTAAATTATCAACTTGGATCAATTGTTTGACATTTGACTCATGAGCAGGAGGGTATTGATAAAAAAAAAAAAAAAAATTGCGACAGTATTAAAGCTGAGTTTGAAAGGTGACTGCTGTGTGTATTTGCCATAGTGTCTCTCAAGAAACACACACACATATAAATATAAATATTTTGGGCAGTGATGGTCTAGTGGATAGGGCGCAGGATCGCTGATCCTAAGGTTGGGGGTTCGAGTCCCCACAGGGTTGTCACTGTCCCCCTAGTGCAGCTAACTGGGTTATCAAAGGCGGGCCATGTCTCTCAATGTCTATGGTGAGGGGCATGTAAAAGAACCATTGCTGACTTTCGAAAAGAGTAGCTGCAAAGCCGTCAGCGTGTTTCTGTCCTTTGCTAAAAAAAAAAAAAAAAAAAAAAAAAGGTTGTGACAGGAAGGGCATCCAACGTAAAAACCTCTGCCAAATCAAATGTGCGAATCAGATGATTCGCTGTGGCGACTCTTGAGAAGGGGAAGAGGCCAAAAAGAAAATTATATATACACATATATATATATATATATATATATATATATATATATATATATATATATATATATATATATATATATATATATATATATATAATGAAGGGAAAAGTGTACAAGACGGTGATGAGGCCAGCAATGTTGTATGGTTTAGAGACAGTGGCCCTGGGGAAAAGACAGAAGTCAGAGTTGGAGGTAGCAGAGATGAAAATGTTGAGGTTCTCTTTGGGAGTAACGAGGATGGATAGGATCAGAAATGAGTACATCAGAGGGACAGCACATGTAAGATGTTTTGGAGACAAAGTCAGAGAGGCTAGATTGAGATGGTTTGGACATGTACAGAGGAGGGATAGTGAGTATATTGGTCGTAGGATGCTGAGGTTGGAACTACCAGGCAAAAGGCCCAGAGGAAGACCAAAGAGAAGATTTATGGATGCGGTGAAGGCGGACATGAAGGTCGTTGGAGTAAGAGTAGAAGATGCAGAGGATAGGGAGAGATGGAGGCAGATCATTTGCTGTGGCGACCCCTGAAGGGAACAGCCGAAAGGAAAAGAAGAAGATATATATATATATATATATATATATATACATCTGTCTTCCTTTCGGATTGTCGACCATAGACAGTGAGAGACATGGCCTGCCTTTGATAACCCAGTTAGCTGCACTGGGAGGGACAGTGACAACCTTTTGGAGAGTGGGACTCGAACCCCCAACCTTTGGATCAACGATCCTGCACCCTATCCACTAGACCATCACTGCCCAATATATTTATATTTATATGTGTGTGTGTTTCTTGAGTGACACTATGGCAAATACATATTCTTCTTCTTCTTCTGAGGTGGGGAGGGCACTAACCAGTGTCTCTCCCCCTCATGCCGGTCCCAAGCCCGGAGAAATGCAGAGGGTTGTGTCAGGAAGGGCATCCGACGTAAAACCAATGCCAAACATTTATGATGCAAATCAGAAGTACTACCCCCATACCGGATCGGTCGAGGCCCGGGTTAACAACGACCGCCATCAGTGCTATCAATCAACAGGGTGCTGATGGAAATTGGACTACTGTTGGTCGAACACGTCGAAGAAGGAGAGGTGGGAGGCGTGTCCGTAGGCAAAGAGAGAAGAGGAAAGGCATGAGTCTAGGACTAAGAGTGGGGACTTTGAATGTTGGAACTATGCAAAGAAAAGGTAGAGAGCTGGCTGACATGATGCAGAGGAGGAAGGTGGACATACTGTGTGTTCAGGAGACCAGGTGGAAGGGTAGCAAAGCTAAAAGCTTAGGAGCAGGGTTTAAGCTATTTTATCACGGTGTGGATGGGAAGAGAAATGGTGTAGGGGTCATCTTGAAGGAGGAGTTTGTCAGGAATGTTCTAAAAGTGAAAAGAGTGTCAGACAGAGTGATGAGTCTCAAGTTAGAAATTGAAGGTGTAATGCTCAATGTTGTTAGTGCTTATGCCCCACAGGCAGGATGTGAGCGAGAAGAGAAGGAGAGGTTCTGGAGTGACTTAGATGAAGTGATGTAGAGTACCGCCAGAGGTGAAAGAGTGGTCATTGGTGCAGACTTCAATGGACATGTTGGTGCAGGCAACAGAGGAGACGAGGAAGTGATGGGCAGGTTTGGTATCCAGGACAGGAACGCAGAAGGACAGATGTTGATAGATTTTGCAAAAAGGATGGAAATGGCTGTGGTGAATACTTTCTTCCAGAAGAAACAGGAGCATAGGGTGACTTATAAAAGTGGAGGTAGGAGCACACAGGTAGACTACATCTTGTGTAGGTGATGTAATTTGAAGGAAGTCAGTGACTGCAAAGTCATAGTGGGTGAGAGTGTTGCCAAACAGCATAGGATGGTGGTGTGCAGGATGACTCTGATGGTGAGAAAGGTGAAAAAGGAAGAGTGTCGTGTTGTCTTCAAGGAGGAGTTGAAACAGGCTTTGAGTGGCCAGGAAGTGCTTCCAAATGACTGGACAACCACAGCAAATGTGATCAGGGACACAGGTAGGAGAGTACTTGGTGTGTCCTCTGGAAGGAAAGTCTATAAGGAGACTTGGTGGTGGAATGAGGAAGTGCAGGAGTGTGTACAAAGGAAGAGGTTAGCTAAGAAGAAGTGGGACATTGAGAGGACCGAAGACAGTAAACAGGAGTACAGGGAGACACAGTGTAAGGCGAAAGTAGCAGTGGCTAAGGCCAAACAGAGGGCGTATGATGACTTGTATGATTGTTGGACAGTTGATGGTTGATGGTTGGACAGTTAAGAGGGAGAAAATGATCTATACAGGTTGGCACAGCAGAGAAATAGAGATGGGAAGGACGTGCAGCAAGTTAGATTGATAAAGGACAGAGAGGGAAATGTATTGACTGATGACAGAAGTGTGCTGGGAAGATAGAAAGAGTACTTTGAAGAGCTGATGAATGAGGAAAATGAGAGAGAAAAAAGAGTAGAAGAGGTGACCATTGAGGAGCAGGATGTAGCAAAGATCAGTAAGGGTGAAGTGAGAAGGGCATTGAAGTGGATGAAGAATGGAAAGACAGTTGGTCCTGATGATATACCTGTGGAGGTGTGGAAGTGTCTAGGAGAGGTAGCAGTAGATTTTCTGACAAGAACATTCAACAAGGTACTAGAGAGTGAGCAGATGCCGGAGGAGTGGAGGAGAAGTGTGATGGTGCACATTTTTAAGAACAAGGGAGACGTGCAGAGTTGCAGCAACTACAGAGGGATAAAGTTCATGAGCCATACGATGAAGTTATGGGAAAGAATAGTGGAAGCTAGACTAAGGGCAGAAGTCAGCATTTGTGAACAACAGTTTGGTTTCATGCCAAGAAAGAGCACCACAGATGCAATGTTTGCTTTGAGGATATTAATAGAGAAGTACAGAGAAGGTCAGAGGGAGCTACATTGTGCCTTTGTGGATCTGGAAAAAGCATATGACAGGGTGCCAAGAGAAGAACTGTGGTATTGCATGAGGAAGTCTGGAGTGGCAGAGAAGTATGTTAGAGTGGTGCAGGACATGTATGAGAGATGTAAGACAGTGGTGAGGTGTGCTGTCGGTGTGACCGACGAAGTCAAGGTGGAGGTGGGACTGCATCAAGGGTCAGCTCTGAGCCCCTTCTTGTTTGCTATGGTGATGGACAGGCTGACAGACGAGGTGAGACAAGAATCTCCATGGACTATGATGTTTACAGATGACATTGTGATGTGTAGTGAGAGCAGAAAACAAGTGCAGGAAAATCTAGAGAGGTGGAGGTATGCCCAGGAAAGGAGAGGAATGAAGGTTAGCCTCAGAAAATCAGAATACATGTGTGTGAATGAGAAGGACCCAGGAGGAACGGTGATGTTACAGGGAGCAGAGATAACGAAGGTGGAGGATTTTAAGTACTTAGGCTCAACAATCCAGAGCAATGGAGAGTGTTGAAAAGAGGTGAAGAAGCGTGTGCAGGCAGGCTGGAATGGTTGGAGAAAAGTGTCCGGTGTGATGTGCGATAGGAGAGTGTCAGCAAGAATGAAGTGAAAAGTGTACAAGACGGTGGTGATGCCAGCGATGTTGTATGGCTTAGAAACAGTGGCGCTGAGGAAAAGGCAGGAGGCAGAGCAGAGATGAAAATGTTGAGGTTCTCTCTGGGAGTAACGAGGATGGATAGGATCAGAAATGAGTATATCAGAGGGACAGCCCACGTAAGATGTTTTGGAGACAAAGTCAGAGAGGCTAGATTGAGATGGTTTGGACATGTACAGAGGAGGGATAATGAGTATATTGGCAGTAGGATGCTGAGGTTGGAACTACCAGGCAGAAGGCCTCGAGGAAGACCAAATAAGAGATTTATGTATGCGGTGAAGGAAGACATGAAGGTCGTTGGAGTCAGAAAAGAAGATGCGGAGGACAGGGTGCGGTGGAGGCGGATGATTTGCTGTGGCGACCCCTGAAGGGAGCAGCCTTTATATATATATAAGCCTTTATATATATATATACATTTTGTTTTTTGTTATTTGCTCTACCAAAAAGTATTGAGCACTCTCCTACGGAAGGATCTACTCAGAAAATCCCTATATATATATATATATATATATATATATATATATATATATATATATATATATATATATATATATATATATATATATATATATATATATATATATATATATATATTTCTTGAGAGCCACTATGGCAAAACTTAACACTTGGCATTGTCCATGCTTAGTGTAGGTATAAAAGCTGAGTATCTGTGGTTGCCAGACAGCATGAATGTTTTGAGAAAAATCTTCTCATCATTGGAGTATAATGAAACCTTCTCAGTTATGGACTATTTAGCTGAAAAACAATGCCCATACATGGTAACGTGGTCCATTCATAGTTGTTTTCCAGGGTGCCATGTGGGGTAGCCCAATGGTGAATGGAACCTTGTCACCCAGATGCAGTTTCTAATCCGTCATTATACTGGCCCTGGATCTCAGAATGAATATTATTGTTATAATGATTTGAGAGTTAATTCTCATTAAAAATGTAAATATTCCAGGAAATACTAGTTTGATTTGACCCATGAAAATGTTTTTAAACAGCTTGGATATATGATTGACATGAGGTTCGCAATTGAGTCTTTATGTAATTCAACACATTTCTCAGCAAACAACTGCTGTGACAGAGTAGCACTCGTGTTCTTCAGACAGATGCTCAAGCACAAAAATAATTACTCTTTGATGAATTTGACTAATTAATGGTGTCACATCCGGTCTTGCCTTCAGCCCCCATTATAAAGTTATTTGTCAGAAAATGTCAAAGTTTTAATAAACCCCAAAACAGCCAATGCAACATGTGGTTACCATTGGCATTTGCAGACATGTAATGAGTATTGTGCCATTAAAGGTTACCCCAATCAAAATTAATGTTGGGATGCAACGAGAGGCAGTGTGTGTGCTCCTGTGGGGTTTGTAATTAGAGATTTTTTGACCATAGAGTGACAGCTTAGTTGAATCTACTTAGAGAGAATTTCTATGGGTTTCCTACACAGTTAATAATGTAAATTAATGTGTATATGTGTGTGTGTGTGTGTGTGTGTGTGTGTGTGTGTGTGTGTGTGTGTGTGTGTGTGTGTGTGTGTGTGTGTGTGTGTGTGTGTGTGTTTTTGATTGTAGCCATACTGTTCCCTGCATTTGCAACTCCATGTGTCAGCAAACCCCTATACATCTGGAAATATCGCCAGCAAAGAGTCAGCCCCGGGAATCATCGTGGCGTCAGGTACATGAACATTTCCTCCGGCAGTATTACTGTTCATAGTTGTAATAAAACCTGATAGAATAAAATACCACAAGGTTAACTAGATCTAGTTCTGATGGAATACATGCCTGGCATACTGTATATTCTGTGCTGTTTCGTATGCTGTTTTTAGTCTCACTCTCTTTCTTTTTTTTAAGTTTCATAGGAACTCCAACTAAACTTCTATTACTAATTATAATTTCCACGAATTTCACAAAAGCTTACATTGTCCCTTTCAGATTATTAAATATAAGGATCTTGGTTGAAGGCATAGCATCAGTCAAGTCAGTTGCTTTTCCCCTTTGATAGCCTTGTCCCCATTAAATCTAAATTGTATTAATTTTTTAACACCACTATTATAGCATTTTTTTTCTATTGAGCACAACTTGATAAAACGATATTATACATAAATGCATTCTTAAGCCGTTTCTTTCAAAAGCTGCACAAAAAAAGGGAAATATTGATTTCCAAGCAACACAATGCATAAAGTTATGCACATAAATTCAAGAGCTTCGGTTAATGTTCACATCAGATATCAATTTGGGGGAAATGTACTACAGATTTTCACACACAGCAAGTTGATAGAGTTTACTGAGCACAAGGTGAAAATCTCAATAAAACAATCACAAAACTAACTACCGTATTTGACGTAATAAGCACAGTGCTCTATAACCCAAAACAGTGCGCAATAACCCCCCATTTATATATATATATATATATATATATATATATATATATATATATATATATATATATATATATATATATATATATATATATATATATATATATATATATATATATATATATATATACCCCTACCTTACTTCTAATAACCGCCTATGGGTACTGGGAGCAAAATCGTAGATCAAACCTACCAATTTTATTCGATCGGTCTTTGTAATCATAAAATGAGGTGTTCACTGCCTGTAAAAGTGAGATTACATTGTATTTCAATACCCTCTGCCACTGGGGAATATCTATAATGTTCATCAGTAACAACACATTTGATTGTTCTGCCGTGCTTTAAAAAAAACAGGAAAATATTTTGCTGTTCTCTTGGTAAATGTCCAACAACCGGTGAACCATTAGAAACTGCTACAGCAAAACTATGGGATGCACTGAATGAATAGAGCGATGAGCCAGATATGAACCAATCAGAAAGTGATAATGAGCATTTTTCACTCGTTTCTCCTGCTCACTAACTTCATAAATTTAAAGACGTTCCTGGCCCTGTGCTTTTGTTTATGTTTGTGTTGATTGTTTCAACTTGCCATGTGCTAAAGTTGACATTCGTGTTGATTGGCTCATTTTACTTCCAGGAAAATGTTTAAAGGAACAGCACCGATAGGGAAAAGTAAGGGGTCTTATTATTTTATTTATTTTTTTTAATTTATGTTGGGTTTTTTGTTTATTTTCAGCTTTCATGTAAGTAATTTGGTTGATACCACAACATGAATAACACAAATACCAGTAAAACTCTTTTATTGTTCTGTTATTTATATTTTCCACCTCGCTGGCAATAAGCAGTTACCGTTCCACTCCGCTGATAACATTTTAATAAGCGCCCACCCACTCCATTTTTTTAAGCGCTCTGGGCGCTTATCACGTCGAATATGGTAATATATAAGTTTTATAAGGACATGTAAATTCACTTAAAATTATATAAATTCGGTCTCTGGCTCTTAATGTTCAGCGAATCCTCTGTAGATTATCAACTTTTGACAAGTTCTATCTTGACTTTAAATTCAGTTTATTTGGACTTTCTGTGTTTTATCACATTTTGAAAGAGAAATACTCATCATAGTGTGAATTTCCCTGTGGCATTAATCAAGTATCGATCTACATATCTACATATCTAGCTAGCTAGGGCAGTGGTTACTTAGTGGATAAGGTGATGTATTACTGATCCAAAGGTCAACGGTTCAATCACCACTGTTGGGCCCTTGAGCAAAGACCTTAACTTCCCAGTTTTAAAAAAACAAAACAAAACAAATCAAAAAGATAATTGTAAGTAGCCCTGGATAAGAGTGCCACAAATGTAGTAAATATATCGATCTTTCTTCAATTCTTTGCCAGAACTACATTGCCTGCTCCCAAAGGAATTGTGCATTCTGATATTTTAATGGAGAGCCTTAATCCGTGATCACAGCATGTAATCTTCATGGCATTGTTGTATGAGTTGTTTGGACCAAGGCTCAGAAACATTAATATGGAAATTCAGCTGATGACCTTAATGTATTAAATGACTCAGGTATCACATCAATGAGATTTTTCTTCCCGGAGAGCTCAGCGATAAACTGGGGACTCAAGTAGTGAAGGAGTTCACAGAGAATGAGGAATCAATGTCGTCATTGGCACCCCAGAGTCCTGACCTTAAAGTATTTTTCAATGTGTTACAAAAAACTTTATGGATTGATTCAATTTTTCCCTTATCAATTCCAAACATGTTTTTTTTTTTTTTTTTTTTTTTTTTTTTCCCTTATCAATGCATTGAACCAGATGGAAATAAGGGTTATGCTGCTTAACTGTCTTGAAACAATGAAGACAAATATGTTGTGTAAGCAAGGCAAAGGTGGAACAACAACATATTTGTGTGCGTAACCTTTTGTCTTTTTGACAATGAAAATAGAATTTGAAACGAATTACAGAAAACAGCATGCTGGATTATAGTTGTTCATATTTTGAGCCATGTGGTCTTATACTCACTTTCTCACATACTGATTTGTTTATTATAGCTGTGCTGATTATTTCAAATCAAAATGTTCTGCAACATGCTACAGTAAGTACTGTAAGCTTAACTATGCCGCTGTTTATTTTCACTTTATTGTGGTAGGTAGCAAACAAATTAATTTTATTTCGGAGTGTTAGCCTGACACTGCAGTGCTACTCTCCAGACTGTTTTGGTTATACTAAGCATTTAGGCTTTCACAGGCCTTTTTTTTTTTTTTTTTTTTTTTTTTTTTTAAACCTCCTAGTTGTTATTTTGCAAAAATTGTTGAGCTGTTGTTCATATCGGGTCCATGGTGAAACGCTCTCAGAATATGGCCTATAAACAAGATTAGTGCCATGCCAGTGCAAACAAATAGAGACATTGAGTGCTGTGCTCTAGATAAGTGAAGGCAGAGAGTTTTCAGTAGGATTTAAATCTCATCTTTCATCATCTCCCATTTTTATCATTCAGCCTTCTCATCTTTATAAGACTCAAGGTACTTTTCACACTTTTTTTTTTTTTTTTAATGAATCTCACAGTGTTATGTCATTCACTATATTTAAATACTATATAGTGTCTTGCAGATGAACACAGATGGAATATAAATATTACTCTGACTTTCTAGATAGCGAAATCCTGAGAGAGAAGTATATTATATGTTCTCAGCACATTAAATTTAAGGTGATTTATTTGACTGTTCTGAGGCCTGTTATCATGGGACTGGTGGCTGTAACTTATTTAAGGTTGCATATAATGTTATTTGATGGCAGAAACTCTCGCTGAACTTGGGAATAAAGAAACAATGGCCTTATTTATCAGAGATGTGCAGAAATGATTGCAGATCTAAGTAGTCAGAATGATGCGTCTGATTCATGAAGCTATCGTGCAACATCAAAACAAGTAGTGATCTGAGTGTCAGCAATGAATCAGCTACCACTGCATCGACTCAGGCCCCCACCCATTAGTTCATTGTTTAATTTATATACCTATGACACATTTCCAATTCAACATTTTCATGGAACATGTAATCACTTATGCCGGTGTCAAAAGAGTGAGCCAAAAGGGGTGGAGCATTCAGCACTGCAGCAGGCTATTGATACCTGGGGAAGTTCCAAGATCAGAAATCTGAAAGAAACAATATGTCGAAGTTCTATGGCAGCGGAAGAAATCCAAGTTATGTGTAAATTAGTGCTTTATATGCTTAGACAACTGTGTATTAATTTATTTTTTTTCTTAGTCTAAAACGTAATAAAACTATTTATAACGTGGCTGTAAAATGACATCATGGTTAGCGCCCTAACCTCACAGCAAGTTGGTCTTGGGTTCAGCCCTCCTTTACCGGCGAAGGGAACTTCTGTGTGAAGTTAGCATGTTTTCCCGAAACTTATATGGCTTTCCTCTGGGTGCTCCAGTTTCCCCTCACAGTCCAAAAGACACATTAGGCTAATAGGCTCTTCCAAATTACGCGTGGTTTGGAATACAACTACCGTATTTTCCGGACTATACATCGCTCCAGAGTACAAGTCACATTGGCCAAAAAAATGCATAATAAACAAGAAAAAAACATGTACGTCGCACTTTACAATAAGTCGCAAACTCATGGAAACTGTCTACCTTGGCTTGGAAATCTGCTGGCGGTTTATGTGACATTGTGGTCCTCGCTCTGATAGAGAGAGAGAGAGAGAGAATGGGTTGTGTTGCATGAAGCGGTAACACCAAGAAAGTCCTCACGCAAAGTCATTTATATTCATCTCCTTGACCACTACCTGGACGTGGAGATGCAACTGCACTGTTCCTCTAGCTGTGACCATGTTGCTTTTAGCCCGCAATTAGCTTTTAGCCTGCGATTAACTTTTTTTGTTTTCTTTATTGCAGTAATAATAATCTCTGCTTTTCTGTCCTCTTCTTGGTTGTGAATATAAAATAAATGTGAAATTATGTTTGTTATTATTATGACAAACAGAATTATATGTAATAATTTCACGTTGCTCATGCACCCATGTGCGAGCTCGTTCCTCTTGCTGTGGCCATCTAGCTTTTCGCCCGTGGTTAGCTTTGTTCGTTTCTTCATTGAAGTAATAATAATCTCCGCTTTTCTCCAGTCCCTCACAAGTTTCTCTCTTCACTCCAAACTTTCTTTCTGCTGCTCGATTACCATTTTCTGCTGCATAGTTCACTACTTGCAGCTTGTAATCCGCAGAACAGGATTTTCTTTTTGGGGACATTTCTTCAGTGGTGGATGAGCAAGTACTGGTACCCAAGCCTAGAGTGCTCTCTTGTGGTTGTGAGTGTAAAAATAACAAACGTGTGAAATTATGTCTGTTATTTTGACGAACAGAATTATATGTAAAACTTTCACATACAAGTCGCTCTGGAGTACAAGTTGAACCTTCAGCCAAAGTATGAAAAAAAAGTGTGACTTATAGTACGGAAAATACGGTATGAATGGTTGTTTCTCTGTGCTGCCCGGCAATGTACTGTCTAAAGACTAGCTTTTGAGAACTCAGGTTAATCTATACATTTATTTGTTTGAGAAAATTAAGCATGAATTCATGTATTTCAGTATATTCGCATTTAATCAACACTTTGTTATAAATACATAGTCGGTAGACCTGTATTTTTTCCCACTTTATTATCTTAAAAACTTGTGGAACAATTATTTAGATAAGCAGTGATGGAATGAATGCATTACTCCATTAATCCATTAATAACGAAGCTAACTTTTTTATTAACATGTGCAAGGACTGGATACCCTTCTCTCTGCTCACAGGCCAGCAGGTACCGGTCACCATTAATAGGCATGTGCCAGCAAAAGGACTAAAATCTCACTCAGCCAATCAGAGGCTCCTGCATGCTTTTGCTGTTCTGCCTCTCTGGTCTGCCAGCAATGCATCCAGCCAACTTGGCCACAATGTCGCTGGCAAAAAAAGTTAATAGCTGTTCTTTGTGTGGGGCCATAGTTGCAGTGTAATGGTGATGTTTTATAGTCATACTGTGCAGTCAAATTTCAAATATATTACATTTGTTCCCATAATTCCGTAATATAGACAGGGATCCCGCACTTTCCATGGTTAATGGGGACCAAGATCCCCCCCCCGCAACTGCTGATTTCCAGGAAGTAGGATCGATCCCCCCCTGACTGACGTATATGTACATGTATATGTGTATATAATATCAATAAATACATATTCAGTGCTATAAAGGCTTATAGAAACAATTAAATACAGTGGTACCTCACTTTACGAAATGAATCCGTTCCAGCGCCTTTTTCGTAACCTTTATTTTTTGTAAATTGAACCGCATTTTTCATGTAAAATGCGTGATTCATTCCAAGGCTCCCTATATTACCCCATAAGCCCTTTAAAAAATTTAAAAGTATACATTTTAAGATCTTTTTCTGCTTCAATATCGTATTGATGGTAGACGGGTTTAGCCATATTCCTTTGCGATATCACTCGAGCCCGTTTCTTCTTCTCACTTGCACCGGAAATCACACGTGTGTGTGTGTGTGTGGGGGGGGGGGTGTACGCTCGCATGTGTTGACCATGTCTTCTTAGCAGAGTTATAATCTTACAAATGTTCATGGAAGGTTAAAAGCCTGAGTCAAGAAATAAAGCATAGAACAACAGTAACTCTGTCCTTTACACGAAAAGCATCATGGTAGCTGCGGCTCCATAATAGCAATTGGGAGGGAGCTGCATCATCACTCCTAGCCAATGGGAGGCCAGCGGGGTGGGATGTTTGAACGTCATTGATGGGAGAGCAGCTCGTGCATTGTTTGAATGTTTGAATGGCGCGTTTTAATGTTGTTATGGTGTATTTGAATTTTTAAGATGGCGCTTTCGTAACGTGAACTTGTTTCGTATCCAGAGACAAAAAAAAATTAGGAAAATGCTTTTTGTAACGATACCACTGTATTCAAAAATAATGCATGAGATGTAAATAAAATATAAATACACACACACATACAGACGTTTGAGCACACACACTCAGATGCGTATCTCACATAAAATGTAAATAGTTTTGTTGGGGGGGTTGTTGTTTTTTTTGTAATTTATTTGGGTTTCTTTATTCTTCACATAATAGGCCTTGTTTTGCAGAATTTTCCTTAACCTTTTCCCTATGTTTGTTTAATTTCCTTATTTAAAAAAAAAAAAAAAAAAAAATCGAAGAATATTTTTGAAAAACCCACAATGCACTGAAGCCACAGAAACTGAAGGACGAAGTAGTGAGGGATCCCTGTATTTATATATTTTTATTATTATGTATACTCCAAACTTGCATAGGTTATTGTAACTGACGTTATTATTATTATTTTTTTTTTTCGGTTTTGTGATTTTAAGAGCCAAGAGGGTCATAGATGTTCTTTTTATAGTCTACCTTGATTTAAAGAAAATAAAATAAAAAAAACAATCAGCGCTGACTAGATCTTTATTGTAACTACCAAGCACTTTACAATGAAGAATTCAAGAATAACTGTATTTGTGATACAGCATTAGTATACCGTTTTATTGCTTTTTTGTAAATCAGTTTTTCACATGTTAACAGAAATGGTAAATTAAATAATTATGAAATGTGATATGAGCAGAATACATAATGAAAAGTGGCAGATTATCAGAATTTATAGGCAATGAGTTCAACTAAATACAGGTTTATTTGTATATTGTTTTTTTTTGTTTGTTTTGTTTTTTTACAGCAAATATATTATAGTGAAACAAATTTGGTTGTGATGTTAAATGTATAGCCCATATATAAAGAAGTTGTTTATTGACTGTAGATTTAATCTTATGTGTAATCAGCTTACTCATAACGTCTCAGCAAGCCATGTTAATATTCTGTCCTACACAATATAATCTTTTTTTTTTTTTTTTTTTTTTGTCTCTCTATTTAGGCTCCATAGGTTCCGAGCTGACTAGTAATAACATTAGCATATTCATCACATCTGATGCTGGAAACACATGGAGGCAGGTGAGCATGCCAAAGTCTGATAGAGTTGAGGGGATGGGTGTCATTTCAATATTGATGTGATCTTCAGGTCTATAAATCCACCTGCTTTACATAAGAGCTGATAATCAAACTACACCTCCTGGGCAAATTGAATTCAGCAGCATACCCTTGCTCACATAGCATGCTTTAAATCTACAGAGGATGTCATCTAATTAAAATGGTGGGAAAAACAATTACATCAAAATTTGATGTAGTAAAAGTTACGTGTGTGTGTGTGTGTGTGTGTGTGTGTGTGTGTGTGTGTGTGTGTGTGTGTGTGTGTGTGTGTGTGTGTGTGTGTGTTTGAGGGGTGGATGCACATTTCCTCCTTTCTATAGACATAATGTCTGGAAGAATTATAATCGCTCTGACTTATGATTTAATGCCGCTTTAAATGCGATGGATGATATCAGAGGTTTGTTTTGTTTTGTTTTGGGGTTTTTTTTGTTTTGTTTTGTTTTTTTTTGTTTTTTATTTAATCAAGCTGAAACTTCTTCCTGAGACAAACACCTGAAATCTTATCATAACTCAACTTATCTGATCCCTCTTGGAAATACGAGACAAATTAAACAAGCTGATGAGACAATATGACTGGGATGGACAGGAGAGATAATACACAATATATCATCAGACCTTCCAGACTCTAAATTTTAATACCTGGTACACTGCTACAATCCATCATACAAAAATACTCCAAAACAGTCCCCCAACTTAAATAATTATATTCATTAATTCGTTTTCTGAACCACTTAGTCCTAATTAGGGTTGTGGGGAGGCTGGTGCCCATCTCAGCCAATTCTGTGCAAGGTACACCCTGGACAGCTTTCCAGGCCATTGCATAGCCAACATTCACACAATTTATAATCACATTCACACCTAGGGATGATTTGGAACAACCAATTAACATACTGTGCATTTTTTTTGACTGTGGGAGGAAACTGGAGTACCCAGAGGAAACCCACACAAACATGGAAAGAATAGGCAAACTCCACATAGTAAAACACAAGGCCTTCTTCCAGTGAGGCAAATGTGCTAACCACTGTGCCACCATGCCGCCCAACGAAGAATATAACAGTAATAATAATAAAAAACAAGCAAACAATACCCCCCCCAAAAAAATACAGATCAACAAGACAGTCAATGGATGATTCTTCAATGATTGACAGTGGCCCCGTCTCAACATTGCTACTTGAATATGCTGAGGTTTTTTTTTTTGTTTTGTTTTGTTTTGTTTGTTTTTGCTATCACTCAGTATACTCTAAATCAGTGGTCCCCAACCACCAGTCTGCGGACCTGGTCCCGGTCCGTGGCTCAATTGGTACCGGTTTGTAGAAGAAATAATTCATTATTTCCGTCTTATTTATTATCTGAGTCTGAACGATATTTAATTTTGAAAAAGTCTTTTATTTTGAAAAATTACCAGATTTTCTCGGTTATATGTTGGTTATTTGAGCGCTAAAATGTAACCCACAAGGGGACAGCACATGAACAGAGGCGTGTTAGACATCTTTCAAACAATAGCGAGGATTTTGGGTGAGACTGAGCCTGAGCCTTCATTCTCCCAGCTGGTGCACCATCACCTGTGATTTTTTTTTTTTTTTTTTTTTTTTTTAGAAAAGTTCAAGCTCTATTCCCAACCAACATTATTTCACCTGCTGAAAAATAACATTCATGTGGTTATTATTATTATTATTATTATTATTATTATTATTATTATTATTATTAATAATAATAATAATAATAATAATAATAATAATAATAATAATAATAATGATAATAATAATATGGGGGGAGGGGGCTGCCTTGTCTGAATGCATTCTTTCCAGCTGTCTCTTGAGCTGATTATAGGTGAAGTTGATAGATGGGCAGGGGTGTCAGGTCTATCACACAGAGAAGGGGTGCAGTAAGGAGACGGAGGGTGAGAGCGTGGTGTAGCAGGTGGTTGTAGGCTTGCTCTTGACCAGTTAGAAATGTGTTGAGCAGTAGCCACAGTGTGGATTCTTTTAAAAAAACATATTCAGCTCATTGGCCCTGTCCTCTCCACTCTCAGCTCCTCTGCTGATGGTGGCCTGAAGCCAATGGTGGCCTTCATACCACTCTAAACCTCTCTCGGGTTAAGATGGAGTTTCCACTCCAGCTTTCTCCTCTAGTTCTCCTCCGCTTGTCTGATCTTGATTCTCAGTAACCTTTCTCACCTCCTCTCTGTTGCCAGCCCTGAATGCCGCCTTTTTGTCATTAAGAATGGATTTTACATCCTTAGTCACCCAGGGCTTGTTACTTGGGTACCAAAAGACCTTCTGAGCTATAACAATTGCGTCAGTGCAGACATTTATGTAGTGTGAAATGCACTCAGTCAGCCCATTAAGGTCCTCACTGTGGTGCTTACAAAGTGCCTTCCAGTCTGTTACTTCAAAGCAGTACTGTAGTGCCTTCAAGGCCTCTTCTGACCATCTTCTAATAGTCTTTGTGCCCACAGGTTGCTCTTCACAACAATTGCATAGCATGAAGAAAGATAAATTAAGTTGTGGTCTGATGTCCCCAGTGGGAGGAGGAACTGTAGACATCCTTAAGTGGTTGCATACAACAGGTCTAAAGTTCTCTCCTCTCCGGTGGGATGGCCCACGTACCGCAAAAAGTTCAGTAGAATAGTGTTCACTGTGACATGGTTGAAGTCACCTGAGATCACAATGAATGCACTTCATCTGTAACTGGGCTGTGGCAGCATTAATAGTGTCACATTCAGCTATGG
>CM045744.1:34043975-34058975 GCA_024760905.1 Plotosus lineatus | reverse complement strand
GAATTATACATTTTTGGGTGGTTGGATAGATGCCCTTACATTTATTCAGATGTAAAATTTATTTAAAAGGCAACAGGTGAAGTTCTGAGTTTTTAGAGGGTTCAGTGCTTTGTATTCATCAGTGTTCAAATGTGTGCCTGAGCATCGGTAATGGATAAGTTGCCATCATTACCCTCTTTTCTCTCACTATTAAGGTAAGGATTTCTTTCAAGGTCTGGCCAAACATCAAAACGACCCCCTCTGCATTTTGATCAATGCAGATCAATGTGGAAGAGGTTGAGTCATGCATTCAGGCCTATTTTCAGCTTTTCAAATCAACAAGGGAAAACCAGAAGAAAAGGCAGACACTCCACCGTTTTTTTTTTTTTTTTTTTTTTTTTTTTTTTTTTTTCTTTGTAAGAAACTGCAAATGAGCTGTTAAGGCCTGCAGGCGTGATCAACATTTTCAAGGTTTCAAGGTTAAGTCAAAGCACATGTTAAAATTGTAGCGATTTAAAGGAAGGATTTTTTTCCCCATAAATACTGAATGCTAATTATTGCACCAGCTAGCATTATGTAAATGAGATCATGGTAACAGGTCCGTATTAGCCTTCATTGGCACATTAACCGTTTTGGGTAAAGATATTCCTTACTTGAGATTTTTCTTCCTTTTTGAAGTCAGAACAAATTTCCCCCTTGTGGCTTAAGAATGTCAAGAGATTGCTTGTATTTTTGTCAGATAATGACTGTCTAGAGAAGAGAGCACACATGACGGATGCATCGATGGCATGTCACAGTAATCTAATGTGTCAGTGAAGATCCACTATGGTGGCTGTAGTCCAGCACACAGAATCTGATGGGGTGCTCCTTTATTTGCAGAATTTTTGGGCATGTCAGTCATCGGTCCGAATGGCAGCTGGTGAAGATCGACTTTAGATCTATTTTTAACAGGCGATGCACTGATGCAGACTATCAGACTTGGCACCTCCATAACCAGGTGAGACTTTCAAAATTCAATTTCAAACTTTTGGGATATTTGTCTATGCTTTAAAACTCAAATCTTCTCTTTATATACATATATTATAATATATTTGCATGGCCTACATCTCAGCCTTATACAGGATCAGTGGTAGCCCGGTTGTAGGGTCCTGGCTCACTTATCCGAAGTTCTGGTGTTCAAACCCCATTATCACTGAGTTGTTACCGCTGCAATCCCACCCCTCACCCACACCACAGGGCAACGGAGTGAGTTATCAGATGCCAGCCGTGTCTCTTCACTGTCTACGGTGAGACGCGTGTAAAAGAAACATTGCTGACTTTCATCAAGAGTCGTCTGCATAGCTGGCAGCCCTGTGATGACCTAGCGAGCTGTCCCGGGTGTACTCTGGCCTCGCTCAGAGTCAGCTCAGATTCCCGCGACCATAATTAGGATTACGCGGTTCAGAAATTGAATGAATGGTTGTGTCCGGTTTCTGATTCGCTTATTCTTTTTTTTTTTTTTTTTTTTTGATGTTACGTTAATAAAAAAATAAAATTGTAGTGTTTATTTCACATTCAGAGGATCTCTATATTCCTTATACTTACAGCAATAATCCTTGAGTATGATCTATCTCTTCCTTCAGAGTTTCATAGACAGATTAGGGTCAGTACATGGTCAATACCCTAGGGAACAGAGGTGTGGGCTTAAAGAGCTTTACTCTGATAGCAAAGTAGGCACTCTTAGTAGACTCTCGTCATCTGCTGTGTCAATCATGGCATTTGAACTTTCAAAACAATTCGACTAATGAAGAAACGCCTCAAAGGAATGGATCAGCACCTTTCTTCTCTCCTCATGGGAGGTCCGTAATATGAAGGGCGCCTTCAAGATATCAAGCTAACGTGATAACCCTTATATATCTAGGTTGCAACGAAAAAGGGAGGGTTTGCGCACCTAAAAGGACAATGAGCCTGTGTGATCCTGCAAACTGTCATCTGAAATCAGAATAAAGAGTGATTTAAAATAAGTTGAGCAGACCATCACACAGAGCCAAGATGCACAACCATTCACCCTCACACCGAGGCTCAATTTGGAATAACTCGTCAGCCCAATGTGCTTGTCTTTGGACTGTATGAGAAAAGCAGAATACCTGGAGGAAACCCACATAAGCGGGAGAAAACATGCAAACTCAGTACAGTAACATTCAATCATGGGTATCGAACCTTGGACCTTCTTGCTGTGAGGTGGACGCAATAACCACTATAGACGCTCCCTGACTTACGTTCATTTGTTTTACGTATTTTTCGATTTTACATTTAAAAAAATATGTCAAAATTTGAGTTTAGTGCGCTCTCTGTAGTACGAGACGTACCTACGTAGCACGCTGACGTAATACGCTATTTCCGCATGACGCTACGTCCATTGTTTACAAACGACAGACTGAACGTGCCCCTCCTTCTTCCCAGTTCACTGCGTGTTACCCTTGTGTTAAGACGTCGTCTCTGTGATCTTTGTGTTTACACTGTTTTGCGGACTTTTGTAACCCTAAGCAAATATGGTTGGTCAGAAGCGTAAGCCTACTAGTGATAGTGGTAATCAGAAAAAGCGGCAAGCCATCTCGTTAGAAACGAAGACGGCTATTATCAAGAAAATTGACGCTGGTGGAAAATATGTGGCTGTTGCACGTTTCTTCCAAATGGCTCCGTCGACCATCGGACCCATTTACAAGCAGAAAGATCGCATCACAGAGAATGTTAAAGGTTATATTTGATACTGTATTCGATATTTACAATGTTATGTTTATAATAATAGATTTAGGGGTGTTTTATGAGATACGGTAATGGTATTTATGGATATATATAGTACAATATGAACGTCATACATCACTGGAACATACAGTAACAACTTGTGTTTTTTTTGTTTGTTTGTTTGTTTTTTTCACCTTACGTTCGGCCATCCAGAACCTAACTAAAACGTAAGTTGGGGAGCGTCTGTATGTCACTGTGCCACCCGCTTAAGAAGCTTCTGGTGACTAGGTCAGTTTATCAAGACTAGGGAACAAGGTATAAAAAGAGAATAATAGTTGTTCAAAATCTCTCACAAGCAAAGACGGCATCATTATTTTGGATCATATTCAATATTGTTTTTCTCAATAAATTAAAGATCAAGTAAAATATTTTTTGTCCCATTTAATTGGGGGGGGGTATTTACCTTTAGGTCTTGGATGAAAATCTGAGCTGTTTTAGGTTATATGCAGAAATATAGAAAGTTCTATAACTGTCAATGCTATATTTTGGGGCCATGAGGGTGTAGTCATTAGTGCTGTTGCCTTACAGCAGTGCTTCAGCGGTGTGATGCTGGGGGTGGGGGGACCCTGGGGAACATGCTGGGGGGGGGGGGGGGTCCTGGGAAACATGCTTTTTGTCACACTGTACAAGAAATAAGTGTAATTGCACATCCACTACAGCAGTTGGCAGTGGCGCTTTCATTGTCACGTTATGGTAGAGGGATTAAAAAAAAAAAAAAAACAATGTTTATGAAGTTTTTCTTTATTGAAATTTGAATTATATGTATTTCTTTTTTTGTTGTTGTTGTTTGTTTTTAATGTTAATAAATATGCAATGTTATACAGAGGGTGTACTAATAACAAATTTATCGACAAATAATAGTATGGTCACATGCGGGGCGGTGGGGTGGGTGAAATGTTTTTGTTTTGTTTTTCTTCCTAGAGGGGGCGTAACAGAAAATAACTGAGAAACACTGCCTTACAGTTAAAAAAACAGTCCTGGATTTCAGCACCATGGTCAGTAAAGACATGTGTCTGTATGGAGTTTGCATGTTCTCCCGTTTTATAGAGAGGCATGTTTCCATTGAGGCAGCAGGTCCACCCAGGAAATCTATGCATCTGCTAGCAGAATAGAGTCAGGCCTCATTTTACACGAGCTATAACAGCGTGCCTTTGTAGTGTGATTGACTGGTGCTACCAGTCCAGATCTGTCGCCTACTGAAGATATATGGTACATCATCGTTCCCTTCTTTTCTTTTATTGTTTATTAATTTATACTATTTATGTATCTATTTATTTATTTACTTATATAACATATATGTATATGTGTATGTTTGTATTTGTATCTATTTTTGTACCCCTTACTGATGATACCTCAAGAACCTGTAACAGTGACTTTCTCCATTGTGAGATTAATAAAGCTGTATCTTATCTTATCTTATCTTATCATACAAGGGACAGTGATGCACAAACGCTGTTGAGCAGCTCACGTTTTGCATCAAGCAAAAATGAACAAAAGTTCCAGCTGCAGAACAGAAACATTGCCCTTAATCTTCACTTAGAAAGAATTTTTACACATGATTAGATTCTGATATATATATATATATATATATCCTTCTGAACCAGCAGGCCAAAGTGGTGCTCTGTTGAATATACAGTAGTTTTAAAAATAAAAATAAAAAAATTAATATAGAGAACAGAAAATACTTTCTTTCACTAATATACATTCAATACTGATTAAAAGATCAAGAATAACACCCTGAATCAGTCTGAGGAAGTAACATATTCAGAATTTAACAGTTTCTGAAATGTG
The DNA here is from genome assembly GCA_024760905.1 of Plotosus lineatus. NCBI lineage: Eukaryota > Metazoa > Chordata > Actinopteri > Siluriformes > Plotosidae > Plotosus > Plotosus lineatus. The sequence continues at coordinate 34,054,421 of CM045744.1, read as the reverse complement.
CCTTTCAAAAAATGTCATCATACAACTTTTAATCCCTTCAAAATTATTCCAAAGGGTGTGATAAACAAGGAACTCTTCAAGATCCACAGCTGAACACAACAAGAAACCTTTTTACTGAAATAAACAGCTGCGAGTGTAGAGTAAGGCCTTCCTCTGGAGCGCGGGAATAGTACATGTTCTGCATAGCATTTAAATTGAGCAATTACAAAAAATGTGCACAATTATAACAACTATTTTAAAAAGTGACAAACAACAAACATCAATTGAAAATATCTTTCTTTCCTTCTTTCTTGCTGTCTTTCTCTTATTTCTTTCTTTTCTTATTGCCTTCTTTCTTTCTTTCTTTCTTTCTTTCTTGCCTTCTTTATTTTTCTTTTCTTCTTGCCTTCCTTCTTTCTTTCTTTTCTTGCCTTCTTTCATTTTCTTTCTTGCCTTCTTTCTTTCTTTTTGTCTTACCATCTTTCTTTCTGTCTTTCTTTTTTTCTTTCTTGCCTTCTTTCTTTTTCTTTTCCCCTTTCTTTCTTACTTTTTATTTCTTTCTTTTTTGTTCTTCCATCCTTTCTTTCTTTTTGCCCTCTTTCTTTCTTTCTTTCTTTCTTTCTTTCTTTCTTTCTTTCTTTCTTTCTTTCTTTCATCAGTAAATAAATTAATATAAATTTATATAATATAAAATAAGATAAATTTGTTTCCAGGTAGAGTATTCTGTTTGCTTGAAGATAAAGTAAATGATTTTGAAACAGAATTTTTAATGACAAAAATTCCATTTGGGGACAAAAATTATACACAGGTATGCAAATATTGACAAATGGATCTAAATCGTGTCATCAAGGGTTTAATCAATGATTTATTTTATTCTTATTTCTGTTTTGTTCATTTGATTACATCATAGTTGGAATGACCGATTCTGTAATTCTGTGTGCATTGCTAGATTTAATTTGCATGTAGTAGGAAGAGCAAGGGTGAGGATGAACCAAATATCTAAAGACCACACAGCTTATTGGACTGTGCGTTGGGTCAGAATCCGTAATATTGCATCATGTGTTTTGAACAATTTTTGGTTTATTAGTACAGCATCTCATAAATTAGAATAAATAAGATCTGTATGCATTAACCCTATTTCCAAGGATGATAAATGTGTAAGTTCTACTGCGCATTCGGTGCTGGAGCTCTAATTCTGATAAATGCAAAAAAATTCAAATAAAGTCAGGCTGTATGTGACAGAAGAAAAATGAAACTGAGTTTTAAAACAAATTGTTTTTATTCAGCTAGAGAAAGCAAAATAGTTGGGTACAGAACAAGAGTTTCTGTTGGACATAGTGAAGAAAACAAAAACTTACAAGAAAAAAAAAACTATATATATATATATATATATATATATATATATATATATATATATATATATATATATATTAGTTTTTTTGTAATTTTTTTCTTGTGTGTGTATATATATATATATATATATATATATATATATATATATATATATATATATATATATATATATATATATATATATATATATATATATATAAACAAACAAACACAAAACAAAACAACCCAAAACCTCCCATCAAAACTACTGACATTTTTGTGAGGTGTGCATCTGAGTGCAGCCACATGTCTGTATGTGTGTGTATTTATATTTATTAACATCGTATGCATTGTTTTTTAATGCTTAATTGTTATTATAAGCATTTATAGCGTTGAATATGTATTTATTGATATTATATACAAATGCACATATACGTCAGTCAGGAGGGGGTTGGGCGGTTGATCCTACTTCGCGGAATTCAGTGGTCGTGGGGATCCCGATCCCAATTAACCATGTAAAGTATATATATATATATATATATATATATATATATATATATATATATATATATATATATATATATATGTATGTATATATATATATGTATATATGTATATATATATATGTATATATATATATGTATGTATATGTATATATATATGTATATATGTATGTATATGTATATATGTATATATATATGTATGTATATGTATATATATATATATGTATATATATATATATATATGTATACTGGGTGGGTGTGGGTGTGAGAGAGAGAGAGGTGTGTGTGTGTGTTAATAAAAAATGTTTAATAATGGTTTCATTAATAAATATGTTAATAAAATAGTTGAATATGTTAATAAAATGTTTAAATGGTTTAATAAATAATTTTCTTTTACTTTTACTACATATTTCATACAAAATTGGTGTATAAAAATAAAAAAAAACTTTTATCATTTTTAAAGGGTTTATGGGGTAGTCTTGGGAGCCTTGGAGCGAATCAGGCATTTAACATGTAAATTGCGCCCCCTACTTACGGACGTCCCGTGTTACAAAAAAGGCTCTGGAACGGATTAATTCTGAAGTCGGGAGTCGACTGTACCTTGGTTCTCGAACTTAATCCGTTCCAGAAGGCTGTTCGAATTCTGATTTGTTTGAATTGCATCTCCGCTTTTCTCATTACACATAATGTAAACAGTTTTAATTCATTCCAAGACACGAGAAAACTACCCTTTTTAAACATAATGTTATTTCACAATGTCGTTTATATATCAAATAGTATATTAAATGTGAAACAACAGGACAAACACACAAAATTCTCAATAGATTAATTTATTGTGTCTTTTTTTGTTTGTTTTTTGTTTATCTTCGAACCAGCCTCGACTTGATTTAAAGTGAAACCCTTCAGGATTTGAGCTCGGGTCTTTTTTCACCAAATCATCGTAGATTTCACGAGCTTTGCAGCAGATCACATCCTTGTTGTCTCCTATTAACTGCTGCTGGTTTATATATATGAGCAGTACTTTTTCCACCTCCTCCAGCACTTACGGTCTTTTTTTGCTGATAACCTTCTAGCCTTTCGCCACATTACTGGCTTTAACACTTTCTTTGTTCTTCAGGATCGCGCATATCGTTGATTTAGCCATGCCGTAGTTCTGAGCAAGATCAGGAACACACACACCTGATTCATGCTTAGCTATCAGCTCTTTCTTAAACGCAACAGTTTTCCAAACAACTGACCTTTTCTCAGTAGCTTTCTTTGGAGACATGTTTATTAGCTAATCCAATAGAGTAAACAAAAAAATACCATATACTCTCCTGTTCTTTGTATAACGGGAGCAAACACATCCACACATGCACAGTGGTCGAGTAGAGTCAAAAGAGACCGATTTCCGGAAGTTGTGCACTTTTCCTCACTCTCAGTCTCGTTTTTCGAGTTATACTTCCGAATTTTTTTCGACTTTTTGTTCGAATTCCGATTTGTTCGACCTCCAGAGTATTCGAGAACCGAGGTGCCATATGTGTGTGTGTGTGTGTGTGTGTGTGTATGCATAGCATTGATTTGCTGAGCTACTTAATTCTATTAGGGTCCTGCATGTAGAAACACCCAGGACTCAAATTCAGGATCATCTTACTATGAGGCAGAAGTGCTAACCACTACACCATCATCACCCCCCAGACACACACACACACACACACACACACACACACACACACACACACTCACACACACACACACACACACACACACACACACACACACACACACACACACACACACACAGAGGCAGCCAATTCCAGTTGACTTTGGTTAAGAGGCAGGTTACCCCTAAACAATTTGCAGTTGTATTGCAGGGATAAGACAGGCAAGAACAGCCTATTGTACTCAGGTTTAAAATAAATGACAGTTTAGAGTATCCAATTGACTCAGCGTGCATACTTTTCAGCTATCAGAGGAAACTGGAATGTTTAGAAGAAAACATTGCAAGCAGAGACAATATGCAAACAAGGATTGCCTCAGTATTCATTCATACAAATCTTTGACCATTGATTTATTAATGTATGTGCAATTTTGGTCTTAAAAAAAAGCAAAAAAAAACATGAATATACACGCATGTGCGCGTGCACGCACGCACACACACACACACACACACACACACACACACACACACACACACACACACGCACACATCAGAGTTCATTTTTCTCTCAGTGTTATACATGCATGTTTAAACATTGTCTGACATTAATTATTCATAAGATAAATAAATTTTGGATAAACAGGATTTTCTGAATTTATTGTATAATAAAAATCTCTGCAGGGTGAGCCTTGCCTCATGGGTGTGAAGAGAATCTATCGAAAACTGAAGCCAATGGCCAAGTGTGTTATGGGTAAGACCCAGTCAGTCACCGTGACTTCGGACCCATGTGAGTGCACCGAGTCTGACTTTGAATGGTGAGTAATCTTATTTATTTAAACATGAAAGTAGATTTTTGTTACAAGCTTTAGCATGATAACTAGAAATTGCTTCCTGGTTTGCTTTGATTGTACTTTAGGGGGTTCTCCATGAGTCTAAATAAAATTCCGTAACAGGCCTTAAACTTGCACTGATAATCAGTATATTTCTAATTACTGTATAATTGTTCACCATTATAAGCAGTTCACAACCAAAACGACACCATTCGGTGTGTATAGATCAAAAGGGTTTAATGCAAGAATCAATTCATGTTTCATCATGTTTAAAGAATTTAAAGAATATAAGCAGAAATTAAATAAAATGTGTCTTCAAGAATATGAGTTGTAAATTGGGGAACAGTCAATGATTAAAAAATGAGGATATGCACACACACACAAAAAAAAAATAATAATAATAATAAAAAAAAAAAAATAACACCACATAATAGGACAGGCAAACTAGCAGAGAACAATAGTCTTGTTAACATTTCTGAGTAGACGGTACTTCCTGCAAAATTACCCAAAGATATCAATAAATCTCTTGTATTCAGACTTCTGTCCATTCTGTCCAATACACCTGACCACTGCAGTATTATTAGACAACATCAGCAGATGACATAATTCAGGTTGTGTTGAAAATCTGAGGTATACAGTGGTGAACAGAAATGGAAACAGGAGAGACCCCTGTGGTGCTCCTATATTACAGACCACCAAGTCAGACAGCAAAAAGCTCAGCTGCACAAACTGGGCTCAGTCGTCCAGATAGTCTGCAATCCAGGACATTGTGGAACAGCTAACACTCATCCTGAGCAGCTTCTCACTCAATAACGATGGCTGGATGGTATTAAAAGCACTCGGAAAATTAAAAAAAAACAAACAAAGAAAAAAACATGATTCTCAGTTCTTTCACTGCCATCAAGATGAGAGTGGCCACACTGCAGCAGATGGGGATGATACTCAAACTGGAATAGAGAAAAAGTAGGTTTTACCATTGGTCCTAAGTGGGCCGTAATAAATCTCTCCAGAACTCCCATAACATATGATGTGAGGACAATTCGTCTAAAGTCATTGAGTCTAGTTGGTGTGGCTCAGGTTGAAGATGAATACACGTATTGCTAAATCATTTGTGTCACCACTTTGTGTTGTGTGCTGCATTGTACACACATTGAGCCAAGTGGGACAAGCATTTGTCTTATTATATAGAGACAGTATGCGGGTCATGGTATGGTCTGGAGAATTCTACATGCTGACATCAGTGAACATTGTGTGTGTAAGCTGAAGAGATGGTTGGAACACAGTGGGCTACCTGGCATGGGGAAATAGCCAAGGATTTGATGTAAATAAGGATTTATAACCAGTTAGTGTACTTTTTTTATATTAGTATGAAAGACATAAATAATAATATTGGGGGGAAAAAAATCATATACTGAGTGACTGTATGTTGTGAGTTTTTTCATCTGATTTAGCTGCAGTGAATGTAGGTTATGCTGAGCGGAATAACTGTGCAGCATGGAAAAGTTGTCCTACCCAAATACACAAATTCTTCTTCTTCTTTTCCTTTCGGCTGTTCCCTTCAGGGGTCGCCACAGCGAATCATCTGCCTCTATCTCACCCTATCCTCTGCGTCTTCTTCTCTTACACCAACTGCCTTCATGTCATCCTTCACCACGTCCATGAATGCCTGCTCTAAATATCATAAAATCTGGCTTACTCTGATCAGCACAGTTGCAGGATCTTAGACAGCAGACAGCACAGCACTTTAGGACCCCGGAAGTAATGCCATCAAGTCCCACCCAACCCTGGTGTAGCAAACTGTCAATCATGTGAGGGATGTTCAGTCCAGACGAGGTAAGAACTGAGGGTTCGCAGGCCGCAGTGCCAAGCAGTGGTGGTCTAGTGGTATAGGGCGCCGGATCGCTGATCCAGAGGTTGGGGGTTCAAGTCCCACTCTCCACAAGGTTGTCACTGCCCCCCCCCCCAGTGCAGCTAACTGGGTTGTCAAAGGCGAGCCATGTCTCTCACTGTCTATGGTGAGAGGCATGTAAAAGAACCATTGCTGACTTTCGTAAAGAGTTGGCTGCAAAGTCATTAGCGTGTTTCTGTCCCTTGCTAAAAAAAAGGGTTGTGACAGGAAGGGCATCCGACGTAAAAACCTCTGCCAAATCAAACGTGCGAATCAGATGCTTCGCGGTGGCAACTCCCAAGTAAAAGGGAAAAAGCTGAAAGGAAGACAGACAGACAGTGCCAAGCATGTGGGGATAGTGGTTGAGCTTCACCTATTGAAAAACGCATCCGGCTCATTGGCTCCATACAGGCCACTGCCCTACTGATAATATTTCATGTAAATGCTTGTGATCTACTTCATGCCATTCCACGCCTCCCTGGTGTTGTTCTGCTGAAGTTTCTTTTATAGCTTCTGTCTGTAAGAGTCTTTACACTCCCTTAATCTCGCCTTTAGTTCATACTGAATCTCCTACCAAGTCAATCTTGTCTCCAACCCTGCAGGCTCTCTTTTTCCTGTTGAACAAATTCTTCAGGTCAATGGTGAACCAGGTCTTGTTATTTGGGAAACAGCAAACAATCCTAGTAGTGATAAATACATCATCAGAGAGGTCAATAGATTCTTGTCTAGGTCTTCTCTGTGTGGATTGCAGAGTATTCCAGTAATGTGGACACAAAGCAAGTCTTAAGGGTCTAGCTGGCCTCCTGTGTCCACTTTCTTTCAGTCCTTGTAGAAGCGTGCTGCCTCTGAACTGCAGGAACATACTGAGGTGTCAACATATCAGACAAAATTGGGCACACGTGATTTGTTGTTACTGTTGCTTTTTTGTAATTTTATGCTTTTTTTGTAAACAAAGACTCGCATGTATAAGTGAGAAAGACCCTTGTCTGGGCAGATTGAACACATATTGACAAGCCATGTCTCTACTAAAAATTACAGCTTTCCACTAGCCGATCCTGTGTGAACTGCATGTAGTGCTTTCTTTGAACAGACCAATCTTTTTCTTGCCTTACTCCAGTGAATGTGTATAAAAAGCCTTTTCATGATCATCATTAATTAAAAAAATAAATAAATAAAATAAAAACACTGTCGATTCAAACAGGCTTTCAAACAGGTTCTTGTGTCAGCTGTGTTTTCCCCAGGATCCTGGAGGTCATTTCTGACTGGGGGTTGGATATCTAAAACTCAGCACATGGAATTTTCTTTGTTTGAATTGCAATGCAATCACACAACTTTGATTGAATTGCAACATAATGGGTTTAATCTGAACAATAAAATCTGAAAAAAAAAAAAAAAATGCTGGTCTGAACTGCCAACTAGAACAAGGGCAGTTGTGCTGCTGCATTCAGACGTCGTCATACAGGGATCCCTCGCTACTTTGCGCTTGAATCCATGCGGCTTCAGTGCATCTGAGTTTTTTTTTTTTTTTTTTTTTTTAAATATTCATCGAATTAAAACATAAGGAAATTAAGGAAGAATGGGGAAAAGCCACAAACTAAGGCCAATTATGCAAAAACAAAAAAAAAAAAAAAAAAAACAACCCAAAACCCCCCAACAAAACATTTTTATGTGAGGTGCGTATCTGAGTGCTTGCACGCACATCTGTGTTTGTGTGTGTGAATTTATATTTTATTTACGTCTTATGCATTTTTTAAACATTTGTTATATGCATTTATAGCATTGAATATGTATTGATTGATATTACATACACATGTACATGTACGTATACGTCCGTAAGTCAGGTTGATCCTACTTCATGGAATTCGACAGTCGCGGGGGGATCTCAGTCCCAATTAACCGTGGAAAGTGAGGGATCCTTGTATTTGCATACAAAAGATTCTGTGTTATGTTTTCCTTTGTGGTGCCGTCTAGAATTAATCAAATTCCTGGAGAGTTGATTCGAGATTAAAATCACTAGGCATGGCCACAAATGCCTTGGGTTGTTGATACTGTACTGTAGCTAACAACAGTAGTGTGTATAGTGTTATATGCTTTGGTCCAGTGAAATCACAATGTAAATGGAAAGAAAATATTGATCTTTATGGCAAAGAACAATTACAGCTAGAAGTTCCGACTGCCCTTCATAGTAATTTGTCCAGGATTACGTCACCTTTCATTCACAAAAATAGAAAACCTTTCCTCTGTCCACCTGAATAGTCCTAAAGCTGGGTATGGTGGCACAGTGGTCTGGGCGTGCAGTCACGTGTCCACGAAGCACAAACAAATGCTTTCCCAGTTCTCCGACTTCATCCAAATCACCATGCACAGTTCATCCATCTTATTTCCCAAAGATCTCATGTTCCTTAAGATGGCAGGCAGAACCAGAGGTTTAAATCACCTTTTTTTTTTTTTTTTCTCTTATTTTCATCCCAGTTCTGCAGCCAGGTGTCTCCTTCTGAGCTCTGCCAGGGTCTAATACCTGAATCCATAAAGAAGCTGTGTTTTAGATAGTGCTTAGATCTGACCACGTGTGTACTTGTGCTCAGCCGTGCCATTACCACAAAAAGTGATGTAAAAAGCACAGGGCCATAAAAACAGGAGAACATTGAATGTGGGCCATATTGAATAACGTCCTTCATAGCCGTGCACAGAAAAGATGACACACACACACACACACACACATACACACAACCCAACAACAACATGGATCGCTAGGAGCTGCTGTAATAAACTGCCACTCATGCGGTGCCATCTTATGATGTATATGATCTTTTTGTCTCATTTAGTTTATTGGAGATTATACTCACTATAAGTATGGTCATGTGAAGTAGCGTTGGTGTGTTCTTTAGCTTTTATTAGCCAGCAAAGCTGGGTTTTTTTTTGTTGTTTTTTTTTGGTGACAAATTTCCATTTCCTTTTCCGTGATCACGATGTTGTTATTAATGTAGTAATAAATACAAGCCTATTTTTTGTTCCGTTCATTTTCTGTAACCGCTTAATCCTAATTAGGGTTGCAGAGAGGTTGGCGCCCACCCCAGCCAACTCTGGGCGATGGCAGAGTATGCCCTGGACAGCTCTCCAAGCCATCACAGGGCAAAATCACGCTGACGGCTTTGCAGTTCCTCTTGTCGAAAGTCAGAAATGGTTCTTTCACATGAACCTCACACCATAGACAGTGAGAGACATGGCCGGCCTTTGATAACCCGGTTAGCAGCACTGGTGGGGAACAGTGACAACTTTGTGGAGAGTGGGACTCAAACCCCCAACCTTAAGATCAGCAATCCAGCGCCCTATACACTAGGCCACCACTACCCGCCTATTTTTTAGATTCTCCCAAAACAAATGCAAACTTTGGCTTTGCAAATTCTTGCTGGAGTTTGTGAAACCTCTCAGCCTTTGTTATGCCCGACTGCCTGGCTGTATTCTCCTACAGTGCATGTTCGGGTGCGGTAAGGAACTCAATAAGCTTTACATTATTAAGAGGAGCGTGTTCTGACTATCGTATCGATTCGATTTGTAGTTGTGTTTTTGGACAGACCGAGTTTAGGTTAGGATTGTTAACACATATCATGTTGGATTGTCTGCGATAGCCTGGCGTGATTTTGCTTTGTTCTCAAACCTCTTTACATGTGGATCTGTACTCCACCTGATTTCCTTTTTAGGCTTCTCTGTTAAATAGTAACCGCAATGGACGCCTTTTTCCAATTACAGTTTCCAGAGCAAACTTTGTCATTGTATATGTATAGTGCATACCTGGGGAAAAAAATTCTGAACCTGGATACCACATTATTTAACCTCTAATAGTGTTTATGAATAATACAGTACATAACCTTCGCCCTTCATTTCACTCCAGGACAGACTGCTTCCGAACCCGCCTGTTACTCTGCACTACATGGATGACATAGGGCAAGTAACAGTTCTAACTTTAAGTGCTAAACTCAAGGCTTGGGTCATGTACAGCAGGGGTCCCCAACCTTTTTATCACCGTGGACCGGTCAATGCTTGACAATTTTACCGGGCCAGGAGGGGGTGTTGGTGGTGTCATAGATTGTTTATATTGTAAATATAATTTATTCTTCTAAAATATTAATAATAATAATAATAATAATAATAATAATAATAATAATAATAATAATAATAATAAGCACTCCATGAATATTAGTTTTCAACAGCTGAAATAAAGTTGGTTGGGAAGTAGAGCTTCAACTTTAAAAAAGAAAAAGAAAAAAAAAAAAA
>CM045744.1:34013975-34038975 GCA_024760905.1 Plotosus lineatus | reverse complement strand
TCACAGCATGTTATTTATAAATATAGTCAGTCACTCAGCTTGCTCGAAGTTTCTACAGTTAATGAGGCAGACTGACAAAAAAAAAGTTTCATCTATTACATTTGAGCTTAAAAAAAAAAAAAAAAAAAAAAGTTAAGCTTTGCTCATGTACATTAGACATATTCATGGTCTTAAAGCAAACTAGAATGATACTCCTGATGGTTTGGGTTGGTAAAAATTTGTGGAGTAGGTGCTGGATCACTGATCCGAAGGTTGGGGGTTCGAGCCCCACTCTCAACGGGTTGTCATTGTCCCCCCCAGTGCAGCTAACTGGGTTATCAAAGGCCGGCCATGTCTCTCACTGTCGATGGTACAAGAGTAGCTGCATAGCCGTCAGCATGTGTCTGCCCTGTGAAGGCCTTGCAAGCTGTCCTGGGTGTACTCTGCCCTTGCCCGGAGTCAGCTGAGATGGGCACCAGCCTCCCCGTGACCCTAATTAGTATTGAGCGGTTCAGAAAATGAATGGTTAAATATATAAGCCTGTTAATATTCATTCATTCATTTTCTGTAACCGCTTAATCCTAATTAGGGTCGCAAGGAGGCTGGCGCACATCCCAGCCAACTACCTGCAAGGGCAGAATACACCCTGGATGGCTTGCCATGCCATCACCGGGCAGAAATATTTGATCACAGATATGGTCGTGACCATGAAGAAAGATTCTGGCAAATAGAATCTGCACTCGTTTTTGTTGAAATCCAGTGTTGATTAAAAGCATTGTTCCGCAAAGGGAATGTCAATAAACAAATAAATACATGCATGATTCAAAATCTATTGCACTTGTTGCACTCAAAACAGTTGAAACAAGAAGATGTGAACATGGGAACTTTAAAGAGGTTTTTTTTTTCAGTCCAAGTTGTCTATGACTAGCCACTGCCCACTTTTCTTTTTCTCCAGGCCCACTGTGACCGTAGAAGTGAAAGGTCAGCAATAACTCCGTTACTCATTTTCTTGCATGGACTTGGCCACAGCTTTCTAATCTGCAAGTGACAGAGGACATGCAAGGCTATGCAAAGTGGTGGTGCATTAGTAAGACCGATAAGGGCGTACACCGCAGCCTTTATTTTGCTGAGTACTTCTCTGAGTTCATTGTATTTTGGGGAGTTCGTAATAAATAGGTTTTTGGATGGGTTTACTGGCAAAGGATGATTTCCACTGAGGTATTCACAGGTGTCAGTGTTTCATTGTAAACAATGACTGAAGCAATGATCAGACCATCTCTCAGTCCAAGAGGTTAATGTATTATGGAGATATATCCAAGGCATTCTCAGAATGAGTGGGTGCTTAGCGGAAATAGCTTAATGAAGATGACCCATTCCTGATATATGCTGAAAAAAGAAGCTGTCACATCTTGATGGACCGTTGACTGGACATCTGACGTACAGCAAAAAAATTCAGTTGATTTGTCTTGATTCACATTGTCCGTTTCTCTCTTGGCAAATATGTTCTACCCACTAAGTGAAAGTATCAAAACTGGTTGTACAGTTGTTGTGCGCTGAATACGCAATTTGTTCAAAACTCATGCGAACTTGATTTGGCGCTGGACTACTAACTGGCTTGTGTTACGTAACGAATTTGGAAGATGAAAATTGCCCCGTGAAACCAGCAAAGCATGACAGACCACGACATAAACTATATACAATTTGATAGTATGAACAAAATAAGGCAAACAATACTTACAGCTTAAAGCTAAACAAAATACAAATTAAACAAGGGTCCCAAAACAAAGAGTCACAAAGCAGCAATTTAGAGACGGCGCGTGCGTTGACGGGGAAAGGCTTGGAATTCCACATATCGAAAGAAACAAATTATGAAAATCCTTGCGTTGGCTGTGGTTCAGCACGGAGGATGGACTTGGTTGATGGAATCTTGAACGACGAAACTTGATTGAAGCGTGTTCCATGATCCACCTTGGATGAGATGATCCGCCGCGATGAGTTTCCTTAGACGATCTATCCGAAGAGACTCGAAGAGACTCAGGTGATCTGCCCCGAAAAGACCTGAAGAGACTGGAGCCAGTCCGCAACAGGTCCTTAATATAGATTCTCTAAAGTTCGGGAAAGCTCCATTCTGGAAAATTCAAAATCACCTGACCCGCCACCAGGGCGCATGTGCAACTAAGGTCCCCTAATGGAAAATTCCAGACCCAAACAGCTGAGTCATACCATGGGTCACTATTTACAGCACATTAACTTTAATATAAGTATATACAACATTTATACAGTCACATGTATATTTACATTTATTTATATGCCCATAGCACTTGCAGCAGGTGAACTGGAAATGTGTCAGACAGATTACATGTTTAGCGGCATTAATGACAATGTGTACTGATGGACAACAGAGATATAATATGGGCCACAATATAAAAATTGGCTTTAGGATAAGTACAGTATAACCACCTTATATATAAAATGGGTCTTCACCAGGTACAAAATGGATATCGATGTATATCCTCCATGGAATTATAAGAGCCTAGAGCAGCAATGGAGATGACTTTCACCATCGAACGAACAACCCCCCTCCCCCCCCCCCCCCCCCATCCCCGCAAAGTTTAGTTCCATTGAATGTCTGTTTACACTATCCGGCACCATGTGACTGCTCCCATGCATTTTCTTTCACAAAGTTTCTATCCACCAGCCATCCACATTTAAGCTATCTGGCAAGGTGTATCTGCTATCTTAAGCTGAACTGAACGAGATGAAGCATTGGGTGATCATGATGTAGCTGAACTAGTGCTTTGTGTCTTGATTGATGAGGTTTGCTTTCACTTTGGAGTCAGCTAATACTGGAATGAGGAAAAAGTTGATTTAAGTGGGGAATTGGCACTGAAGGAGTGCTCAGAGATAAAGTAAATTTTACTCACTGAAGGGGTTGTCGAGAGCTGCTGTCTGTCTGGGAAAAGTCTGTAGCAGAAGTTGCAGCCCTCCCTCACCTACTTTTTCTATTTTAATGGACTCGGGTAGGTGCGGACATGCTGCTTTGGATCAGGGTTATCAGGCACACAGACTGAAGCTGAGGGAAGGTGGGATTGTTTGCAGTCTTATAGCAGGTTTTCCAGATGGATACTGAGATCAATGGGTGAGTCAAGTGTGACAGCCTTGTTGAGACAAACAAGCTCAGTGAAAAAGTCATTTTTTAAGGCTCAGGTGAAACAGGGCCTCACAGAGATGAACATGTTGAGGTTCTCTTTGGGAGTAACGAGGATGGATGGAATCAGGAATGAGTACATCAGAGGGACACCACATGTAAGAGGTTTTGGAGACAAAGTCAGAGAGGCTAGATTGAGATGGTTTGGACATGTACAGAGGAGGGATAGTGAATATATTGGTAGTAGGATGCTGAGGTTGGAACTACCAGGCAGAAGGCCTAGAGGAAGACCAAAGAGAAGATTTATGGATGTGGTGAAGGAGGACATGAAGGTAGTTGGTGTAAGAGAAGAAGATGCAGACGACAGGGTGAGATGGAGGCAAATGATTCGCTGTGGTGATCCCTGAAGGGAACAGCCGAAAGGAAAAGAAGAAGGTAAAGCAGGGCCTCCAACACTGCTTAATTCATCTCATCCATGATAGCTAACAGATGTCCCCTGATTATTTTGCACATTGTAGTGTAGTTGAATTCTTGGCGAACAGGGTGACCAAACATTGATGAAAGGCAGCTGCCCACAGCGTCTCTTCCCACTATGGGGGTCCACATTGCTGCCTTTACTGAAAAGCAAATCCATGAGGTTTTTGATCTTTGCTTTGTCTGAGAGGCACCATTGTGGGGCAAACTATAGTTGTCACTGGAGGAGGAAGCCCTGACGCCATGAAAGGTCTCCAATAGCTTGTCGGACAGGGCAACAAGAGATGATGCTGATTGGTGTAGGAAAGGCCAGCTGGAGACACTGCTTCTTTGCCCCAATTTTTTTTTGTCATTGTGCGAAGAGAGCACTCTGGAGGATTGGAAAACAATTTTGTGACAAAGCAATTTGTCATTTACAAAGAGAAGGGCATAGGCAGACTTGGAATGCAACAGTAGTCAAGGTTTACTCAACAACAAGTCTAAATTTGCAGACCATGCAATGGCTTGGCAAGCTGAGGGAGATAGGCTTCAGCCTTCTTATTACAGCATAGTAATGTTAAATTGCAAGACATGCAGAGATCCTGGCAGACACATGGGTGTCTGCGGCAGGAAAGGAGATGGGTTTCATCTGCACAGTTGTGATATGTGAGCCATGAGAGGGGATGACAATCACATCTACATCGAAAGGCAATTTGAAACAGATCGTTAATCTACTGTGCATGTCGTTGGACTGTGGAAGGAAAACCAGGGTACCCTGAGGACACCCTTGCAAGAAAATTAGAACAAGCATTTTAACAAGGGAAGACTCTATTACCATGTGCAGAGCACTATGATTAACATTGCAGAGAAATATAGACTGGCTTTGAGAGTACATTCACTAAACGGACAGTCATGAGCCGGGAGTTTGAATAATCAGAGTACAAGTTCCTTATATCCTTGCATCATCTGTAAGACAACCATCATGTCCAAACCTTTCCTTGAATTCAGCAGCACTCAATCTTCATGTGCCTGGAATGCTAATTTGTGAGTTTGAATATTTCCTTGTGAATTATCAGAATTATTAATGTTGTTTTCCTAACATCCCCAAATCTAAAGACCCCATGGGGGAAGGCGCTACTCGGAGTACCCACTGAAAGACATTAATCAGAGAGTGTAATAGCTTTCATTAACTATCACAACATGGCCGCATCTGTGTACTGTGTCGCTGTAATTGCAGCAATTTGTCCCCATCGTCTGGGGCTGCACAGTCACATTGGGTTTTAATTGTAGGACAAACAACTTAAGCTGGTCTGGTCTGTATGCTCAATCAAAAAGACAAACACAGCTGAGTATGTGATCTGTTGTTTATCTGTGGCATGGGAAAATATAATTTATGTTACAGTCATACTCATCTTGTTAGCAATGTTATGTAACGAAGGCTATATGAAATCCGTTTGATGGATAATGTCAGGTTTTGGAAAAAGAGAGACTTCTATAATGACGCTGCATTCAATTTTACTGGGGTTTATTTGCTTGCAGAGCTCAGATGTGTGTGTGTGTGTGTGTGTGTGTGTGTGTGTGTGTGTGTGTGTGTGTGTGTGTGTGTGTGTGTGTGTGTGCGTGTGCGTGCGTGCGTGTGTGTTCTCTGCAGTGATTATGGCTATGAACGGAGAACAGATGGCCGATGTACACCAGCATTTTGGTTTCATCCCTCTTCTATGTCCAGGAGCTGCATTACAGGCCACACTTTCCTTAACAGTACTGGGTAAGCATTTGGTTTCTTACTGTAGTGTATTTGTCTACAGCAGGGCTATTCACTTAATTTGGAATAAAGGCTGGATCATGAAAAGAATCCAAAATGAGGAGTTGAAGAAATATGGCCTGAAAACATTAACAGCTACAGATACAGTAAAATAACATCAAAGTGCACATAGTGTATTTTGTAAATGTCGAATAAAATTATTGCACTTGGTTATATCAAGACTCAGGCCCTAGCTATTTCTACATTCAAATGAACACATACACCGCGTTGGGTAATCAATCCAGAAGATCCATATCAAAAGTATTTGGAATTTTTAAGTAACCAACATCTACCATCCATCACACAACTGTGCCAACAAATACAACCTGTGCTGTATGGTTTTAAATACCAGTATAACAGATTATTATTATTATTATTATTATTATTATTATTATTATTATTATTATTATTACTACTACTACTACTGCTAATAATAATAATAATAATAATAATAATAGACTTTAGTTATAGTTGTTCGCTTGTTTCTGATCTGTGATGGCCTAGTGAGCTATCTAGGCTGTACTCTGCCCTCGCCCAGAGTCGGCTGAGATGGGTGTCAGCCTCCCCATGACCCATTTATATATATATATATGTATATATATATATATATATATATATATATATATATATAAATTATATGGTATGCCACAGCAAACCATCCGCCTCCATCTCACCCTGTCATCTGTATCTTCTACTCTTACTCCAACTTCCTTCATGTCCTCCTTCACCACATCCATAAATCTTCTCTGCCTTTGTCTCCAAAACCTCTAAAATGTGCTGTCCCTCTGATGTTCTCATTCCTGATCCTATCCATCTTCGTTACTCCCAAAGAGAACCTCAACATTTTCATCTCTGCCACCTCAAGCTCTGCCTCCTGTCTTTTCCCCAGGGCCGATGCTTCTAAACCATACAACATCGCTGGTCTCAACACCATCTTGTACACTTTTCCTTTCATTCTTGCTGATACCTTCCTATCACCATCACACCGGATACTTTTCTCCAACCATTCCAACCTGCCTGCACACGCTTCTTCACCTCTTTTCAACACTCTCCATTGCTCTGGCTGTTGAGCCTAAGTACTTAAAATCCTCCACCTTCTTTATCTCTGCTCGCTGTAACCTGACCGTTCCTCTTGGGTCCTTGTCATTCACACACATGTATTCTGTTTTACTGAAGCTAACCTTCATTCCTCTCCTTTCCAGGGCATACCTCCACCTCTCTAGATTTTCCTCCACTTGTTCTCTGCTCTCACTACAGATCACAATGTCATTTGCAAACATCATAGTCCATGGAGATTCTTGTCTAACCTCGTCTGTCAGCCTGTTCATCACCATACCAAACAAGAAGGGGCTCAGAGCTGACCCTTGATGCAGTCCCACCTCCACCTTGAACTCTTCTGTCACGCCGACAGCATAAATCGCCACTGTCTTACATCTCTCATACATGTCCTGCACCACTCTAACATACTTCTCTGCCACTCCAGACTTCCTTATGCAATTCCACAGTTCCTCTCTCGGCACCCTGTCATGTTCTTTCTCCAGATCCACAAAGGCAAAATGCAGCTCCTGACCTTCTCTGTACTTCTCTATTAACATCCTCAAAGTAAAAAGCTGCATCTTTGGTACTCTTTCTTGACATGAAACCAAACCGTTTTCTTTCTTGACATGAAACCAAACACACAAATGCTGACCTCTACCCTTAGTCTGGCTTCCACTATTCTTTCCTATAACTTCATCGTATGGCTCATCATCTTTATCCCTCTGTAGTTGTCACAACACTGCACATCTCCCTTATTCTTAAAAATGGGCACACGCACACTTTTCCTACATTCCTCTCAGTCGCTAAGACCTAGTTGAAAGTTCTTGTCAGAAAATCTACTGCTACCTCTCCTAGACACTTCCATACATCCACCGGCATGTCATCAGGACCAACTGCCTTTCCATTCTTCATCCTCTTCAATACCCTCCTCACTTCACCCTTACTACTTCCTGGTCCTCAACGGTCACTTCTTTTTCTACTCTTTTTTTTTTCTCTCTCATTTTCCTCATTCATCAGCTCTTCAAAGTACTCTTTCCGTCTTCCCAGCACACTTCTGTCATCAGTCAATACATTTCCCATTTCCTTCAAGATGACTCCTACTCTATTTCTCTTCCTATCCACACCATGAAAAAACAGCTTAAACCCTGCTCCTAAGCTTCTAGCCTTGCTACCTTTCCACCTGGTCTCCTGAACATACAGTATGTCTACCTTCCTCCTCTGCATCATATCCGCCAGCTCTCTACTTTTCCTTCCGTAGTTCCAACATTCAAAGTCCCTACTATCAGTCCTAGACTCATGCTTTTCCTCTTCTCTCTTTGCCTACAAACACGCCTCCCACCTCTCCTTCTTTGACCTCTCCGTCTTCGACCAACAGTAGTCCAATTTCCACCAGCACCCTGCACTGATGGCGGTCGTTGATAACCCGGACCCCACCGATCCGGTATGAAATTTGTCTTTATGGTTTGCATTTTGTATTCTGGCTAAAGTTTTATGCCGGATGCCCTACCTGTCGCAACCCTCTGCATTTATCCGGACTTGGGACCGGCATGATGGTGGACCCTTGTTTGTGCCCCCCTCATGACTGCATTGACCCATATATATATATATATATATATATATATATATATATATATATATAGGTACCTCAATTTACGAAATTAATCCGTTCCGGAAGTGGTTTCATTACCTGGACTTTTCGTAAGTTGAAACCCTTTAAAAATTATAAAAGTATACCTTTTAAGGTCTCCTTCTGCTTCAATAACGTACTGATGGTAGACAGGTTTGGCCATTTTCCTTTGCGTTATGACTCAACCGCATGCCACGAGCCCGCTTCTTCTTTTCACTCGCACTGGGAATCACGTGTGTGTGTGTGTGTGTGTGTGTGTGTGTGTGTGTGTGTGTGTGTGTGTGTGTGTGTGTGTGTGTGTGTGTGCGTGTTGACCATGTCTTCTTAGCAAAGTTATAATCTTACAAGTGTTTATGCAAAGTGGAAAGCCTGAGCCAAAAAATAAAGTTGCAATAAGCACACTCGAAAAAACACAAAAAGCATGGAGATGCAGCTCCATAATAGCCAATGGGAGGGAGCTGCGTCATCCCTCCAAGCCAACGGGGCAGGATGTTGGGAGATAGTCAATGGGAGACCAACTCGTGAATGGTGCTTTCATAACGTGAACTTGTTTAGTATCCAGAGACAAAAATTTTAGGAAAATGTTTTTCATAACCTGGATTTTTCGTTTGCTGGGGCTTTCGTAAGTTGAGGTTCCACTGTGTGCGTGTCTATATATATATATATATATATATATATATATATATATATATATATAAATATATATATTTATATATAATGATATTAGTTAGATTAGATCAGAGCAGAGGGACAGCACATCTAAGAGGTTTTGGAGACAAAGTCAGAGAGGCTAGATTGAGATGGTTTGGACATGTATAGAAGAGGGATAGTGTGTATATTGGTAGTAGGATGCTGAGGGTGGAACTGCCAGGCAGAAGGCTTAGAGGAAGACCAAAGAGGAAATTTATGGATGTGGTGAAGGAGGATATGAAGGTAGTTGGTGTAAGCGAAGAAGATGCAGAGGATAGGGTGAGATGGAGGCAGATGATTTGCTGTGGCAACCCCTGAAGGGAACTGCCAAAAGGAAAAGAAGAAGAAGAAAAAGAAGATGACCTATTCTAGAAAATATTATATTTTTTATAATTGAGCAATTCTTCTGTGAAGAAAATGGATCTGTTTGTGCTCCAACCTTTTATTCCTCATAATTGAATTCAGAGTGAAAGAGCTTTGACGGATGAAGTGGATGAGCCGATGAAGCCTCTTGGATAAGTGGCCAAAACATACAAGTTTATTTTTCCGAAACATTTTATACTTTATTAGGGTCATAGGGAGGCTGGAACCTATCCAAGTCAACTTCAGGCAAAGACGGGGTTCATCCTGAACAGGTTGCCAGCCATCGCAGGGCCAATACAAACACACAATGACATTCCCTGCTAGAAACAACTGAGTATATCCAATTCGCTTAATATGCATGTCCTTGGACTGTGAGAGGAATCCTGAACATGCAGAGGAAACCCACACAAGCAAGGAGACAGGGCCTTGTTGGGATCTGTACCTTCTTTCTTTGGGGCAGAAGTATTAGCCATGACATAGCTGTGCCACCCAATTCAAGTTCATGATTAGATATAACAGATGAATAATATGAGACGTCCTATGCCTGTAGGCTAATAAATATTTGAGGGGAAAAAAAGCAGGAAGGAAAAGATGAAATTCAACGAAGAAGAAGCAAAAGTGAATGGAATTAAATAATGATTAAACTAAGCAAGTAATAATTTAAGTGAGAATGAATAAAAAGTAAAAGAAAGAAAGAGTAAGGAAATAAATTGATCAGGATGGGTGGGAGAACTGCAGAAGATAGAAAACAAATAATGAACAGATAACGTGTGAGAATTGTATGAAGGAAATATGATGGAGGCTGAGCAATAGAGAAATGGAAAGAGATAAAATTCACAAAGAGAATTCAGGAAGAATGAATGAAAGAACTTGACATCGAGGGGAAAGAAAAGATAAAGAATGGAGAGAGGAAGTAAGGCAGAAGGGATTGTAAGAAAGAAAAGTGTTGCTCTTGTCTGGTTAAAAACAGTCTACTCCGTGTGAAAGGATAACGAGCACAAACAGTCTGAGGCAGCTCTTTTGATTAATTGTTAGTCTTTATTAGCAGAAGATACACACATGAGTGTGGCTTTCAAAACATTTTAATGCTACATTTTTTTAACCACATTCACAATAAAATAGCTTAACCTCATTAAAGCACTTAATGAACTCAAGAATATTGGTTCATTTTCTCCATTTCCCCTTGTTCAGGTTTACGCTTCAAACTCTCTGTGATCGCTGTACTGGAACTAATAAACTATGTTGAAAGAAATCAGATTTTGGATCCTATTTTAGGGTTACAAATCATCCAGCGTTGATTTAATTCTTTACATGGAGTAGAATTATTACTCTGTCTGAGTTAAATATATTTAAGATTTGTTACTCCACAAAAGCTTTCACAATATTATGCAGACTCTCCTTGCTTTACGTTTATTCACCTTACATTTATTTATTTTTTTTTTACAAAAAACGTAAAATCGAAAAAAAAAAAAATGTAAGTCATTTTAAGTTTAGCGCACTCTCCGTAGTATGAGACGTTCTTATGTAGTATGTAGACATAGTGCGCTACTTAAGCATGACGCTGAGTTCATTGTTTACCTGGCGCTGCATCGTTTATTATTTACAAAAGACAGACTGAACGTGTCCTGCTTCTTCGCAGTTCACTGTGCGTTACCCTTGTGTTAAGTGTCATCTCTGTGATCTTTGTGTTTACACTGTTTTGCGTATTTGTAACCCTAAGCAAATATGGTTGGTCAGAAGCCTAAGCCTACGAGTGATAGTGGTAATCAGGATCAGTGGTAATTATGGATAACCCTGGGGAACATGCTTTTTTTCCATACTGTACTAGAATTTAGTGTAATTGCACACCCACTACAGTAGTTGGCAGTGGCACTCTCATTGTCACCCTGTGGTGTAGGGGAAAAGCACAGAGCAAATGATATGAAGTGCAGTAAACACTATTTATAGTCACGAGCGGGGCACTGGGGGGGGGTTTGAAATGCCCCGCTCGGGACGATTAATAGAGGTTATAGTCACGAGCGGGGCATTGGAGGGGGTTTGAAATGCCCCCCCCCCCCCTTCCTATAGGGTGCGTCACAGAAAATAATTGAGAAGCACTGTCACAAGGCGTTCTCAAAACGCGGAGGAATACACATGGAAGAATACAAGGCTAATCAGTCCGGAAAAGCCATTTCCTTGCAGAGTTCGTAAATCAAAATTTTGCTTGTTGGATGAGGCAGATTTTTGGTGGGATCAAAGCTTGTATCATGGAAAATTCATTTTGAAAGACACTTGTAAATCAAAGTACCACTGTATTATACACTTAATGTTTCATCTTTTCACAAGTATGAAAACGCACACACACACACACACACACACACACACACACACACACACACACACACACACACACACACAAAGAGATTTGTAAAGGAGTTACACTTGTGGTGGCATTTGACTATAACAAAGATTCTTTTTTAGGAATATTCTGCCACAGAATGCCATCAGAGGTCATTATTAAATACATAAATATAACACTGGGCTAAGCTAGCAAAAAAAAAAAAAAATCTTGAAACATTCATCAATTTAGGGGTGATACAAGTTCTCTTTTTACGGATGCAGATTAATCCAAAATTTCTGATTTTTAAGCAAGATAAAATATACCAAAAGCTACCTTTAATAAATTCCGCACATTGTTTTCTTGACGCTCACTGAGGTTGTCAGTGGTTGGCAAACTGCTATTTAGTGTATTATCGCCACCTACTGGTATTAAGTGTGGAGCATCATGACTTTCCCCAAATACTTGAAAGGTGGAAAAAACAAAAACAAAAACAAACAACTACAAAAAAATGCCTTATATTATCTTAATCAATTGTGTTTTTGGAGTTTACGATGTCAGATACCTTCATCTGTTTGACCCAGCTGGGCTTGATCAAACCCAAGCTTGTATCCAGATAGCACTAATTTACCCATGGCTCTTCGCACCTGATCCACAGCTACTTTGATGCAACTTCTGCTGCCCTGTCACCAGCCTGATGGCCTTCTGCTTGGTCACACCTGTGGTGCACAGAAGCCCTGAAGAGGGACTGGTCAATGAATTCTCTGCAGCTCACCTCAGTGGATTCACACCCTGCTCACCACCTGTTGCTCTGGCACTCTATCATCAGCTCAGTATATCTTATTCACTTCCTCTCACTGGCTTCCTTAGAATCTCCTGAGAGCAGCAGCATGTCTGGCCATAGGTTTGTTTTGGCAGTGGTTTCTTGAAAACATCAGATGCCTCCCCAAGTCAATTTTCAGTCCCCAGTCTTTTGCCATTGCCAGTAGGCCAGAGGAGATGATCCTGTCGGCTGCGACAGGCTGCTGTCCAGCCCTCATGAAGGTGATAATCATCTTCTCAGAGTAGAGGCACTTGCAGTGGCTGATTCTACTGAATAGAAATGTTTGCATGTATGTCTAAATGTGACCAAATCATTCATATTCAGTGCTTCTAGTCAACTGAAATCTGGCAAACTTTCAGATAATCTAATACATGTAATTTATAATCTGAATATGACACACAGAAAATATATTTATGTGCTTTTTTTAATCCAACACTGAACACAGTCTCAACATAATTCTTGGCATTCACCTCATGGCCATATATTTGCGGCCACCACATCATCACACCCTTTGCTTGACCAGCATTATTTTCTGTACTCTAATAATAAACTCCACCCTTGGAAGGCTTTCCACTATATCTTGGAGCATGTCTGTGGGAATTTTTGCCCATTCAGCCGCAAGAGCATAAGTGAGGTCAGCATGAGTTATGGATGAAGACTGACAGGCCCCTTAAGAGCAGACCATTTCAGTTCTTCACTTCAAACTTCTAGCCATGATTTTAATGCACCTTGCAGTGTGTACAGGAACAGGGTCATGCTGAAACATGTTTGGGTCCCTTGGTTTCAGCAAAAGATTATTCGAGTTCAACATCATTCAGAGACATTCTGTACAACTATGTGTGTTTCTAACTTTGTAGCAACAGCTTGGAAAAGAACCATATTTGGGTGGGATGTGCTGGCCATAGTGTACTTTTTTGACAGAAGCCTCACAGTTATAAATACATTGTGATGTCATGAAGTGAAAAATTCCCTAACATGTCATCAGTGGCTGAAGATTCAAGATTCAAGATTCTTTATTGCCATTTGTGTTCTTACACAGAGAGAGAGAGAGAGAGAGAGAGAGAAAGAGAGAGAGAGAGAGAGAGAGAGAGAGACTGCCTGCAGAGTCAGTCAGAGATGAAAGGAGGCTTAACTCTCTTTCGAGAGAGCACATTGCAGCTTATTTTTTTCGTTTTTTAAGTTGTTTAATTCAGTAAATGTTTAATAAATGTCATCATTTATTCGCTCCGCCGAATGTGAGCAATACGCAGCTCATCTGGACTTCAGATCCCTCAACGAATCAAGTTAAAGTAGAGTTTGGATCTCCGATCTGTCAAGCAGGGAATGCACTTTGAATTCCCCATCTTAAAATGCTCCGGTGTCCTGCGTGTGGGCGGAGCCTGCATTCAGCAGAGTGCGCCACAAATGTGTATTGTGTGTGTGTGTGTGTGTGTTAATAAAAATGTTTAATAATAGTTTAATTAATAAATATGTTAATAAAATGGTTTAATATGTTAATAAATGTTTAAATGGTTCAATAAATAATTTTCTTTTACTTTTAACACATATTTCATGCATCTTTCATACAAAATTTGTGTACTTTTTTCATTTTTAAAGGGTATATGGGGTAGTCTTGGGAGCCTTGGAACGAATTACGCATTTTACATGAAAACGCGCCTCTACTTACGAAAACTCCAGGCTCCGAAAAAGGCTCTGGAACTGATTAATTTCATAAGAAGAGGGCCGACTGTAGTAGTAGAAGTAGTAGGAGTAGTAATAATTATAATAATAAGGATGATACAATAAATAACTGAGTCGGTAGATGCAACAACAAAGACATTAAACACAACAAACTAAGTTATATATCACTCAGTTATGTAGTTTTACATATATATATATATATATATATATATATATATATATATATATATATATATATATATAAATAAAAGGACAGGACAAAGACTTTCTATTGAAACTCCATTTATCACTACAGATCTGTTTCGAGGGGTGGTGAAACCATCCTCTCTCTTCAGGTGTTTATTCTATATTCTATTCTGATTATACTCTACAGATCTGTAGTGATAAGTGGAGTTTCAATAGAAAGTCTTTGTCCTGTCCTTTTATTTTTATTGTTATTTGCTCTACCAAAAAGTATTGAGCACTCTCCTACGGAAGGATCTACTCATAAAATCCTCTCTCTCTCTCGCTCTCTCGCTCTCTCTCTCTCTCTCTCTCTCTCTATATATATATATATATATATATATATATATATATATATATATATATGAAGGCTACTTCAATTAGTCACATTATTCAAACTAAACGTTCAATGTTCCAGATTGCCCCTGGTTCTGAGTGTGAAAGATTTTGTGTTTTGGAATTTTGATGGACAGGAAAGCTGTTCAGTGTGCGTCAAGTTTCACTGCATCACTGCAACCCTAAGATAAATTAAGATAAAGTTATGGCAAATTAATACAAAAAACTGATATATTGTCTGACTTTTGAAAAGAGTACATTGCAATTGCTGTCAATTTATTTATTTATTTTAATAAATATGCCATCGTGTATTTCTATCCTGTGATAGCCTGGCAAGCTGACCAGGTTGTCTTCTGCCCTCGCCCACAGTCAGCTGAGATGGACGCCAGCACCCCGCAAACCTAATTAGGATTAAGTGCTTCTGAAAATGGGTTCAAGCCCCATTGTCAACAGGTTACCACTCCCCCCGCCCACCCCCACTTCCCCACACACACAGTGTAGCTAACTGGGTTATCAAAGGCTGGCCCTGTCTGTCACTGTCTAAGGTGTGAGGCATGTAAAAGAACCATTGCTGACTTTCGACAAGAGTGGCTGCATAGCTGTCAGTGTGTTTCTGTCCTGCGATGGCCAGGCTGTACTCTGCCCTTTCCCAGCGTCGGCTGGGATGGGCGCGAGCCTCCCTGCGAACCTAATTAGGATTAAGCAACTCAGAAAAAACGAATGTTTCTGAAAATGAATGAGTGAATAAATACATGAAGTTACTCATTGAGAAAGAGTTCTGCCATAGTAGTTTGCACACCCTCCCCACAACAAGGTGGTCCTGGGTTGAATTCCAGGGCTTGGGCATTCCTGTGTAAGGTTTACTTGTTCTCCCCATGCTTGTGTGGGTTTATTCCGAATCTAAGAATGAATGGATGTGTGTGTTTCCCTGCTTTGGTTTGTTTATTGTCGGCTGAAATAGCCACCAGCCGCCCCACATGCCTAGTATGATTAAGTGGTTTAGCAAATGACAATAAAATAGGAATAATAACAATTAGAAAAGGGAGGGGGGAAAAATCAGTTTAATTTATTCAGTAATGCATGTCCAACTCTCCTAGAGTACAGATCCAACTTGCTAGAATGTTGTGTGAAAAACGAAGATTTGGCAACCTAACACATTTACTCAGTGCTGAAATTTTAAAGGACTATCACAATCACAAATATTCATACAGTACTTATCAATGTTTTTGTTCATTTATATTCACCTTTCTGTGACATTTCTTTCTGTGCAGATACAGAAAGGTGGTGTCAAATAATTGCACGGGCGGTGTGGTGGATCTCTACATGGCTCGAAGGTGGCCATGCCCCATCCAGGCCCCAAAAGGCCTCCACCTGGTCACCAGCGAGGGAAAACTCACAGCTACATTGGGCCACAATGTCACCTTCCTTGTTTTCCTGGAGCAGGTGATTTATCCATGCACTGTTGTACTGGAATGCTTTTCTCAAAATGTTAAAATGCCATGAATTAGTTGGACCAATATTTTTCTTAAGTGCTTTTCAATCCCTCATAGAGGACCATCTTGGATGGCCAATAAAAAAGGAACTTGAGTAGCATTTCATTTAATCATCCCTAATGTACTGCTTTTTCTTCTGAAAGCTAATTCTTAGCTATGACCAGGCTAATATGAATTGCCTCGACTTTTTCAACTCAGAGGTAGATATTCTCTTTCTTTTTTTTTTTTTTTTCCATTTTTAAATGTTCATCTTTGCTATTTTTCCATTAAGGTCTATTTAGATTTTGGCTGTAATTTTGTTCTCTTTTTGGTTTTAAATGGTACCGCATAGATCTATCCAGATTAAACTGCAATAAGAAGATTGACCATTAGTTAAGTCTTCGACATCGGTACTTGTTTTTTTTTTTTTTTTTTTTTTTTTTTTTTTAATTTTTAAGTAGACAAAAGGTGGCCTTATGTCAAGCTTCATTATCCACCAAGTCATGTCCTTGAACATGAAGGAAAAACTGGAATACTGCCTGGCAAGAGTTCAGAGAAATCTTCATGGCAAACTTCATTTGACATTTTATTTTTTATGGATAAACAATCCAGGCACTTATTTATTGCTGAAATCATTTGTCATCCCTTGCTCAATTTCAGGGTGACGGATCAAGGACAAGCATCACAGTGGACTTTGGTGATGGCCATGCTATAACATACTCCAATGTAAGCTCTATTGAGGATGGAATCAAACACATCTACAAGACTGTGGGAATCTATAGGGTAACTGCTACAGCTGAGAACGGCCTGGGATTTGAGATGGCAGTTCTTTTCTTACATGTGACATGTGAGTTACTGTCTTACTAAAATGGACACTCATAACTCATAAAATACACATGTATATGTCTTTAGACCATTAATAGTAGCAGTAGTAGAAGTAATAGTAGTAGTAGTAGTAGTAGTAGTAGTTATAATAATAAATAATAATAATATGGTGGTGTAGTCTCACAGTAAGAAGGTCCTGGGTTTGCGTCCCAGGCCTGGTGAGAGTTTTTGTGGAATTTGCATCTTTTTCCCATGCTTGCATGGGTTTATTCTGGGTATTTTGGTTTCTTTCCACAGTCTAAAGACATGCATATTAAAATAATTGGCTATTGCTCATTTCAAATAAGACCAAAATTTAACTTTCTTGCCCTGAATGCAGAACTTTAAACACATAAAACACTACATTTCATCCTGGAAACACCATCCCTGCCATGAAACATGGTGGTGACAACATTTTGTTGTGGGGATGTTTTTCATAAGCAGGGACAGGGAAGCTTTTCAAAGTTGATGTAACAATATATGGAGCCAAATACAGGGTGATCTTGGAAGAAAAGCTGTTGGGGTTTGCAGAAAAATTGACACTGTGGATGGGAGTTACCTTTCAGCCAGATAACAACCTTCATCAGAGCACTAGAGCTGAGCAAATTCATGTTAGAATGGCCCGGTCAAAGTTCAGACCTAAATCCAAATGAGAATCTGAGGCAAGACTTAAAAATTGCTTCCCAACCAATCTGACTGAGCTTGAGCTATTTTGCAAGGAAAATATTCAGTTTATGGATCTGAAAAAACTGTTGGAGACATAATCCAAAGACATGCAGTTGGAATTGCAGCAAAAGGTGGTTCTACGAAGGAGACTGTGGGGACTGAAAACAAATGCACACCACACTTTTTAGATTTGTATTTTTAAAAATGTTGCCAATTATGCAACACTCTGTGTTGGTCTATCACATACAATCTTAAAACATTTACATTTGTGGTTGTAATGTGACAAAAGGTGAAAAAGGTCATGGCGTATGAATATTTTTGAAAGCCACTGTTCATGTATACCCCAGCTATCAAGCTGTACACAAGATATCAAATTTCACTTGATTTATGACCATAGGTGAGGGTTGGAATGTAGATTGACTGATATATTGAGCGCTTCACCTTGTGGCTCAGCTCCTTCACCACGACGGACCGGTACACCTACGGTCACGAGCTTTGGGTAGTGACCGAAAGAACAAGATTGTGGATACAAGCGGCTGAAATGAGCTTCCTTCGCCGGGTGGCGGGGTTCTCCCTTAGTGATAAGGTGAGAAGCTCTACCATCCGGGGGAAGCTCGGAGTAGATCCGCTGCTCTTCCGCATTGAAAAAGGCCAGTTGAGGTGGCTCAGGCATCTGGTTAGAATTCCTCCTGGACGCCTCCCTCGTGTGGTGTTCCGGGCATGTCCAACCAGGAAGAGACCCCGGGGTTGACTGAGAACACAGTGGAGGGACTATGTCTCTCGGCTTGTCTGGGACCGCCTCGGTCTTCTCCCCCATCCCCGGAAGAGTTGGAGGAAGTGGCTGCGGAGAGGGACGTCTGGACCTCTTTGCTTAGGTTGCTGCCCCCGCGACCCGACCCCGGAAGATGATGATGACTTGATTCATCTCAGGCTATTCAATTAATTTCTTCAGTACAGTACGCCCCCGTTTTTTGTGATGGTTCATTTCCGACCCTCCCCGCAGATCAAGAAAATCCCCAAATTATTGACGCGGTTTTAAAACCCTATGTATGATATTCCATGCGAGTATGCGGGGGCACAAGCGCTGAACCGCGAATGGTCAAGGGCCTACTGTGTTGTTATTTTTCCATTGGTCTCTATGCAGAGCTAACATAATTTTTATATACAGTAAAACCTCTGCTGACGAACGCTTAAGCTCACGAACTTTTCGCCTCAAGAACATTAAATTTGCGAGCATATAGTCTCTGCTGACGAACTAGTTTTCGGCGGACGAACCAAACCACGCGGTCGAACAGCGCCACAGTGGCGGCCACGAGAAGCTGACGCACGCTCACGGCGTCCCAGTTCGTCACCCCCTTTCTTTAAGTGCGGACGTGGTTTGTGTTTGATAGACATTTTGGACCATATTGAGTGTACTTTTGCTATTATGGAACCGAAAAAGACCCCACCACAGGCGGAGATCATTGAAAAACACGAACGAGGTGTGCGTTTGTGTGACTTAGCGTTCCAGTACCAGTACGCTAAGTCTACCATTGCTACCATCCTTAAGAACAAGGAAGCTATTAAGGGTGCATGTGTGGCTAAGGGTGTTTCCAAACAGTAGGCGTTTCCAAACTCTCCTTCCAAACAGTAAGTCCCTCCCTCCCTCCTCCTCCCTCCTCCTCCCACTCCATTCCATCAAGCCATCAACTACCATCACAAAGGTAAATAAAACCACTTTATTATACAGTACAGTTTATTTCTTTAATTACAATACAATAGCACATTTATTATATATAAAATAAGGTATATTTTTGTGTAGTTTTAAGGCTTATTTAGTAGAAAATTATGTTTTATGGGGACCTGGGAACGGATTATTCTCATTTTAATGGTTTCTTATGGGAAATAAATGTTCGGAAGACGAACTTTTTGCCTTACACACACTTTCTGGGAACCAATTATGTTCGTGAGCTGAGGTATCACTGTATATATATATATATATATATATATATATATATATATATATATATATATATATATATATATATGTGTGTGTATACAGTATATATATGTTAATTTTAAAAAGCTACTCATGTTTTTGTATTTCTTGTAAGTATACCGTTTTTAAATAAAAAACAAAGGCCTGTCCTTACATACTAAATATGAATCCTTAAAATTTCACACTCTAATTACCATTTCTTTTGGAATTTAGTGATCAAGTCACTTTTCAGTGAATTCTTAGATATCCATACCCCATATATACTTGGGTTTCGCTAAGTATCATTTCCATACACTTTCACATGCAGGTAGAACATTTTGCTTTGATTTTTTTCAAGCTAGAATTTGGCATGATGGGCATGCTGATCTCATCAAAAATCATGAGGTACCATAGTCAGTATATGGTATTTCTTACCTCATCTTCTCCTCTGACTAAATTGACCATTGCTGGCATGTCAGGGCAGACAAATATCACGGCACTGCGTTATTGATCATGGAAAGGCCTTGGTCTTCAGATGTGTCAATCCAGACAACTTGGGGAAACAGAAATGGCTGGCTTTTGAAACACAGGATAGGAAAAATATTTCACAGATTCCAGGAGCTTGCTGGTTTGAACATCTGCAAATAGATATTGGATACAGTTCTTTTTACTTTGTCATGTACTGTAAACCACTTTTTTTTATTTTTTTCACGTTAAAACTCCTGATTTTTGGGGGTCTCAATTTTCTGTTCTCTAACCTCCCTCTACATTTCCACTCTTTCTTTCTGGAGTAGGTCAACTGGAATATATCCATCTCTCTGCACCATTTGTGGCAGTAAAAAATAAGGAAGTCAACCTGACAGTGGTTCTGTGGCCGAGCCAAGTGGGAACCGTCACCTACATCTGGTGGTTTGGGAACAACTCAGAGGTACTGCAGTATCTTCTCTATCAGCCGCTATGCATCAAAATGGAAATAGCTCTGTATGGCTCTGTAAACCAAGTGGGACCTGGGTTAAATTCAGAGACTAAGAAAATAGATAGAAATAAAGCAATAGAACTGTTCACGGAGGAAAATATTATTCATTTTAATGCATCATTATAGCACAGAAAGAGTGGACTTTTATAAGCAGGGTTGGTCAGTACTGATGTGCTTAGCAAGCAAAAAATAAGATTTAGTTATTTTTTTTAAATTGAACAATTTGATTTGTTACTCTGAGGTGATTTAAAAACAAAACTAAATTAAATTCTCAACAGCTCAGTACTGACAAAAGCTGAATTTTATAGGACGTAGTGTTTGATCAGGTATTTTGCCATTAATGCAAGGGTGGGGCAAAAATAATTAACAGGGATCCCTCACTTTCCGCGGTTAATTGGGACTGAGATTCCCACGGGGCCATCGAAATCCACGAAGTGGCAGCCCCTCCCCCCCCAACCCCACCCACTCCAACCCCGATTGACGTATATGTACATGTATAAGATAAGATAAGATAAGATACAGCTTTATTAATCTCACAATGGAGAAATTCACTGTTACAGGCTCTTGAGGTACTATCAGTAGGGGGTGCAAAAATAGATACAAGTACGAACATACACACATACATATATAAGTAAATAAATAAATAGATACATAAATAGTATAAATTACTAAACAATAAAAGAAAAGAATGGAGCAACTTTATAGATTGACCTATATTAAAGTGTAATGTATCTGAGTGCAGAGTAGATGGGTTGATATGGTTGACAGTCAGTGGGGTAGATGTGGTTGATTAAAGTGCGCGGGGGTTTTTATTGCACATAACCGGTATTTTCACAGACAGTTACAAAGTGGCGTTGTACAGTCTGATAGCGGTGGGAATGAACGACCTGCGGTAGCGCTCCTTCCTGCACTGAGGATGCCTTATATGTGTATATAATATCAATAAATACATAGGAATTGCTACAATGCTTATCATAATAAATAAACATTGAAAAATAACATAATATGTAAATAAAATATAAATACAAATGCTCTCAAACTCACCAACATTCGTTTTGTAAACATCCGGTGATACCAACATGTCGAAGGTCGGAAGTAAAAGTGAAATGAAATTGAAGAACAAGTAGAAATAGAAATGGAATGGAATCTAGAGAAATACAGTATATATCATAAATATAAGTATGAAATATGATTAAACATTATCCTGAGGTACACTTAATATTAAGCTCTGGCAGGGGGGGGGGGTGTGGCTACGCAGACGCGCGTGCACGCACAGATGCAACAATGTATCCAGTTTTGATGGGAGATTTTGGGGTTTCTTTTATATATAATTGGCCTTGTTTTTGTGACATTTTCCACCTATTCTTCCTTAATTTCCTGTTTTTTTAATTCAATGAATATTTGTTTATTAATTAATTTATGTATTTTAAAAAACGCATTAGTTGAAGCGCAAAGTAGCGAGGGATCCCTGTATTATGACATATAAAGGATACTACAGCTAGAACTGACAAATTTATTCGATTCAATTCAGTCAACTTTATTTGTCCACCAATTAATAATTAATGATTTATCAAATAGTTTTTATATAATTTATCTAATACGCGAAGCTTACAGCAGAAAGTCTTAAACCTCAGAGCAGAAAATACAGGGATCCCTCACTTTACGAGATCCCCACACGACCGATTTCCACAAAGTAGGATCGACCTCCCTGACTGACATATACGTACATGTATATGTGTATATAATATCAATAAATACATATTCAATGCTATACATGCTTATATTAACAATTAAACATTCAAAAATAATGCACAATATGTAAATAATACACACATACACATACATTTTTATGTGAGGTGCGCATCAGAGTGTGTCCACGCGCACACACATAGATACGCACCTCACATAAAAATGTAAGTAGTTTTGTTGTTCAGGGTTTTTTGTTTTTGTTTGTTTGTGTTTTTTTTGCATAATTGGCCTTGTTTTTGTGGCATTTTCCTTAACTTTCCCCCATCCTACCTTAATTTCCTTATTTTTTAATTTGATGAATATTTAAAAGAAAACAAAAAACACACGATGCACTGAAGCCACGAGGGATTCCTGTACACTGTTTACCTGTTTAGAATCACATTACAGAGCAACATTACAAAGCATTGACAATTTTTGGATTTGAATGAGATGACTCACTAAAATAAACATGTAAAAAAATAATAATAAATAAGTAAATAAATAAATAAGTAAATAAACTCCTCCTTGAATCACCATCTTATCGTGGTGGAAAGGTTTGGTCCTCCTAATGATCCTAGGAGCTATGTTGTAAGAGACATGATGCCCCTGGTAGGGTCACCTGAGACAAACAGGTCCTAGGTGAAAGTTCAGACGAAGCATGGTTCAAAAGACCCTATGGAGAAACTTAAAAGGACATGGGTTTCCATGCCCTGATGTGGGTCACCAGGGTCCCCCTGAAGCCAGGCCTGGGGGAGGGGTTCAAAGGCAAGCACCCGGTGGTTGGGCTTCTGCCCAAGGAGCCTGGCTGGGATCAGCCCAAATAGGAGACATGGGTCCACAGTCCTATGAACATACTACCTGTGGGAGAGGCTGTAGGGGTCGGGTGCAGTCTGAGTTGGGTGGCAGCGGAAGGCATGAGTTCTGTCAGATACTCGGCTACTGACTCTGACTCTTGGGACATGGAATGTCACCTCTCTGGTGGCGAGGAGCCAACTAGATATAGTCAGACTTACCCCAACATATAGCTTGGGCTCTGGAATCACCCATCTCATGAGGGGCTGGATTTCATTCTGTTCTGGAGTTGCTCATGGGGAGAGGCGGCAAGCCGGTGTGGGAATCCTGGTTGCCCTCCCTGTTTCGGTGCTGGCATATTGGGGTTCTCCCTGGTTGAGGAAAGGGTAGCTTCTCTCCACCATCGCATGGGGGGAGGTCCTGACTGTTCTTTGTACTTTTGCACTAAATGACAGTTCAGAGCATCCAACCTTCTTGGAGGCTTTAGGAAGCGTGTTGGAGAACGCTCCCCTTGGGGACTCCCTTGTTGTCCTGAGAGACTTCAAAAAATCTGTGGAAGAGGAAGACCCTGGGGTTTGGGTGGGGGTCCACCCGTCACTGGGGCTGAGGTAGTCAAAAAACTTCTCAATGGTTAGGCTCCGGGGGTGAATGAGATCCGCCCTGAATATCTTGGGGCTTTGGATGTTGTAGGACTGTCTTGGTTGACATATCTCTGCAACATCGCGTGCTCATCGGGGGTCATACCTCTGGATTGGCAAACTGGGGTGGTACTTCCTTTCTATTTATCATGGAATTACACTCCTCATCTTATCCGGAATGTCTACACAGGGGTGATGGAGAGGAGGATCCGGCCGATGGTCGAACCTTGAATTTAGGAGAAACAATGGAATTTTTGTCTTGGCCACAGCCCTTTTGACCAGCTCTACGTGCTTTACAAGATCCTGGAGCGGCACGGGAGTTTGGCCAATCTGTTTCACAGGTTTCACATGTGTTTAATAGATTTAGAAAAAGGATTTTGACTGTGTTTCTCTGACAATCTTATGTGGGGTGCCATGGGCCATTTGGTCAGTGTATCACCAGAGCCAGAGCTTGATACACATTGGGAACAACAGGTCAAATTTGCTTCCTGTGAGGGTTGGAGTCCACCAAGGCTGTTCTTTGTCACCGATTCTATTGATAAGTTTTATGGACAGAATTTGTAGGCAGAGCCACGGCTTTAAGGGCAAGGTTCGCCTGGTGGCGAGGCTCTTTCTTAGAGACAGGGTAACAAGCTCAGCCATCCATAAGGAGCTTGGAGTAGAACCACCGCTCCTCTACGTTGAGAGAAGCCAGTTGAGGTGGCTTGAGCATCTGTGTAGAATGCCTCCCGAACATCTCACTGGTGTGGTGTTTCTAGGGTATATTCCCAAAGGGCACGTCCAACTGGGAAGAGAACCCAGAGTCAACCTAGAATATTAGAACATGCTGGAGGGATTATGTTCCTTGGCTGGTCTGAGAACACTACTGTACCCCCCCCCCCCAGAAGATCTGGAGGAAGTGACTGGGGAGCGGGTGCTGTGGACCTCACTGCTTAGGCTGCTGCCCTGTGACCCGACCCCAGATTAAGCGGAGGAACATGATGATGATGATGATGATAAATAAATAAACCTATTTTTTGTCTTTAGTGTGTGTTCAGTGTAAATCATGATTTAAATTTTAACAACATCCAAAGGTTCTGATTTGATTAAATATGCAAATATCTCATTTGAATAAATCAATGTGTTTTGTGAGAATCCTTGGGAGAATACCACCAACTGACAAAGACTAATTAAATGACCTCGATCACCTGTAGGGTCTTGCCATTCAAAGGCAAAAATCACATTGCTTTACTGATGACAAACACCCCATAATTTAGTCATTATGACACGATTATTCCAGGCAGCGGGAAAAAAAAAATAGCAAACCCTCATTAAATCTAAAGGTATTATTGCCTATGTTTATTCTTATAGAATACAATAAAATTGCTTTTGTAATATTTATATTGTATTTGGTACAGTTCAATCTGGGTATGTAAAGGGGTTTGAAGGTT
>CM045744.1:34003975-34008975 GCA_024760905.1 Plotosus lineatus | reverse complement strand
GTGTGAAAAGTAAAAGAAAATGAGTTACCTTTTTTTAAATCTCTCGAACCACCCATGCGACACTTTAAATTCCGGGGGTTGCTGGTCTGAAGAACCCTCACCCCCACCCTCCTTCACGAGGTCCTTAAATATGGCTGTTGCATTTTCCGAAATAATCGCCTCTGTCACTGTATCTCCGCTTTTAATGTCTCCTTCTGCTTCAATATCGTCCCAATTGTAGAGGGGTTTCGTCCATACTCCTTTGCGATTTCACTCAACCGCATCCCACTTTCATATTTTTTATCATCTCCTGTTTTACTTTTATTGATAACGGAGCCCGCTTCTTCTTTTCAGTCTCACTGGGAATCACCTTCTTGGGGCTCATGATTAATAACAAGAAATAACGCTGCAATAAGCACACTCAAAAAACTCACGAAACTCACGAACCAACAGTTCCACTCTCCTTCACTCGTGTGTGTTGAACAATGGGTTGAAGGCACACAAAAAGCATTATGGGTACAGTACTGTATTATAGAGATTCATCTCCCTCCAAGCCAATGGGAGGCCAGCGAGGCAGGGTGTTGGGAGACAACCAATGGGAAAGCAACTCACATTTTTTGAATGTTTGAATAGCGCGTATGGATTTTTAAGATGGCGCTTTCGTAACGTGAACTTGTTTCGTATCCAGAGACAAAAAAATTTAGGAAAATGCGTTTCGTAACCTGAATTTTTCGCTTGGTGAGACTTTCGTAAAGTGGGGTACCACTGTATAAAGTTTGCATTGTATAAATAGAGCACTGTATAAAGTGCTCTAGTTTCCCGCCATTAGGGTTACTTCTAGGTGTGTGAATGTGAGTCTCAATGGATGGGTGTGTCTGAGAGAGAAACAGAGAGAGACAGAGAGAGAGAGAGAGAGAGAGAGAGAGAGAGAGAGAGAGAGAGATGAGCTTTTGGGGATGTACCCTGCCTTTCTCCAAGGCCAGCCGGAGTGAGCTCTCGTCTCTCCTGACCCGAATAAAGAAGAAAGCAATTTAAACAATGAAATGAATCAACTTTGCAAATAATGAAATCAGTATTTTCTGTATCCATCGTTTAGTTTTTTTTTTGTTTGTTTTCTACTATTTTGCAGAATACTTTAGGTCCCATCTTTTAGCGTTTTCCTCCAATCTGGATGAGCACAACCCTGATGTGGCAGAATGGAGGCTGGATGTTAGCAGAGTCATCAGAAACTCGATGGTTCATGTGAGTGACGTTTGAGGTCTCTTCTTTTCTGATCTATTGGATTGAGCTGAGAATCCCCCTCCATTAATTATAACTACCCTGAGCAGGAACAGTTCTTTCACTTTTGCTCTCACGATTAATACCTGCGGTTTCTTTTGCTCAACGTTCAAGGCTTTCTTAAATCATTGCAAAACTTGGATATGTTGGAAATGAGCAGTGGATTCATTGTACTACTTCAGGCGCATCATTTCTGCCTCCCTCTCAATAATCCTCCTGTGTCAAATAGATGAAGCTATGAACTGCCACAGAAGAGAGTTTATGATGCTCTGTAGTAACTGCACAATGGGTGTGTTCAAAGTTTCTGCTGACCAACGTGAGGTTAAATCACCTGCCATTTGGCATATCTGGACATGGTCAGTAGATTCATCATGTGAATGGACTTGAACGCTAGATTATAAGGGCAGGCTATTTACTAGTAACTAGTGGTTACTTTGAGACCAGTTCTGACGATAGCATTGGCAGTACAGGGATCCCTCGCTACTTTGCGCTTCAATTCATGCGGCTTTGATGCATTGCATTTTTTTTTTTTTTTTAATTCATTGCATTAAAAAATAAGAAAATGACGGAAGAATAAGGAGAAAAGGAAAATGCTGCGAAAACAAGGCCAATTATGCAAAAAAAAACAACAACAACAAAAAAAAACCCTAAACAAACACAAAAGAAAAAACAACCCAAAACCTCCCATCAAAACTAGTTACATTGTTGTGAGGTGTGCATCTGCGTGCGTGCGCATGCGTCTATACGTTCAGTTCAGTTCATTTTCTGTAACCGCTTCATCCTAATTAGGGTCGCGGGGAGGCTGGTGCCCATCCCAGCCAACTCAGGGCGAGGGCAGAGTACACCCTGGACAGCTCGCCAGGCCATCGCAGGGCAGAAACACGCTCACGGCTTTGCAGCTACTCTTGTCGAAAGTCAGCAATGGTTCTTTTACATGCCTCACACCATAGACAGTGAGAGACATGGCCCGGCTTTGATAACCCAGTTAGCTGCACTGGGAGGACAGTGACAACCTTGTGGAGAGTGGGACTCGAACCCTGAACCTTTTGGATCAGCGATCCAGCGCCCTATACCACTAGACCACCACTGCCCCGCGTCTATACGTGTGTATTTATATTTTATTTACTTTATATTATTATGCATTATTTTTGTTTATTATAAGCATTTATAGCATTGAATATGTATTTATTGATAATATATTCACATATACATGTACGTATACGTCAATCAGGGAGGTTGGGGGGGGGGGGGTGATCCTACGTCGAGAATTTCGGTGGTCGCGTGGGAATCTCGGTCCCAATTAACCGCGGAAAGTGAGGGATCCCTGTAATTCTATTCACACTTATACTGTATTTAACACAATAAGACAAAGAGACAGAGGGAAGGATAGTCTGGCAGGGTGAAAGTAAGGCAAGATTCTTGCAGGACTGTGCAACTAAAAAAAAAAAAAAAAAAATTATCATCACACTAAAGCTGTTAATAACTCCTGTTGTTTTGTAACATTGATTCTGAAATCCTGTGCACATCCTTGAGTGCACAGTGTGAGATGTCAGACACATAATGCAATATATGGGTAGACATTTATTTTAATCTAACGTGCAGATAAAGGACTTCTTTATGGGGAGATAACATCAGAACAATAATAACACAACAACATAATTAAAGTGTTTTCAGAGCTTTCTCACAGCCTCGGACAACAGTGATTGTAAACTACACAATAAAAATCATACAGCCTACTGCTGTGTTCAGGTCTCGTAACATTGTCAGCCATTCACGGCCCATCTCTGGTCTACTGTATAGCCTCCCTGCTCCATGTACTTCCTCTGCACTTTCCGCTCTCTGTTCCTCAACTTGCTCGTCGTCTCTCTTTCTCTTAAACATAAAATCAAATTTTCTTTGAATTTTTTTTTTTTTTTTTTTTTTTTTTTTTTTTTTTTTTACCTTAAAGTGCGGTAGGCTGTGAATAGATAACGTTCCCTAAAGTATGCACGCAACCTCCAGTTGACCTCCCAGCACTTTCTAGGGTCCTTCCATTTACCTAGGCAACCAGCCATCCAATGAAAAGAAAGTATTGAGTTATCTCTTTTCCATGTGTTTTTGTTTGTGGATGGGGGTGGTACTGCTCGCAGGACAGAGAGACATAGAGTATTTCACGATGTGTAAAACCTCACAATTTATTCATTGGGGAGTTTTGTCTCGTTTATTTTGCAAAAATGACTACTCTGTTGTCTGCAAAAAAGAAAAAAAAAAAAAAAAAAAACACAGCATAAGTGGACATTGGATTAACGTTACACAGCCGTGAGTGACTGCTGCCTACTAGACGTTGTAGCCTATCGCAGGAAGTGAGTAATGTAGCCTACAAATTAGTATCCGTCCAGCCACTAAAACCCAGTTCAACCCATCACAGAAGGCCTTTATTATGCTAACATTTTCTTGAAAAAACAAAGGGCTCACATTGTATATGTGGGCGAATGTTGTTTTTCTGAAGCGTTCCAGTGCGTTCTGGTAGAAGAGGTCTGTACATTTCTTACTGGCACAGCGTTCCGGATTCCTGTCTCCTCTGGAGTCTGGCCCCAGGTTGGGCACTGCTAAGTGGAATATCCAAGAATAATTAACATTGGTTCAGTAAAAGTAACTCTGCTTTACACTTACCCCACCCCCAACCGCCCATCCCCACCCCCACACCCCGCCCTGTACGCCTCTATAGCACACTTCATTGTGTTGTATTTTTAACATAACAGATGAAAGCATGTGAAAGGGTTTAACAGTTATTGCATTTGTTTTATTTATTTTCTTTGTAAATTGTCTATTGCAATAATAAATCAAATGAAGATATATTCATGCCCTGTAATGGCATTGAAAGTGGCCCAGGGTGCAAATTTAACTCTTGGATTCCTAAAGTATCTATCTATCCATCTATCTATCTATCTGTCTGTCTGTCTGTCTGTCTACTCTGCCCTTGCTCAGTTGGCTGAGATGGGCATCAACCTCCCTGCGACCCTAATTAGGATTAAGGTTCATAAAATGAATGAATAAAAGCTATATTCGATGAATTTACAGTTCAGAAATATTTGTACAGTCTTATTATTGTAAATTCAAAGGTTATAGATGACGTAATGGCCCTGATCAAGAATATAAGATCTAAATGTATCTCTTGCTCTATTGTAGTGGCTACCAGGGAAAAAAAATATCCAGGCTAATCTAATATGCATGAGTGAATCTACTGCTTACAGTGATAAAAGAAAAAAGGAAAAAAAAAACACTGTTTAGCTACAGAAGACATGTTCGCCATATGTGTGCTCTACTCCACTGGAGTCATAATGTGCTTAATGAGTTTTGAGCAAACCACATGGGGCCGTATCGAAGGATCCCACACTTTAACCTTGTGATTTGACCTGAAACTAATGTTGATATTCTGGTTTTAACTGCCTCACTGCCTCTATTATATTCCCAAGATAATATCAGACTATGTGATGTGATCTACCATAGAAATGTTCTGGTTTTTTTTTTTTTTTGTTGTTGTTGTTGTTGTTTTTTTTTTTTTTTTCCCTTAATGCTAGCATTTGGCAAAGAAATTAATTGTTAGAGCTGACTATTAACAAGCTACGGATCAAACAAAAGCAGCTGCCCAGTACATCTAATAAAGTGCAGATAAAATAATACATACTAATATATATATATATATATATATATATATATATATATATATAATTTTTTTTTTTTTTCTGAACTTAATCCGAATT
>CM045744.1:33963975-33996475 GCA_024760905.1 Plotosus lineatus | reverse complement strand
CCCACTCTCCACAAGGTTGTCACTGTCCCTCCACTGCAGCTAACTGGGTTATCACAGGCCGGCCATGTCTCTCACCAGTCTATGGTGTGAGGTTCATGTAAAAGAACCATTGCTGACTTTCGAAAAGAGCAGCTGCATAGCCATCAGCGTATTTCTGCCCTGTGATGGCCTGGTGAGCCATTCTGGGTGTGCTCTGCCCTTGCCCATAGTCGGCTGAGTTGGGCGCCAGCCACTCTGCGACCCTAATTAAGTAGTTCAGAAAATGAATGAATGAATTTTAATAAATAAGTATATATATATATATATATATATATATATATATATATATATATATATATATATATATATATATATATATATAGCAAGTCATGGTTTTTTTATTATTTTATTTTTATTTTTATTTTTTTTATTATTATTAGCACTGAACCACTTCATCTTTGCTGTGAAGCAGACCTACTAACCATGATACTACAATTCCACTCTGATTTTTATTTATAGTTTTATATATTTTAGATTTTTAACTTCTTCTTTCTTCTTCTTTTCCTTTCGGCTTTTCCCTTCAGGGGTCGCCAGAGCAAAGCATCTGCCTCCATCTCACCCTGTCCTCTGCATCTTATTCTTCTCTTACACCAACTACCTTCATGTCCTCCTTCACCACATCCATAAATCGTCTCTTTGTCTTCCTCTAGACCTTCTGCCTGGTAGTTCCAACCTCAGCATCCTACTACCAATATACTCACTATCCCTCCTCTGTACATGTCCAAACCATGTCAATCTAGCCTCTCTGACTTTGTCTCCAAAACGTCTTACATGTGCTGTCCCTCTGATGTGCTCATTCCTGATCCTATCCATCCTCGTTACTCCCAAAGAGAACCGCGACATTTTCATCTCTGCTACCTCTAGCTCCGCCTACTGTCTTTTCCTCAGCACCACTGTTTCTAAACCAAGATGTTTAACTCACACTATATTTTTTTTTCTTTTCAAGTTTCGCTTGGAATACAGATACGAGTAAAGGGGAGAAGTGTTAGAGTAAGGTGTTGACGAAGCCAGGCACACTGTGATTCAAAAAAAGAAAGAAAAAACTTGATTATGTGGCGATGTTATGCAGATTCATGTCAGTGTTTGACAAAAGAAGAACATCCAGATTAAAGCTGCTGAGCATCTTCATGCTGGAATGAATCCAGCAATGCAAAGAACTCATCACTCTTTACACTTTTTTAGTCCAGGTCACATGCCTGACATTTACTCTAATGGTCACACTGTGTAATCTTTATCTTTTAGCGAAGGTCTGTGGCTCGTCCTTCAAGCGACAAGCACTCAGTATATACACAGCACACAGATTGACCAATCAACTGCCTGCAGACTCAGATCAGTTTATTAAATGAGTTATGTCAGGTGTGCTGCTGCTTGGTTGAAGCAAAAACCTGCCGCCACTGCGGCCCTTTGTGGAATGAGTTTGAGACCCCTGCTGTAAATGTTGATTTAGTCTCACTTTGGTGAAATATAAAAATTATTGTAGCCATATGATGGCTGCTCACAGGCAGCTTGATCCTGTCATGGGCACTGATGTCATTACTGATGCTGTATTTTGCAGTTTTTGATGTTAACGATCTGGATAGCCATTTGCATCTTTGGCCCCAAGAAACATGATGTCCATTTTCCTTCAAAAATCAAACTGAAATGTGGACTCATCTGACCGCAGCATATAGTTTCACTGTCTTCCTTTCCATCTGAGATGAAGCATATCCAGAAAACCAAGCTGCGATCTCGGAATGAATTGGTGTATGAATTTTTGCGTGATACAGATTCAGGTTGTATTTCTGGACGTAGACTGCATCTGTCCTATTCTACCTCTTTGTCCTTTAATTGTCTTTCTTTAAAGAAACAAAATCAGAGATATAAAGCTTTCCACTTTCTTGGTCATGCACATTATTAAGTGTGTGTGTGTGTGTGTGTGTGTGTGTGTGTGTGTGTGTGTGTGTGTGTGTGTGTGTGTGTGTGTGTGTGTGTGTTTCTGAATGAATATCTGATTAACAGAAAACACACACAATGCAGCTGATTATATATAATACAAATGCCAGGCTTTTGTGCTGTAATTATACTCTGAGGATGTTGATACAATATAAACAAGAATGCTATCTATGAATATTTTCTCCACCCCAAAACATCAAGCTGATGCACTTTAGTTGTTCCATCACATTTTATCAACTGCAAGCTGCAATTAGGTAAAGTTGCTCGAGAAAGTTAACCACTGAAGGAACAAAAGATGTTCTGGTTTTATCAGAAAATATTATTTTGATTGTTTTCAGTGCAGCAATTTATTTTAAGGCAACATTATTAATGTTGGATAATCTGTTGATGAGTTTTATTTATTAACTATACCGGTCACACGGTATCCTCCACCACACACACACACACACACACACACACACACACACACACACACACACACACACACACACACACACACACACTGAAGTATACATACATGTATAAGTGTATATAATATCAATAAATACATAATCAATGCTATAAATGCATAGAATAATAATTAAACATAAAAAATATGCACAAGATGTAAATAAAATATAAATACGCACGCATACAGACGCGCGCGCGCACACACTCAGATGTGCACCTCACAAAAACGTAAATAAACGTTGCGTCTTCAACGTTTTTTTTTGTTTGTTTGTCTTGTTTTGTGTTTGTATAGGGATTGTGGTTTTTTTTTTTTTTGCATAATTGGCCTTGTTTTGTGGTATTTCCCTTAACTTTTCCCCCTATTCTTCCTTAATTTCCTTTTTTTTTTTTTTAATTAGATGAATATTTAAAAAAAACAAACAAAAAAAACGTTGAAGCCGCACGCACACTGAAGCCGCATGAATTGAAGCGCAAAGTAGTGAGGGATCCCTGTATTTCTTTAGTCTTCGCAAAATTGATTTCTAGCTTTAAAGATCAGCTTCATCTTTAATTAAATTTTTCATATCAAATCCATTTATAAAAAAGCAGCATATAAAAAAAAGTTATATAAGTGCAGCAATGAAAACAACAGAAATATCTCAAAAATATACCTTTATGTAGTAAAAAGCATGTTAAAGGTTAGAATTTATATTTATTTATACATACACATATATATATATATATATATATATATATATATATATATATATATATATATATATATATATATATATATACAGTAAAACCTCCGCTGACGAACGCTTAAGCTCATGAACTTTTCGCCTCAAGAACATTAAATTTGCGAGCATATAGTCTCTGCTGACGAACTAGTTTTTGGCGGACGAACCAAACCACGCGGTCGAACAGCGCCACGGTGGCGGCCACGAGAAGCTGGCCTTGCGCTCACGGCGTCCCAGTTCGTCACCCCCTTTCTTTGAGTGCGGAAGTGGTTTGTGTTTGCTAGACATTTTGGACCATATTGAGTGTACTTTTGCTATTATGGGACCGAAAAAGACCCCACCACAGTGTTAAGCCTAAGAAGACTTCATTCAGAAAAGACTGTGGCTATGAGAATCATCAACTTGATGAATGATAATGTGATGCCTCAGTTTCGTAAGACCTTACAACTCAGAAAGCAACAGGTGTCAATTAAGAGGTTTGTAGTCAGCAAAAAGGATAAAGAGTCTCCTTATAAGAAGCAAAGAAGCGAAGCCACACCGGAGGTTGAGTTACTTACAGTCCTTATGGGAGGTGACTCTCCTTCCAAACAGTAAGTCCCGCCCTCCCTCCTCCTCCCACTCCATTCCATCAAGCCATCAACTACCATCACAAAGGTAAATAAAACGACTTTATTATACAGTACAGTTTATTTCTTTAATTACAATACAATAGACATTTATTATACATAAAATAAGGTATATTTTTGTGTAGTTTTAAGGCTTATTTAGTAGAAAATTATGTTTTATGGGGACCTGGGAACGGATTATTCTCATTTTAATGGTTTCTTATGGGAAATAAATGTTTGGAAGACGAACTTTTCGCCTCACACACACTTTCTGGGAACCAATTATGTTCGTGAGCAGAGGTATCACTGTATATATATATACATATATATATATATATATATATATATATATATATATATATATATATATATATATATATGTGTGTTTTATTTCAAAATATGGGGAAAATTTTAAATGTTTCTTGCAAGTTGGGGTTTTATTTATTTATTTATTTATTTTATTTTTGACTGGAGAGCTGCCGCACAT
Organism: Plotosus lineatus; assembly: GCA_024760905.1. NCBI lineage: Eukaryota > Metazoa > Chordata > Actinopteri > Siluriformes > Plotosidae > Plotosus > Plotosus lineatus. Next base: position 33,992,243 of record CM045744.1, on the reverse strand, counting down.
AACAGAAAAAGTCACAGAAGTTCAAATGTTCTTCATGCTGATTTGTCAGGAGGAAACAGAACTTGAGGTTGTGTGACAGAAATTTTAACTTTTAAATGCTTATTAATTATTCATTTTATTTATACCTTTGAATGGCTTCTTTGACGGAAGATTATTTTTGTTTGTTTGTTTATTTATTTTTGAAGCACTTTTTATTAATATTTTCATTCCACCCACATTACTGCTGTTCCACAATGGATTCCATGTTGGCTACAAGGTCACTGAAAGCAGGAAACAAACTGAAAAATATTGTCCCAAACAAGGTTTTAAGGGAAATTAGATACAAGAATGTATCCGAATTAGAATTGGACATGTGGGGAGAGACGGATGGTACGTTGAGTTTGACGTCTGGACTCATTTGGTAAATGAAGCAAACAAAATTAACGGATTCTGTCAAGAAGAAAAAACAAATGAACTTTGAAAGAACCCATTGAAAAGCATAAATAATTATGCACTCTAATTACCTCAATTTTTGGCCTTTGAGAAAGGTCAGAATGGATTGGAGTCTGCTCTGCGTAGCAAAAAGCATTAATATTCTCCGACTTTTTTTCCCCGTTTTTAAAAGGTTTCCTTTGTAGATGAGGTATTACGTTTATTCTCGGTTTTCAGGACTCTTCTTGAACATGGTTGATTGTCGGTGGCGAATTGTGTGTAATTAAGAGATTGAGAGATTAGACATAAACGGGATCTTTCCATCCCCTGAATATCTTTATTTTACCTTGATGATGATGATATGCTTGATGTATGTCAAAAGGCATCATGATGTCTGCTGAGATGTTTTTTGCTAACTGCGTTACCAAAGGCAGGCCATGTCTCTCACAGTCTATGGTGAGAGGTTCATGAAAAAGAACCATTGTTGACTTTCGTAAAGAGCAGGCTGCAAAGCCGTCAGCGTGTTTCTACAACCTGGAGAGGGATGGGCTCCGTCAGGCCAAATCAGCCCGAGGCTTGGCCTGAAGGCGCCCCAACGACATCCTCGGATGTTAACGGATAAGTGAAGTGAAGTGAAACCCACCAGCCAAACTACAGTGATACCTCTGCTCACGAACATAATTGGTTCCCAGAAAGTGTGTGTGAGGCGAAAAGTTCGTCTTCCGAACATTTATTTCCCATAAGAAACCATTAAAATGAGAATAATCTGTTCCCAGGTCCCCATAAAACATAATTTTCTACTAAATAAGCCTTAAAACTACACAAAAATATACCTTATTTTATGTATAATAAATGTCTATTGTATTGTAATTAAAGAAATAAACTGTACTGTATAATAAAGTCGTTTTATTTACCTTTGTGATGGTAGTTGATGGCTTGATGGAATGGAGTGGGAGGAGGAGGGAGGGAGGGACTTACTGTTTGGAAGGAGAGTTTGGAAACGCCTACTGTTTGGAAACACGCATAGCCACACACGCACCCTTAATAGCTTCCTTGTTCTTAAGGATGGGAGCAATGGTAGACTTAGCGTACTGGTACTGGGACGCTGAGTCACACAAACGCACACCTCGTTCGTGTTTTTCAATGATCTCCGCCTGTGGTGGGTCTTTTTCGGTCCCATAATAGCAAAAGTACACTCAATATGGTCCAAAATGTCTATCAAACACAAACCACGTCCGCACTCAAAGAAAGGGGGTGACGAACTGGGACGCTGTGAGCGTGCGTCAGCTTCTCGTGGCCGCCACCGTGGCGCTGTTCGACCGCGTGGTTTGGTTCGTCCGCCGAAAACTAGTTCGTCAGCAGAGACTATATGCTCGCAAATTTAATGTTCTTGAGGCGAAAAGTTCGTGAGCTTAAGCGTTCGTCAGCGGAGGTTTTACTGTATTTAGATTTTTATGTGAGCTGCGCAAGTGTGTGTGTGTGTGTGTGTGTGTGTGTGTGTGTCTGTGTGTGTGTGTGTGTGTGTGTGTGCATTTATATTTCGTTTACATTTTATGCATTATTTTTGAATGTTGAATTGTTATTGTAAGCATTTATAACGTTGAATATGTATTTATTGATATTATGTACACATATACATGTACATATACGTCAGTCAGGGGGAGTTGATCCTACTTTGTGAAAATTGACGGTTGCGAAGGTGGGGTCTCAGTCCCCATTAACCGCGGAAAGTGTGGGATCCCTGTAAATGTGTGTGGAGAAAATACTGAAATCAGAAGCTTGACTGAATAAAACCGGTTCAATGGATACTTAAACTACGGCAGTAGATGGAAGCAAAAGTGAAAAAAGTAAAAGGAAAGTAAAAGGAACAGTAGTAAGATGCAAACCCAGGCCTACACGCCGATGTCTATCAGGAGATCGGCTTCCATGCAGTGAGTAACTCTTTATATTATACTGCAGTCTCAATCTGCTGATTGGTTGAATTATTATTTTTGTTTTTTCTGAAGTATGATTCCTTGCTTGGTATATATTTGTTTGCTCAATATCTAACCCATAGCCTGAGTTTTTGCTTTACAAGTTGGAACTGGCTGTAAGTCTTATTCAAGCTTCAGCGTATCTCCACTTTCACCTGTAACTGCATACATTACAGTTTTTAATTAAAAAAAAAAAAAAACTTCAGGGTTCTTCTTCGATTAGAATACAGCTGTATGAAATTACGGCCTAGTTTTAAATATTGAAACTAATCTTGAGAATATACACTTGTGCATCATGTTCCATGAAATTAATTGTGACTTTCTTTCCTCTAGCTTTCAGAGTTGGTTCTGAATGCACTGAACCAGAACCAGATACAGTTCACATTAAGGCCAGGAGTTCAGATCACAGTCTATGCTGCACATTTATCTGCAGGTAGGTAACTGACTTCTCATGAAAAGGAAAAAATAAAAATAAATAAATAAATAAATTTAACCAGATAATATCGGACTGTGTATATTTTTATACTATAACTACAGTGAATAGTGTGGTATAGTTACATTAGTGACTTTAACCTGAGCTAGTCTGAGCTAATTGCACATCTCATCACACTTTCAACGCAGACCTAAAACTTTATTTCTTTTTTAATTATTATTATTTTATTATAATTTTTTTTTAAATCGAGAAACAAAATTTCAGGAGAAGGAAAAAAAAAAAAAAAAACCGAGCCTGTTGAAGAAACAGCCCCTATAGTATTAGTGGCGGTGGTGGCCTGGTGGTAAAGGGTTGGGGGTTTGAGTCCCACTCCCTACAAGGTTGACACTGTCCCCCCCAGTGAGGCGAACTTAATTAACTGGGTTATCAAAGGCCGGCCATGTCTCTGACCGTCTATGGTGAGAAGTTCATGTAAAAGAACCATTGCTGACTTTCGTAAAGAGTAGCTGCAAAGCCGTCGGCGTGTTTCCGCCCTGCGATGACCTGGCGAGCTGTCTAGGGTGTACTCTGCCCTCGCCCAAAGTTGGTTGGGATGGGCACCAGCCTCCCCACCACCCAAATTAGGATTAAGCGGTTACAGAAAATGAACTGAACTAAACCTGCAAAAGATTCCTGAGGCTTTTAAAAACTCCCAGTCTGGTTCATTACTCAAAACCGCAATCATGGGTAAGACTGCCGACCTGACTGCTGTCCAGAAGGCCATCATTGACACCCTCAAGCAAGAGGGTAAGACACAGAAAGAAATCTCTGAGCGAATAGGCTGTTCCCAGAGTGCTCAGTGGGACGTCTGTGGGAAGGAAAAAGTGTGGCAGTAAACGCTGCACAACCAGAAGAAGTGACCGGACCCTGAGGAAGATTGTGGAGAAGGGCCGATTCCAGACCTTGGGGGACCTGTGGAAGCAGTGGAATAAGTCTGGAGTAGAAACATCCAGAGCCACCGTGCACAGGCGTGTGCAGGAAATGGGCTACAGCAGCAAAAGCGGCTGACCTGGGCTATAGAGAAGCAGCACTGGACTGTTGCTCAGTGGTCCAAAGTACTTTTTTCGGATGAAAGCAAATTTTGCATGTCATTCGGAAATCAAGGTGCCAGAGTCTGGAGGAAGACTGGGGAGAAGGAAATGCCAAAATGCCTGAAGTCCAGTGTCAAGTCCCCACAGTCAGTGATGGTCTGGGGTGCCATGCCAGCCGCTGGTGTTGGTCCACCGTGTTTTATCAAGGGCAGGGTCAATGCAGCTAGCTATCAGGAGATTTTGGAGCACTTCATGCTTCCATCTGCTGAAAAGCTTTATGGAGATGAAGATTTCATTTTTCAGCACGACCTGGCACCTGCTCACAGTGCCAAAACCATTGCTAAATGGTTTACTGACCATGGTATTACTGGGCTCAATTGGCCTGCCGACTCTCCTGACCTGAACCCCATAGAGAATCTGTGGGATATTGTGAAGAGAAAGTTGAGAGACACCAGACCCAACACTGTGGATGAGCTTAAGGCCGCTATCGAAGCATCCTGGGCCTCCGTAACACCTCAGCAGTGCCACAGACTGATTGTCAGTACATTACAGAAAATAATGAACTTTATCACAATATGCTAATTTTTTGAGAAGGACTAGTGTATATATATATATATATATATATATATATATATATATATATATATATATATATATATATATATATATATATATATATATATATATATATATATATATATGTATATATAGAGGTGAAGAAGCGTGTGCAGGCAGGCTGGAATGGTTGGAGAAAAGTATCCGGTGTGATGTGCGATAGGAGAGTGTCAGCAAGAATGAAGGGAAAAGTGTACAAGATGGTGGTGAGGCCAGTGATGTTGTATGGCTTAGAAACAGTGGCGCTGGGGAAAAGGCAGGAGGCAGAGCTGGAAAGTAGCGGAGATGAAAATGTTGAGGTTCTCTTTGGGAGTAACGAGGATGGATAGGATCAGAAATGAGTATATCAGAGGGACAGCCCACGTAAGATGTTTTGGAGACAAAGTCAGAGAGGCTAGATTGAGATGGTTTGGACATGTACAGAGGAGGGATAGTGAGTATATTGGCAGTAGGATGCTGAGGTTGGAACTACCAGGCAGAAGGCCTCGAGGAAGACCGAAGAAGAGATTTATGGATGTGGTGAAGGAAGACATGAAGGTCGTTGGAGTCAGAAAAGAAGATGCGGCGGACAGGGTGAGGTGGAGGCGGATGATTTGCTGTGGCGACCTCTGAAGGGAGCAGCCGAAAGTAAAAGAAGATATATATATATAGTATTGATCACTTAAAAAAAAGCTCAACGTACATCTCACTGGGCTGGGACTGGTCAATCCAAACAAAGCTGTACAATGAGAGGATACAACAACAACTATCAGGTGCAGGTGCGCAGGTGCAGGATTCATGAAATTATTCAGTTATGTGGGCCTTGTTTTGAATGGGAAAATAAAGAGGGGGTGTACAAACTTTGATTGGGATACTGTCACACTATGGGTTAATTTGGAAGTTCTAACCAAGCAGGTCTTTCCACCTAAAGGACTGTCACACACTTGATGGTAATCCACAGTTTCTGAACTTCTCAAATCAGCCTATCTGGCTCCAACAGTTCCATCATGAGATGGTTGATGTGTATATTATCTGGAGCTCTTGACCTCCAGCTGTAGCATTCATTCCCTTGTAAAACTTTACAGCTGTACCCAGGAAAGTGAAAGGTCATCAAACTAAATACAGACATTGTATGAAGTATTTATTTAATTATTTATTTTATTTACTGTATTAATCCTGCAAGAGAAGACATTGCATATGGATTTAACCCATGCCAAGTGAACACACACACACACACACACACACACACACACACACACACACACACACACTTGGGGCAGTGGGCTGCAACACATATTAGGTCACCCAGAGACCAGTTGGGGGGTAGGTTCCTTGCTCAATGGCACTTCAGCCATGAATATAGAGGAAAGGAAGGTGCTGCTCACTCCCCCACCACAACCACGCAGTTTTCCTGCTGGTTCGGGACTAAAACCAGCAACCTTTTGATCCAAATTAAACTATGGCTGCTCTATTTATGTATTGGTGTTTACAGTGTTTGAAAGATTTAAAATCACATAGAAACAATAAATGTAATTAATAATGATAATCTAGATGATTTCCTTGCATGTGCCTAAAACCCTTACAGTGTTATCTAATCTATTGTTTTTATTTTTATTTATTATTTTCTTTTGTTATTTTTTTTAATTATTATTATACCTGAACATTGACACTGAACCCTACTGCTTATGTATTTATTTATTGATTGATTGATTTTTTACTTTGAACTAAAAATAATACAAACTTAAGCTTACACATTCATTGAGAACACATATATCAAGTCCATGCTGCCACGTGTAATGTTTTTTTTCTGTGTGTGTGTGTGTGTGTGTGTGTGTGTGTGTGTGTGTGTATGTGTGTGTGTGTAATTATTAAGGCGAGAATAAATAATGTGCTTAACAATTGTAAAATATTCATGGAAACTAAGCCTTTGCGGTTGTTTTACAATATCTTCTCCCACAGCGCCACTAGTGGACACCAGTGAGAATCACAGTGGCTCAGCCATGCTCATGCTTCTTTCAGTGGTGGTAGTGGGTTTAGCAGTGTTCCTCATCTATAAATTTAAAAGGTAAAGTGTGCATACATATCTGATAATGTTTATTTAACACATGGCTCAAGTTTCATGGCTTTGTGCTCATGCAACGATCAGCAAAGCACAGTCATCATTTACGTAGTTGCATTGTTTATCTACTCTAGTTGAGTCATTATGTGAGCGGTGGCTAAGCTACTCTATGATAACAAGGAGATAGTCGTCATTTCAGTTTTTTTTTTTGTAATGTCAAGTGAATTTTTCCAAGACATAATGACCCTCTGCCAGTTCAGTATGATAGCCAGAAACACCCCATCAAGCGCCTGGTGATATTTCTCCTGGTGTTCTCTGGAAGCCAGCCAGAAGATTTGTCTCAGCATTCACCGCCAATCAGAAATGTCAGTCACTGCTTTAGACATTATCAATTTTTGGGCCTTCAGGCCTTGGACGTTGACCTTTATAAAATGTTAAATGATTGCGCTTCTCAGACAGGAGGGAAAAGAGCAGCAGAGGTCAATAAGACAAGATCTAGTGGGAAGGAAGCGGTGGGGAGGAGGATATAGACAATACAAACTAAACACAAAACAAAAAGGAGTATTGGTGTAAAATTGAACATGAACAGCTCATTCAGTTTCCAAATGGATAGTCTCTTGTATTCTAATATTCTCTGATGAAAATCGAGTAATATTCTTAAAGGTGACTGTACAATAGTTTAACTCGCCATCCTGTTTCCACTGCAGCTCCTCCATTTTTTTATCACTTTTGAAATTAGTTGCCTTCACCCCGCATCTCATTGTAACTCTTTCCTCAAGGAAGATCCCAGGCCTCCACCTCTATGCAGCGATGCAGAACGAAAAAGAGCAAGAAATGATCCAGAGCCCAGCGAGCCCGATACAGAGTGAGCTAAGCAGCAGCTCTCAGAGAGAGCTTCCCAACTCGCCGGAGTCTCTGGACACCGCGCTCAGTGTCCACACCATTGGTGTGTTATTATTATTATTATTATTATTATTATTATTATTATTATTATTTATAGATTTTTTTTTTTTTTTTTTTTTTTTGCTTTTATTCTATATTCATACATTCATTTGGCAACAAGCTTCATCCTACTTGGGTCATGAGGAGACTGGATGCTATCTCAGCCAACTCTAGGTGAAGGAGGGAGTACACCCCACATACTCACCACTCCATCACAGGGCCATCACACACCCACAAACACAACCATTCGTACCCACTATTAGGGGTAATTACAGCTAATTAGGCTAGTGCACGGAAATCAGAGGAAACTCATGGAATTGTCCGACTTGAGTTCAGGACCTTCTTGCTGTGATGGTTATCTGTGCTGGCAATATAATGGACTGCTGATGGAAAGGCTTCAGCTTCCCTGTAACCAATGAAGAGAGTAAATAGTATGGATAATCAATGTGGCAACCTTTTTGGAGCTGCATGGTGGTGTGGTGGCGAACACATCCACCTCACATCAAGAAGGTCCTGGGCTTGAGACCTATGAGCGGAGATGGCATTTCTGTGGAAGTCTACATGTTGTTCTTGTGCTTGCGTGGTTTTTCCTCATGGTATTACAGTTTCTTCCCCAGTCCAAAAAGAAGCCGAATCAGATGTTCTCAATTGCTCCTAGGTGTAAACATCAGTGCGAATATTTGTGTGTCTGTGTTGGCCTCATGATCGTCTGGTGAGCAGTTCAGGGCGTACCCCACCTTCACCCGGAGTCATCTGGGTTGGGCTTCCTCTCTGCAACAACCATATTAGGATAAAGAGGTTCAGAAATAGGATGAGATAAACTTATTTGTGAGCCACTCCACCGAAAGTGGGCCCTTGGGTCCAAAAATGAAAAATGAGATTTTCACACAGTCAGATAGAGGAGGCCCAGAGCTGCAAAATGCAGCAAAATGTTTGTAAATACCTTGAAAACTGAGCGAGTTATGCCATTTCTTGTGTCAGCATTCAACTAAAAATTTCAAAAGACGTTTTAGAGAAAAATGAGCACAAAGATTGCACTTCTTCCAACATCATTAGTCCTCAGCAACCAAACATTTTTATGCACTTCGGCCATATAAACTTTTAGAAAACATGACTAGGAAGAGTTTTATGAAGAGATGATAAGAGAAATTTTTAATCTGACACGCCTTTTTAAACCCATCAGTCACCGTGGTAAGCCCCAAAAATGAACAAAAAAATGACTTTTTTTTTCATTTCTGTTTATTCCAATAAGATCAGTACGTATCTTTTTGACCATTATATAAAGGTTCAAATGATACTGATTGAAAAAAAAAAAACACCGTCAGGTTCAAACAATCACACTGAAATTAAGAAAACTATATATAAGTACATATATATATATATATATATATATATATATATATATATATATATATATATATATATATATATATATATATATATATATATATATATATATATATAACTGTGTGTGTGTATTTGTGTATTCATTCATTTGTTTTCTGAACCGCTTTATCCTAATTCAGGTTGCGGGGACGCTGCTGTCCATCTCGGCCGACTTCGGGCGAGGGCAGAATACAGTCTGGACAGTTCACCAGGCCATCACAGGGCAGAAACACGCTGACGGGCATGCATCCATAAACAGAGGGAGACATGGCATGCCTTTGATAACCCAGTTAGCCGCAATAGGGGCACATACACACACACACACAAACACACACACACACACACACACACACACACACACACACACACACACACACACACACATATATATATATATGTGTGTGTGTGTGTGTGTGTGTGTGTGTGTGTGTGTGTGTGTGTGTGTATGTATATATATATATATATATGTATGTATGTGTATATATATATATATATATATATATATATATATATATATATATATATATATATATATATATATATGTATATGCACAGTGTCAGCTGAGATGGTTGCTGGCCTCCCTACGACCCTACCCTAATTAGGATTAATACCCGTCTCACCAACTCAACTGTCATGCAGATAACTGCAGTATTTCAAGCCTCAAGGAGGAATTTGGAAGGGAACACACGCGCACGCACTCACACACACACAAACCCCAGTCCTCTTCCCTTCAAAGGCATGATTCTGCAACGATAGCTGTGGTAAAGATTCACAGCCTTTTATTTCATGGGAAAAGCATGATCACTGGGAGCACCGTATGGTACCACAGGTGCTTGTTGTTGTTTACACGTCGTTCATGGTGCTAGCAGTGATGTCACGTTGGCACACTGAAATAACACATTTCTGAAGTGCGGGTAAAAATCAAACATGATGGTGCTCATGTAAAAATGAGGAGCCACAGAAGGCTGTGGTGCTGATGGATCTCTGCGGCAACTTGCGATACACCCGACAACAGTCTCGCGATTTGTTCTGCTGTGTCCTACGGAAACATTTCCATGAACTTCGGCAGGTCAAGTTGCGTTGGTGAGAAAGAGGACTATGTGGTAGAGAAAATGAAGGAATAAATTTGGTGGAGTTAAAATGATATCACTCAATTCTGCTGTCTGTTACGTTTGCATTGGATATTAACTCAACTGGCGCATTTCTGATTTAAAAAGTGTCATTGTTAATAAACTAACCGTAGATTCAAATATTTACAACGAGCACAGTCTTGCTTCCATTGCTTTCTTTTAAAATCCCTTCAATTGCTGTGTTACTTGTGTTTTTACCATGATTACATCATTATTTATAAGGGGTTTTAATCCTGATGCTCATGCAACTCAAACACAACTATTCATTGTAACTCGCTGCTAGCTATGTGTGCAATATTATATAAATTATAATAGAAAGTATTATCATCGTACTGTGCAGACATTTACACTGAACCATATCAGGATATCTGGGTAATATGGTTTCAGCAGACACTAGATCAGCGGTGAGAGCAAAGAGAAGAATTGTAATTGCGAAAGCAGCCTTCAGGAAGGTGGAGAGGGTTCTACGGTCAAGTAGTGTGTCGAACAAAACCGGAATTATTACATGCTACATGTGGTCGAGTCTCGGAGGCGGCAGTGGTGGTCTAGTGGTATAGGGCGCTGGATCGCTGATCCAAAGGTTGGGGGTTCGAGTCCCACTCTCCACAAGGTTGTCACTGTCCCCCCCAGTGCGGCTAACAGGGTTATCAAAGGCGGGCTGTGTCTCTCACTGTCTATGGTGAGATGCATGTAAAAGAACCATTGCTGACTTTCGTAAAGAGTAGCTGCAAAGTCGTCAGCGTGTTTCTGTCCCTTGCTAAAAGGGTTGTGACAGGAAGGGCATCCGATGTAAAAACCTCTGCCAAATCAAATGTGCGAATCAGATGATTCGCTGTGGCAACTCCCGAGTAAAAGGGAAAAAGCCGAAAGGAAGACAGACATGTGGTCGAGTCTACTACAATGGTACGTTACCTTACAATAGTCCCAGCAAACAAAAAATCCAGGTTACGAAAAACATTTTCCAAAATTTTTTATCTCTGCATACGAAACAAGTTCTCCTCTCGAAACGAGCCAAATGCACCATTCAAACGATGCACGAGCTGCTTTCCCATTGACTATCTTCCAACATCCCACCCCGCTGGCCTCCCATTGGCTAGGAGGGATGACGCAGCTCCCTTCCATTGGCTATCTCTCAACATCCCACCCCGTTGGTGTCCCATTGGCTAGAAGGGATGACACAGCTCCATCCCATTGGCTATTATTGGCTGCATCTCCCATAATGCTTTTTGTGTAAAGGACAGAGTCACTGTTGTTTGACTCAGGCTTTTAACCTTCCATAAACATTTGTAAGATTATAACTCTGCTGAGAAGACATGGTCAACACACGCACACACACACACACACACACACACACACACACACACACACACACACACACACACACACACACACACACGAGTGATTTCCGGTGCGAGTGAAAAGAGGAATCAGGCTCGTGATATCGCAAAGGAATACGGCCAAACCCGTCTACCATCAGTATGACATTGAAGCAGAAGGAGGTCTTAAAAGGTGTACTTTTAGAATTTTTAAAGGGTTTAGGGGGTAGTATTGGGGCCTTGAAATGAATCATGCGTTTTACATGTAAAATGCGGTTCAATTTACCAAAAATCCAGGTTAAGAAAAAGCCTCTTGAACAGATTAATTTCATAAGGTGAGGTACCACTCTATATGGCTGTGAGAGTTGGACTTTTACTAAAAGTCTCAAAGACAGGATTAGAACAGTGAAAATGTGGTTTCTAAGGACGATGTTGAGGAGATCATGGACAGACTGGATCACCAATGTGGACGTTCTACGTAGGGCAGGGATGAGTAGATGTTTATTATAGATGATCGTGAACGGGCAGATTCAGTTTGTAGGGCATGTGATGAGGAAGGAAAGGCTTGAAAAGGTTGCACTGACTGGGCGTGTAGAAGGAAAAAGATGGAGGGGAAGACAACGAACTATGTACTGAGCATGGTTAGAAAATGCAACTGGTTGGAGACCCATTGTGCTCACTCAGGGTCTGAAGAACCGCAAAGAGAAGGCTGTTATGGATACCGTCTACGCCAGAATTCTGGCACGGCACCCAGATTGATTGATATCAGGATAGGGAGGCAAGTGCATGTGGAAACCATCATAGTCAATCAGGAATAGATTTAAAGCAACAGGGTGTGTCGATGACACACAAAATTGGAAACATTTCCTCTTTTCCCCTTCCACACTACGACCTGTTGACGTAGGTAACGTGCGGTATATAAATACTAAATGTTCGAGTTCTTTTTATTCATCTCACTTTGGCGCATTCCTCTCTATATGACATAAATTATGACTTTCACCCGAGTCTGCAAAAGCACCAACAGTTTTTTCTGTTCCTGTTCTTCTTTGTGTGTGTGTGTGTGTTATCTGAATGCAGAATGCATCAAACCTCATCCCCGTGTCAGAATTTCAACAGAACCTCCTGTCTACATTGACGTCTGACTTTTCCAGACCGCCACTGCAAAGGGACATTGACCAATCAGTCATAAAAAGGTTTTAAGCTTTATACAATACCTGTGCATGTTGGACATTGACACTTTACTGTGCTTTGTGAGAACCAGACAAAAACTGTGTACAGGTTTTTTATACATATGTCTATCAAATAAGATAACATTTTTAAGATGTTTATTTATAAGAAATGATCGGTACATACTCAGTCATACGAAAAGGCCAGCATGAATTATGATTAAATAAATGGGAGAAAATAAAAAGGGAGCATAATACACTTCATTCATTTATTTACTATATTACTTTACAATGAAGTAGTACAATATTTATCTGTATGTCAGTATATACATTCATACAAAGTGTGAAGATTTCAATTCATGATTTTGAATAAGATTATAATTTAAGGTGAAAAAAAAAGAACTTACATTTTGTACAGAACTTTATCAAGCAAGTTTTTTTTTTTTTTTTCTCACATTGGAATACATACGTGACAGATTTTTTGTTTTCACGTTGTCTCCACTCTTCCAGGAAATACTATCATTATCGGCAAGATGTACAGTATCTTTCAAAAAGCAGAAAAGTCATTAAATTTTATTCCTGTTCTTTTTTTTTTTTTATATGTATATTTTTCCTCTTGAACCCCCCCCCCCCTCCGATCTTCATTTAACTAGTTAAATACTGATGAGTTTTATCAAAGTCCCATTCAACATCAGTACATCATGTAGCTTTTCATTATTGATTATAATTCATACCAAAAGGGGAAATGTACACTATATTTTAATATATAGTGAGTCTACGTGTATTAATATTTAATGTTAGAATACATTCCTCCTGATTCTGAGCAGTGTAGTAGCATACTGCTTTATTATTATTATTATTATTATTATTATTATTATTATTATTATTATTATTATATTATTATGATGATTATTATTATTATTATTTGTAATACCAGTAATATTCCCAATTTTAAAGAATTTATGTGTATGGTGAAAACAAACATTTTATATCAATACTTACAGATATTAATTAAAGGTACAGTGTGTATGATTTAGTGGTATCTAGCAGCAGATTTTTTTGTGAGGTTAAAGGTTACAAGCAACTGCAATTCATTCCCGACCCCTCCCTATCCCAAGCCAGTATGTTTCCGCGCTACTGTACACACATGATGGTGCAAGAAGATGGTCTCCATAAGTGGAAGTCCATCAGCTCCCATCTGCAGAGAAGCAGTGTATTCCCAGATTCTGAAAATCTCACAACTTTTTTTAATGTTGACAGATGAAGGAAAACTTGTTAATTGATAAAATACTAAAATCTGCTAATAGAACCTCCAAATTTTTGCATACTGTACCTTTATCTTCTTCACAATTAAGAATTCTCTGATTTTTGTCTTGTTTCAACAAATGTATTGTTATACAGGCTGTGTTAGAAATAATGGTGTAATATCTTAGATCTATATCTCGTTTAACTGTACATTAACAGTAGAATTAAAAAAAAAAAAAAAGGTTTCCTTTTCCATTTTAAATTTTTCTTCGAGTGCTTCAAAACCACTCAAAAATCCGTAACCACTTTGTTTCCTAATTCTGTAATCTGATGAATGTAAACTACTGAACTGATTTAAAATCAACATGCATGGTTATAAATGAATTTATGTTCTTAAATATCTTTCCTTTATTTATTTTTATTCATTCTTTTTGGATCCTGCAGATTTTGTGGAGAGCATAATGTCGTCATGTATAAAAGCAGTGTGATCTGTAGAACACTCATAGTAAGCATCGGAGAAATTTCACATTGATGAAATGCCCTGAGGGGAAAGGCCATGCAAGTAACACCCCAAGCAAATACTAATCTGTGCCCCGTACACATTACAAAAAATTCTAATACTGGATATTTCATGGGCTGCTTTGCCTCCATATTAGAAAATGGTGAATGGATCTTGATTGAAATACTATTAATGTCATTTAAACAGCTATCATCACAAAAGTTAAGTTTGTTTTAGAAAAGAAAAGAGTGAAATCCCGCTGTTGTTTAAAGTATTGTGATATTCACATTTCGAAAAAAGAAAAAAAAATCAAACCTATATATTAAAACATTTTCGTGTTGTAATGAATGAGAAATTTTTGTGATATTTCATAAGAATAAAGTAAGAAAACAGTTAATTCCACAACGGTATAGTTATAACATTTGGGTCTGTAAAACTTACAGCTACCAGGATCTTGCTTTATATCACATAATTAGAATTACATCTGCCCCAAGTGGAGGAGTTTAATGATCTCGGGGTCTTGTTCATGACTGAGGGAAGCATGGAGCGGGAGATCGACGGACAGATTGCTGCAGCCTCTGCTGTAAAACAGACCCTGTACCGGTCCATCGTGGTGAAGAGGGAGCTGAGTCGCAAGGCAACGCTCTCAATTTATCAGTCGATCCACGAGCTTTGGGTAGTGATTGGAAGAACAAGGTCGCGGATACAAGCGGCTGAAATGAGCTTCCATCGTCGGGTAGCGGGGCTCTCCCTTAGAGATAAGGTGAGAAGCTCTACCATCTGGGGAGAGTTCGGGGTAGAACTGTTGCTCCTCCACATTGAGAGGGGCCAGTTGAGGTGGCTCGGGCATCTGGTCAGCCCTGGCGTGATGTTTCGAGCATGTCCAACCGGGAAGAGACCCCGGGGTCGACCTAGAACACACTGGAGGGGCGATGTCTCTCGGGTTGTCTGGGAACGCCTCGGTGTCACCCCGGAAAAGCTGGAGGAAGTGGCTGGGGAGAGGGATGTCTGGCCCTCTTTGCTGCCCCCGCAACCCAACCCCAGAAGAAGCAGAAGATGATGATGATGATGATGATCATAGAATTATATCTATCACAGGTCTTTCTCCTGTACAATTCCTAATATCGGGGTAGTTAGGTTCAGAAACTTGGCAATCCGGGAATATGATGTAATATTAGCTGTCCTGTGTTAGACTCGCACACTCCGACAGTAATGATGGAAAAGATACCAGTCGTATTGAACAGAGTTAAAAATGTTGTACGGATGTGGCTCAGTGATTAACAGGTTCTGGGTGGGTTTGATCCTGCCAGTCAGTCGTGGCCTTTCTGTGTGGAGTTTGGGCGACCCCCTCTACGTCCTATATGGGTTTTCTCCAGATGCTATGGTTTCCTCCGAGACATCAAAAGACGTGGATTAAGCCAATAAATTGGCCATCGGTGTGAATGATTGGCTTTGTGCTAGCTATGTGATCATTTCGCAATCTGTTCAGGTCCACATCTTGCCTCTCACTGAACTTCAACTGGAATTGGCTCCAGGCTTCCCTGCAACCCTGATGGAGAAGCGATGTGGATAGTGGCTGTATGGATTTATTGCATTAGTAAAGTGTGATCACTTTCAATTTTTTTTTTTTTTTTTTTTTTTTTTTCCAAAGCAGGAATCCTGGAATTATTGGTCGCGACCTTCCTCTTTTTAATGATGTGAAATCAAATGAAATTTCTCTTAATCATTGCAACACATGCGCATTTTGGCATGAGACTTATACTGCAAATCAACAGGTATATTTTTGTTTATTGCCACTCATTTCCAATACAGGAAAAAAAAATCAAACAAACAAAGCATAGCCTATTAGCATCACTCAAATTGGCACTGATATTTACGGTCAGTTTGCTTACAAGAAGAGTAAACAAGATCCCAGAAACCACACCCCTCTCAAGAGGTAGCAAGATTATTTTTGTAGAAAACAAGATTTATTACTGTAAAGTTTTTTATATAAAATCATGAAAATTTCACTGCATAATTGTTTTTTTTTTTCTTCAACTCAGTTCTGTGATTTTTTTTTTTTTTTTTTTTAAGTTTAATGCATTTACAATCATATTTATTATTCAGTGGCGTATATGTGGGTGTTTTGGTTTTCTTACAATATTTGTAAAAAATAAAATACAAAAAAAAATTAAATAAAATAAACCTCAATACACTGTCATTTGCTGAAGTATTCTACAACTTAAAGATAAAGAAAACTTAAGTGTCATTATTGTGTGGGCATTTTATTTCATTTAAAAGTCTACATATTTCTTAAATACGGAAATGAATTACAGTTTTAATAACTCAGTTAATTGGATTGTGATTGTGAACAAGAAAATCGGTTTCAGATTTACAAGTGGAGTCGTAATTACAATGAGATAAACAGATCAGTGACACGTACGATCACAACGGTTTCCGTGCATCGAAAAGGAGGTTGCCTGAAAAATACTTTCACAGACTTCCCTTCCGCCTTGCCTCAGACGGTGGGATTAAAAGTGACTGGACCCCAAATCAGCAGCTCCAAATCTGAGGCCATGGTTCTCAGTCAGAAATGGGTGGAATGCACCCTACGGGTTGGGAATGAGGTCCTGCCCCAAGTGGAGCAGTTTTAAGTATCTTGGGGTCTTGCTCATGAGTGAGGGAAGGTTGGAGCGGGAGATCGACAGATGTATCGCTGCAGCCTCTGCTGTTAAACGGAGCCTGTACTGGCCTGTCGTGGTGAAGTTAGCTGAGCCGTAAGGCAAAGTTCTCAATTTACCAGTCGATCTACGTTCCAACCCTCGCCTATGGTCACGAGCTTTGGGTAGTGACCGAAAGACCAAGATCGCGGATACAAGCGGCTGAAATGAGCTCCCTTATTCAGGTGGCGGGGCTCTCCCTTAGAAATAAGGTGAGAAGCTCTACCATCGAGGGAGAGCTCAGAGTACCATCCACTGCTCCTCCGCATTGAGAGGGGCCAGTTGAGGTGGCTCAAGCATCTGGTCAGAATGCCTCCCGAACGCCTCCCTGGTGTGGTGTTTTGGATATGTCCGACCGGAAAGAGACCCCAGGGTCGACCTATAACACACTGGAGGAACTATGTCTCTCGGCTTGTCTAGGAACGCCTTGGTGTCCCCCCAGAAGAGCTGGAGGAAGTGGCGGGGCAGAGGGATGACTGAACCTCTTTGCTTATGTTGCTGCCCCCACGACCCGATTCTGGATCAAGAGGAAAATGATGATGGTGATGATGATGATGATGATGATGATGGATCACATTGATGAACTGGACAATGTGTGGACCCCACCGCTTAGGCTACTGCCCTACGACCCGACCCTGGATTAAGCAGAAGATGGTGATGTACTATTTCTTTTCCTTTCGGCTGTTCCCTTCAGGGGTCGCCACAGCAAATGATGATACATTAACAAATCAGAAATCAGCAAACTTCTGAATATAAGGTACGTCTACTCATCATTCAACCTGATGTTTGTATATATCAGACAAACATTTAGAACAAATGGTACTTTCGCCACTGGTATTTTTGGTGGGTGTATACGATGTATTCCACCTGTTAATAAGTTTGAGTTTAACTGGGTTTATATTTTTAATGGATTTTGGACCACAGTCATGTAATAATTGTAGAAAGTAATTGATTTTTTTTTTTTAAGCCTAGAAAGTTTAAACCTGGTAGTGTTGTGACTATGTCCTACCAGCAGAAAAACTTGCAAAAATGTCTATTTTCCACTTAGCACATCTCTATTCAAAGGGCATCAGCTTTCAATATACCCAGAGTGACATGCTCATAATGTTGTTCGCTAGCAACACTGAAAGGAAAAAAATATATATATAGAGGCAAAAAAGAGACCAAGATTGAGGTTGCATGTAAGTGTAAGACAAGGAGAGAGCACTTCCAAGGCTTTTTCCTACCATTCATGCTCTGATAGGCCTGTATCCCAGAGGAGCTCTGCTAACTCAAAGCAGCAGAGTGAAGGTCACTTTGCTACCCATGTTAATTTGTGCTGCCTCTGTTGATTGCCATTTAGGAACAAGTCATTTGATTAGCCATCCCAGAGGGGTTATGGCAGTTCCACTGATGGTGCACCATTTTCATTATATATATTTTTTTTCTTTCCTAAAAGAAGTATCAACATCTGGTGGAACCATGATTGTTAAAAAAAAAAAAAAAAAAAAAAAAAAAAAAAAAAACTTGTCATATTAGCAGCAAACTATGCTGAAGATTTTTCAATGAAAAAATTACATTTTACCTGTGAGTATTACAAAGAGCTCAAACACCTTGGTACATCTAAAGAAACATGTATACCATTGAAGAACAACACACTCGCGCGCACACACACACACACACACACACACACACACACACCCACACACACACACACACACACACACACCTCCATATATATATACATACATTGGTACTTCACTTTACGAAAATCTCACCAAGCGAAAAAATTCAAGTTACGAAATGCATTTTCCGAAAATTTTTGTCTCTGGATACGAAACAAGTTCATGTTACGAAAGCGCCATCTTAAAATTGAAATGCACCATTCAAACATTCAAACAATGTGTGGGTTGCTTTCACATTGGTTGTCTCCCAACACCCCGCCCCGCTTGCCTCCCATTGGCTATGAGAGAGCTGAATCTCCATAATACAGTACTGTACCCATAATGCATTTCATGTGCCTTCGACCCACTGTTCAACACACGCGTGAAGGAGAGTTGTACTGTTGGTTTGTGAGTTTTGTGAGTTTTTTTGAATGTGCTTATTGCAGCGTTATTTTTTGTTATTAATCATGAGCCCCAAGAAAGTGATTCCCGGTGAGACTGAATAGAAGAAGCGGGCTTCATTATCAATAAAAGTAAAACAGGAGATGATAAAAAAAAAATGAAAGTGTGATTCAGCTAAGCAAAATCGCAAAGGAGTATGGCCGAAACCCCTCTACAATCGGGACACTATAGAAGCAGAAGGAGACATTAAAAGAGGAGATACAGTGACGGAGGCGATTATTTCAGAAAAAGAAACCACCATATTTCAGGACCTCGTGAAGGAGGGTGGGGGTGAGGGTTCTTCGGACCAACAACCCCTGGACCTTAAAGCGTCGCCAGGGTGGTTCGAGAGATTTAAAAAAAAGGTAACTCATTTTCTTTTACTTTTAACACATATTTCATACAAAAGTGGTGCCCTTTTATCATTTTTATAGGGTTTATGGGGTAGTATTGGGAGCCTTGGAACGAATCACGCGTTTTACATGCATTTTAATTATGCTTAATAAAACTGCAGAAAAACAACCATATTCTTAAAGATGATCCTAAAGAGTACCACATCAATAAATGTTTATGCAAAGTATAGAGTCAGTCAGATCATTAATCCCGAAGGAAATTATGCTTGTTCTAGTCCCCTAAAAGCTCTAGTCCCAAATAATGTTGAAGATTCTGATGTTACTGAGGAAAAAAAAAATATGTTGTTTTTCAATTAATTATATCTTATTGCATATGAATATGCTGGGATTTCATCTGGGAGTTGTGAGGGGAAATCCCACAACAAATAATGAATGGATACCAGACAAAAACAATGTAAACGAATCTGTTAATGCATTACAAATTGGTTTGTGCAGATAGAATTTTTTTTCATGGAATGATTGTATTTGGCTGTTTTTATAGCGTTAGTTAAGATTCTCTCCACATAATTTCATAATGCCACTGACTTATAATCATAGATTTGAGGTTATTAGACTTGATTATATTATAAGCTATGCGCTAGTGAATTTGTAAACTCCATAAATGACAGAGAGGTAATAACTAACAGGAAGTGGTGCGCATTCAGGGGACGCGGATGAGGCAGAGCCTCCCCCGTCAACCTTGAAAGGAAAAAGTAAATTATAAAATATGATAAATGTTAATATTTGTGAGCTGGTATGTTACAAACCCCTTTACCTTTCTAATCCAATATAGGGTTGTTGTTGTTTTTTTCTCTCTCTCAATAAAGAATAGCAGAATTTCCATATTCTCACTCAGATGTATATATGTATACACGGTCATTCATAATTATCGGCAGCCTCTCTCTCGCTCTCTCTCTCTCTCTCTCTCTCTCTCTCTCTCTCTCTCTCAATAATATAGCACCACAATGAACAGAAAGAGATCTTGGACCATTCCTCTGTGTACAATCACTCTAAATCATCCAGCGACCTGGGTCCTCTCCTCTGCACTCTCCTCTTCAGCTCACTCCACAGGGTTTCAATGGGGTTGAGGTCTGTGGACTGAGATGACCATGGGAGGAGATTCTGTGTCTGGTGAACCATTTCTGTGTAGATTTGCCCATATGTTTAGGGTCATTATCTTGTTGAAAGACCCAGTGATGACCCATCTTCAGCTTTCGAACTACCAGATTTGGTTTTAAACTGACCTTTTTGTAAATGGCTTTTCAAAGCATTCATGATGCAATGCACCTGAACAAGGGCCTCTGGGTCCGCAGCATCACGGCTCCCCCATAATTCACAGTGGGCATGAGGTGTTTTTCTGCATATTCATCTTTTGTGTCCCGTCAGACCCGCTTAGAGTGTTTATTACCAAAACAGCTCTATCTTGGTCTCATCCGACCAAAGCACACAGTCCAAGTTGAAGTCCCAGTACTGATTAGCAAACTCCAGACGTTTGCATTTATGATTTTATGATTGTGAGTATGAAAAGGATTTTTTTTTTCCATGAATGCCTCCAAAACAGTTGGCATGTAGATGGTTGTTTTGGAGACTTTGTGACCTCAAGATACTACCATCTGTAACAATCGTTACAGTTGATTGGTGTATCTTACGAGATCAATAGTTCTGTACATCGTATATACGCCATCCTCACTGACACTTGTTTTTGTTTACAGTAATTTATTGAAATTAATAATGAAAATTTGCTGGACAACAGATTTGGCATCAATAGAGTACGGTGATCCCTCTCGACTTCGTGCTTCAGTTTTTGTGGCTCAGTACATTGCGGGTTTTTAAAAAATATTCATCAAAAAAATTTTAAAATGAGGAAATTAAGAAAAAATATGGAAAAAGTTAAAGAAAATGCCGCAAAACAAGTCCAATTATGCCCCCCCAAAAAAATTTCTTACATTTTTATGTGAGGTGCGCATCTGAATGCGTGCACGCATCTGTGTGTGTGTGTGTGTGTGTGTGTGTGTGTGTCTGTATGAGTGTGTATTTATATTTTATTTACATCGTATGCATTATTTTTTAATTTTTAACTTTTATTATAAGTATTTATACCTTTTAATATGTATTTATTGATATTATGTACACATACAGATATATACGTATATGTCAGTCAGGGGGGGATCGATCCTACTTCGCGGAAATCAGCAGTCTCGCGGGGGGAGGGGTCTCGGTCTCCATTAACCGTGGAAAGTGAGGGATCCCAGTATTTTATTATAAGTAAGGTTCAATATGGTCTTGAACCCTAACAATCCTGCCGATAGCTGTCCTGTTGCCCCCCCTACATCACTGCCGTGTAATTTTGGGGACTCCTGGATATGTTCAAGATGGCATACCCAGGGACTGAGACTGCATTTTTCTTGAATTGTATAATTCAGAATTAATTTGTGATACTCATGTTAAAAATGTAACAGCTCAGTGGTTCAACGGCATCAGTGTGACCATGCAGAAATGTTTATGCAAATCACACTTTCATATTTCTATCTTTGTTTGGACCTTTTACTGGCATATTCATTTATATTCAGCCGCTTATTTCAACACCGTAACCTAAACCGA
The DNA here is from genome assembly GCA_024760905.1 of Plotosus lineatus. Lineage (NCBI taxonomy): Eukaryota > Metazoa > Chordata > Actinopteri > Siluriformes > Plotosidae > Plotosus > Plotosus lineatus. Next base: position 33,970,242 of record CM045744.1, on the reverse strand, counting down.
ACCCTATCCTCACTAACGAAAAGGTAACCCCTACACCCTTCTCGCTCATTTTCTATATTTAAAGAGTAAACCTTCCCTTTTCCTCATGGGAAACATAAAAAAGAAATGTCCCCCATGTTCTACGTGGGGTTTAAAAACAAGCACGCACGGTCTTAAAGCAGGCAGAATGGCTTACCTTAATGAGCCTTTCAAGGAAACCTACCCTCTCCCCAAAGCAGTTAAATCAGACATAAACAAGATCGGTTGTAGTTATGAGTCATTATGAGCCACAGTGAAGGCATGCGTGCATAAAGAAAGATGAACTCCTAATTCCTCTGACAGATTTATGGTAATGCTCTATAAAAAAGCTCAGAAGCACAACATTCCATTAACTCATGTTGTGTTCATTAGACAGTAGAGTGACTTATATTTCTGCGAGTGTATGAGGCAAAGGCATCAGCAGAAACTTAACCACAGCAGAGTCCCATCAATAGATACACTCTATCCTTACCACGATATGCAAAATCAGAATAATCATGAGCGCAATGTTGGAATACTGATGCCATGCGAGCTTATATCAGATCTGGAGTATGTGCTTTGACTGTGATTGCAGCTGAAAGAAGGATAAATTGTCCTCTGCCAGGATCTATTCCCTTATCAAACATTTATTAATACTTGTATGGTGTAGGTGGAACTATGCAAAGGCACACCATATACTGCATTTCCAAATCTACCCAAATTTCATACTTATACAGAATAGTTTGGATTTCTGTTATTGTTTTCACTCAACAAGCGGTGGTTTGAGTCCATGACCATGTTATGATACAAATAATGGTCTGAAAAACTTTTAAATAAAATTACAACAATGAAAATAAGGATTGGCATTGGTAGCACCCGCCCCATTTTTGTCCCACCTTAAGAAATAGTACCCCTTGTTTAAATAGCAATTACAGGGATCCCTCACTTTCTGCAGTTAATGGGCATCGAGCACCCAACCAACCACCCCCGCCCCGTGACCGCCGATTTCCGCGAAATAGCATACATACGTACATGTATATGTGTATATTATATCAATAAATACATATTCAACACTATAAATGCTTATAATGACAATTAAACATTCAAAAATAATGCATAAGATGTAAATAAAATATAAAACGGCAGTGGTTGTCTAGTGGTATATGGCGCTGGATCACTGATTTTGGGGTTTGGGGTTCGAATCCCACTTTCCACAAGGTTGTCACTGCCTCCCCCTTCCCCAGTGCAGCTAACTGGGTTATCAAAGGCGGGCCATGTCTCTCACTGTCTATGGTGAGAGGTTCATGTAAAAGAACCATTGCTGCCTTTCGTAAAGAGTAGCTGCAAAGCCGTCAGCGTGTTTCTGTCCCTTGCTAAAGGGTTGTGTCAGGAAGGGCATCCGATGTAAAAACCTACGCCAAATCAAATGTGCGAATCAGATGATTCGCTGTGGTGACCCCTGAAAAACGGAAAAAGCCAAAAGGAAAAGAAGAAGAAGATGTAAATAAAATATAAACACACACACATACAGACATGCACCTCACATAAAAATGTACGTAGTTTATTTATTTATTTTTTATTTAAATTTTTTTTTTTATTTAATTTTTTTTGTTTGCATAATCGGCCTTGTTTTGCAGCATTTTCCTTCACGTTTTCCCTATTTTTTCCTTAATTTCCTTATTTTTTTTATTTTTCGATGAATATCTTTGAAAACCCCGCAATGCACTGACGCCACAGAAACTCAAGCAGGAAGTAGCGAGGGATCACTGTACTGTCAAATCAGACACGGACTAATTTGCTTAACTTCTCAGAAGTACAATTATAGGTACATATTGAGGCAAAGTGCCCCATGCGATACAGTAGAGCAAACCTCCAGCTTCTAAATGAGGCAGCCATGCTAAGGTCTAGGGTGACACTGTAATCACAAGGTAGGCGAGTATGGTGGATGCGGGGGCAGACAAAATGACAAAATGCCATAGTTATCCCCCTCCTACAGAGCAGATCAGGACAGCTGCCTTACCTTTATACTGTCCTGAAAATAGAAAATTACAACACAGGAACACACAGAGACCTCCTGTTGGGTGAGCAATGACAAACAAGACTTTCACGGTACTTGTTGCACAGAAGAGAACAAAAAATTGAGTACGAAGCACTGTTTTTGTCTTTCGTGGGAAAATGGTTGGTAAATTAATCATGGGGCTGTGTTCTCATGATCATGGATCATACGCAGAGAAATCAGATCCTTCAGCCCCCAACTGTTCTTTGAATATCACAACTACTTTTGCATTGCTTCACCGAATTCAACACATGTGCATTTTATCCAGCCATGATTATAAGAACCACAAAAATAACAAGTGCAAAAAAATTAATGAACATCTGAAACTATATGACTTGCACACAAGTAAAGTACAGTTGTCCCTCTACTTACGAAATTAATCCGTTCCAGAGCCTTTGTTGTAACCTGGAGTTTTCATAAATAGATTTAAACGCGTGATTCATTCCAAGGCTCCCATATCTACCCCATAAACTCTTTAAAAATGATAAAAGCACACCAATTTTATATGAAATATGTGTTTAAAGTAAAAGAAAATTATTTATTAAACTATTCAAATATTTTATTAACATATTAAACCATTTTATTAACATATTTATTAATTAAACCATTATTAAACATTTTTATTAACGCACATACAAACAACACACACACACAACTCTGTCTCTCTGGTGTGGTTTGTCGAATGCAGGCTCCGCCCACATGCAAAGTGTAGCCGATGGACCAATTCTATTTAAATGTTTAAATGGACGGGATGTTGTATTTAAAGCGGAATCATAGTACCTGTTTCAAAGATCAGAGGTTCTGATTCAATATTAACTTGCTTCCTTGTGCGGTCGGAGGTCTTATCCCAAAGAGCACTCTGTTTTCATGCTCCTTCTTCAATATCGTGCCGAAATAATCGCCTCTGTCACTGTATTTCCACTTTAAGGTCTCATTCTGCTTCAACATTGTCTCGATTGTAGAGGGGTTTTGGCGATAATGAAATATAACGCTGCGTGATCAATCTCAAAACAAACAAACAGTCCTGTTCAACTCTCCTTCACGCGTGTGACAAACAGGAAGTATGGGTACAGGTCAGCTCCCTCCTGGCCAACGGGAGGCCAGTGGGGCGGGATGTTGGGAGACAGCTAATGAGAGAGCAACTTGCGTATTGTTTGAATTTTGAATGGTGCGTTTGAATTTTTAAATGGCACGTTTGGTGCTTTTCGTAAAAAGGGGTTGTTTTTATAAAAAGAGGATGAAAATTTAGAAAAAACATTTTGGAACCTGGATTTTTCGAACTCAGAGGTTCTTGTAAGTAGAGGGCCGACTGTAGTTATACATCACAAATTATCATTTTCATATTTTCGCTGGCCTATAATTAGCTGATACTAAAGTTCCACAGACAATCAAGTACCACAGCTGAATGACAACAGCACGCTAAGAGCAGAAGATCAGGATTATACTGTAAATAAGACACATTTATTTACGCCTAGTCTTGATCGGTATCGCAGCCTATCGTAAATAGATGAGAATTCTGTTTTGAGAATAAATTGTCCTCTTACCTTAAACTTTGTCTATATTTTAACTCTTTGCTTAACTGAGTATGCATGGTTGATTGCGCCGATCCGAGCAGATAGTTAATTCATCTCTGTGTATGAGACTTGCACCCATGCTAGTAGGCTTACGCTTCTGACCAACCAGATTTGCTTAGGGTTACAAAAGTCCTCAAAACAGTGTAAACACAAAGATCAAAGAGACGACGTCTTAACACAAGGGTAACATGCTATATAACTGGTATATAACTGAACTGGGAAGAAGGAGGGGCACGTTCAGTCTGTCGTTTGTAAACAATGTCATTACATCAGTGTACTACGTAGGTACGTCTAAACTCAAAATTTGCCTTTTTTTAAAAAAACAAAACAAAAAAAAAACGTACAACGGATGAACGTAAGTCGGGGAGTGTCTGTATTTGTAGTTGCTAGTGGTGGTGGGGGTGAAATGTTTTTTCTTTCTAGAGGGGGCCCACAGAAACTATTTGACAAGCAATCTAGTGGAGTCACAGGGAGGCTGCAGCCTACCTTAGTTTACTCTGTGGAAGACTGGGTTCCACCCTCAGCAGTTCGCCAGTTGATCAGACAGTAAACAATACCATTTCAGACTGATACACCGAGGGACAATTTGGAACAGCCCTTGATGTGCAAACCTTTTGGACTCCGGGGAACGAAAACCGGAATACGCAGAGGGAATCCACACGAGCACGGTAATGCATACAATATTTATTAAAAAAAAAAAAAAAAAAAAAAAAACTGTCTATGGGTTAGACCCTAGAGGTGTTTGCTGTGAATTGGACATGCTCAGCAGGAGGCCATTGTGCCAACCCAGCAAGCAAGTTCATCATTTTGGTATTCAGACAAGACAAGACACACACACACACACACACACACACACACACACACACACACACACACACACACACACACACACACACACACACAATAAAATCATCTTTAAGCAACTGTGTGAAAACTCTCACTGAACTACCTTTAGGAGCGTAGAATTCCATAAACACATGTGATTGGGTGCAAAATGACAACAGAACGATATATTCAACAGAAACAAAAGGTTCCGTATGATCATGTTTTGGTCACGACACTGTGGGTACTTTTCAGGCAGTGGTGGTCTGGTGGTAATGGGCGCTGGATCACTGATCCTAAGGTTGGGGGTTCGAGTCCCACTCTCCGCAAGGTTGTCACTGTCCCCCCTCTCCCCCCAGTGCAGTTAACTGGGTTATCAAAGGCCGGCCGTGTCTCTCACTGTATATGGTGAGAAGTTCGTGCAAAAGAACCATTGCTGACTTTCATCAAGAGGAGCTGCATAGCCGTCAGCGTGTTTCTGTCCCTTGCTAAAGGGTTGTGTCAGAAAGGGCATCTGATGTAAAAACCTACGCCAATCATCTGTGGTGTCCCCTAAAACATTTTTTAAAAAATAATTAAAAAAAAAGCTGAAAGGAAAAGCAGACTATGGGTACTTTTCCTCAGAGACGTCACCTCACCTAAAAAAAAAAAAAAACTAGACTGCAGCTCAGGAGGTACAGGGATCCCTCGCTACTTCGCACTTCAATTCATGCGGCTTCAGTGCATCGTGTTTTTTTTTTTTTGTTTTTTTTTAATATTCATCAAGTTAAAAAAAAAAAAAAGACCACAAAAACAAGGGCAATTCTGCAAAAAAACAAAACAAAACCAAGTAACACAAAACAAAAAACAACCCAGAACCTCCCATCAAAACTACTTCCATTGTTGTGAGGTGCGCATCTGAGTGCGTGTGCGTCTGTATGTGAGTGTAGTTATATTTTATTTAAATTTTTTAATGTTTAATTGTGAATCATTTATAGCATTGAATGTGTACTTACTGATATTATATACATGTACATGGGGGGGGTTGATTCTACTTTGTGGAATTCGGTGGCTGCGGGGAGCTCTTGATCCAAATTAACCGCGGAAAGTAAGGGATCCCTCTATATCACACTGTTGTTGTGTTCCTTAAACTGCTAGATTCTCATCCCTTCAGCTTAAACCCTAAACTCTGCACTTTCTCTTCTGATCCCCGACCACGGCAGAGCCACCCCGTACTAATTTAAGCGTTTGATTAATCCGTCTTGATCGTGGTTTAAGAAAAAGACCAAGACAGCAAAACTCTATTTTTGTTAGGAGGTAGCAGCAGGTATCTGTAATCCCTGGCAGAGGAGAGGCGAGAAAGCACGTGTAAAAATGTTGTTTTTAAATAAAGAGGATTTTAAATTCAGAGATGTACAGTGGGATACAGAGCACAATACTAACCGTTGAACTACTTTCAACAAGCTTTCACTGTGGGATTTGTTTTTGTTTTTTTTCCTCACGGTTCTTACCCGCGCATCATTCTGAACCTATGCAGTAGATGGCACTCTACAGACATTGTTTGGTATATTGGTTGTATTGGGGGTTTTATAAGCACTGAAATGACTTGTTTTTGATTTGCATTTAATATTACTGAGAAATTTATAGATACATACTGAACTGGTAATAAATGTGTTGCCATAATGTTCAACCTCACTAAATTTTCAATCCATCATACTCCCCAGTAAAAAAAAAAAGAAAAAAAAATCAGACGATATGTGGATCAGACTACATATATATAGAGAGAGAGAGAGAGAGAGAGGGGATTTTCTGAGTAGATCCTTCCATAGGAGAGTGCTC
>CM045744.1:33936475-33961475 GCA_024760905.1 Plotosus lineatus | reverse complement strand
CAATGTGTGTGCTCCTGGAGACAAGAATTTGAAGGCACACCAAGTCAACATTAAATGATGTAAACAAAAAGCTGTGACTGGCAATAGAACCACTCATTACCAGCAATAAGCGAATGTTGTTTACTTACACCACAACGATCAATTACAGTCTGCGCTACAGCTCGGATGAAATTGTTAACACCTCAGCACTGATAAGTAAATTGTTGTTTAAAGGGGAAGCATATATTATGAGACCGTAGGATTGTCATACTGTTAGCATTACTCACCAACCTGCAACAGGGGAAGAAATTTATAAAATAAAATGTTGTGTAACACATGTAAACACATGGTTACTAATTTTATTGGAAAAAACCCTAGTTTCCAACACTCCCTGAAAGCACTAGTTTCCTAGTCCCCTTGAGCGCGTCATAGGCACGTGCTGCATGCGACCAGCAGAGCGTGTAGGAGAGCGTAAAGAGCAGGACGCATACAGAGCCCTCGAAAAGCGACACGAAGCCTTGTATGTGTTTTGTTCTCTCTCAATCGAACCGGGTGGAGAGAGTTTGTTTTCTTGGAAGCTCCGACTGGTTTTTAGTGGATCTGGATTTGATCTGGAAGCTGGTTTCGGACACGGATGGCGAGCCAAATCCAGTGAGAACTCTTGGTGGATCCAGAAGCAGTGTGGCCAACTGTTCTCTGGATGCGAGAGTAGATCTACAGACCCAACCACTTCAAATCACAGGATCCCAGATAAGAACAGATAAAAACACCTTTATCCCAAACGGATCACAATCCTGGAAAAGACTCCCGGGTTCACACGAATCAAACCTTAGAGATTAAGCTTATTTTATTTTATTTTTAATTTGTAAAGAAAGTTCTACAATATTGTTTGCACTGTTTCTTGTAGTATTGTTAATTGTAATAAATCTGCCGGCTGTTCAAATTCAAATCTCCACAATTCATTTTACTCCTCCAGAACCTAGTATAAAATCTAGCACAGCTATATCAAGCTGGTGTTACATCAAAGTGGCGAGCCAGCCAGGAGGAGTTTTGGCTACATTTTGCCTCTAAATTAATAATTTGGCATACAGTTTGGCAGTTTTATGACAGTTTTTGTACAACTTTTCCCACAAAAGAAATATGGATACCATTGAACGTGAAGGTATCAAAGTACCAAATGCTGTATTAATTAGTGGTTTTTCTGGTACTGAGACTGATGAAGAAGTTATTAAGTTTTTAGAAATGTATGGTTCTATTACACGAACAGTGAAACTTACTACTTCTGACCCTGACTTTAAAAATACAGCCGTAGTTGAGTTTGAGTATGGCACTGCTATTGAGTCAATTCAGGCTGAACTACCATGTCAAAGAGCAACATCTGACCCAAAGGTTGTTCACAAAATTCAGCTCTTATCCCCACTTTATAGTGATAAGTTAACAGCTGATCTGACCAAGTCTTTTCTCTTTGATTTAAAGGGAATTGCCAAAGCAAGCGGAATAGATTATGAGAAATTGTTGCTTGGTGAACTTAACAAACTTCAGGCCTCGGCTGCTGAAAGTGAAGGTATAGCTTCCACTGACGCTACTCCAGTAACTGAAAGTTTAACAGGTGATTCTGTTGTGACACAAACAAATAGGGAAACTCTCACAACTACCTCAAACTCTGATATTCCCAGTTCTCCAATCAACAGCAGACCAACTCCTAATTTAAATCCCGAACACTTGAGCACCCCTGAAGTCCAGAGGGTGATTGTCGAGCACATTGTCAGAAGTGCTGACACGTCCCAAACTTATCTGAACTCTTCCAAGTTCAGGTCGTTCTCTGGAAAATTTCCGTGCCCTAATACGGAAGTAGATTATGACACTTGGCGCAGTCATGTTGAGTTTTATCTTGCCGACTCTTCTGTTTCTGAAAGACAGGTAGTAAGAAAAATTATTGAAAGTCTCTTACCACCAGCCGCCAATATTGTCAAACATTTAGGCCCCTTGTCCAGCCCAAAAGACTTTTTGAGCTTGCTCGATTCTGCATACGGGAATGTAGATGATACTGATGAGCTGTTTGTGAAATTTTTGAGCACAAACCAAAATGCCGGAGAAAAACCTTCAACATACTTGCACCGGCTCCAGACGACATTAAGCAAAGTTGCTAAAGGGGGAGGCGTTACAGTCAGTGATTTTGATCGACAGCTTTTAAAACAGTTCTGTAGGGGGTGCTGGGATGATAACCTAATTGCCAGCCTCCATCTAGAACAAAAGAAATCCAGCCCACCTACCTTTTCTGAACTTCTTTTGTTGCTGCGAACAGAGGAGGATAAACAAGCAGCTAAGTCCACTCGCATGAAGCAGCACTTAGGACTTTCAAAAGTAAAGGTACAGTCCAACCCTTTAAATGTTTATGCAGACACTGAGTTTCAAGCTGCTGCTGCAGACAATTCTAGTAAAACGTCTACCAAGAAACTGCAGAAACAAATTGCTCAACTGCAAGAACAGTTAACTTACTTAAAAGCGTCCATGGTAAAGACAGTTGAAAAGAAAACTTAAAAAAAATGTCCCCCAAAGTTGCAAAGAAACAACAGCGGAAAGGGACACAAACACAGAACTCACCGCCGAAAAGTGAAAGCTTTGGCAAAGGTAACAAAAAGCCTCGCCCATGGTTCTGCTTTAACTGTGGCGAGGATGGCCATATAGTCCCCTCTTGTAACAGTGGCCCAAACCCCAAAGCTGTTGAAGCTAAGCGCAAAGAGCTTAGGTCAAAACAAAAGGCTTGGGAGAACCAATGTAACACTGATTTAAAACTAGTTCCTGTTTCAGTTGAGGGACAAACTGGAACTAGTAGCGACACAAGTCCCACTCAGAAACCCCAGCCAAAACAGAGTTGTACGCTAACGAGTAAACACCATTCTAGCTTTCCCAAGGGCTTAATAGGTAAGAAGTGCACTGCTAATATAAACATAGCTGGCGTTAGCTGCAATTCTCTATTAGATTCAGGGTCGCAAGTTACGACTATTTCACACTCCTTTTACCAGAGACACCTGGTTGATTTTCCAATCCAGCCGATCAGTGACCTAGATGTTGAGGGTGCAAACGGTCAGGCGGTACCTTATCTATGCCTAGGCTATGTAGAAGTTCCAGTTGGTTTTCCAAAAGAGTTTGTTGAGTCTGAGCCTCAAATTTCTACATTAGCTCTAATAGTACCTGATTTGCGCTCCAGCACAGACTTGCCAGTGTTAATTGGTACAAATGCCCTCGATGTTTTATATGAGGAACATTGTCGAGACACTCCCATTCTACCAGCTGTCTATGGCTATAGTCAGATTTTAAAAATCCTCGAGCACAGATACGAAACAAAGAGCACAGGGAAGCTTGGGCTAATGACACTGAGGGGCAACACACCTTATGTTATTCCAGCTCACGAGAAGGTCTGTCTTGAAAGCTACGCCCACTTAAGTTCGCCACTCACAGACAAATGGGCAGTAGTAGAGCAGCCAATGTCCTCAGCCCTTCCAGGTGGAATCTTTGTTGACTGTTGTCTTATCACAGTGCCAAGTCAAAGTCCTTACAAGCACCCTGTTTGGATAAGAAATGAAACCGATCATGACATTATGCTTCCTGGCAACTGTGTCCTTGCTGAACTGCATGTTGCAGACCAAGTCTTGGAAACTCAAAACCTGTCCAATACCAACGCAGCAGGTTGTTGTCGCTTGTCTGCAGACTCCTCATCACCGAAGGACCAGTTGACTTTTGATTTTGAAAATTCACCTCTGCCTGAGGAGTGGAAAAGTCGCATCACACAGAGTCTGAGTGCTTACAGTGATGTCTTCGCATGCCACGATCTTGACTTTGGCCATGCCACTAGAGTTAAGCATAAAATCAAGCTTAAAGACGAAACACCCATAAAACAGAGATCGAGGCCTATTCACCCAAATGACTACGAAGCTGTTAGGAAACACCTCAAAATGCTTCTCGATGCCGGGGTAATAAGACGATCAGAATCCCCTTTCTCGTCCCCCATCGTTGTAGTTAAGAAAAAGACGGGTGAGGTACGTCTCTGTGTGGACTACCGTAAGGTTAACGTACAAACGGTTAAAGACGCTTACGCGTTACCAAATCTTGAAGAGACCTTCTCCGCTCTCTCTGGGTCAAACTGGTTCTCTGTCATGGACTTAAAGTCGGGCTACTACCAGATAGAGATGGATGAGGAAGATAAGGCCAAAACAGCGTTTGTATGCCCCTAGGGTTTTATGAATTCAATCGAATGCCTCAGGGAATCACAAATGCTCCCAGCACCTTTCAGAGGTTAATGGAGAGGTGCATGGGGGGCGTTACTCTTAAGGAGGTGCTCGTCTTCCTAGACGGTTTGGTTGGTTTCTGAGGCTCCCTAGGGCAACACGAGCAGAGGCTAAAGCATGTTTTGGACCGTCTTCGTGAATATGGCTTAAAGTTGTCCCCAGAAATGTCGCTTTTTCAGACATCGGTTAAATATTTAGGCCATATTGTTTCAAGAAATGGCGTAGAAACAGATCCTGAAAAAGTAGCAGCCATTAAGACCTGGCCAGTGCCACAAAACTTGAAGCAACTCAAGTCGTTTTTAGGGTTCACCGGCTACTATCGCCGATTTGTTAAAGATTATTCAAAGATAGTTCGGCCCTTAAACGACCTTACATGTGGCTACCCACCTTATAGAAAAGTCCAGAAACGAACCGACACTTCTAAGTATTTCAACCCTCGAGAACCTTTTGCCGAGAGGTGGACATCTGTCTGTCAGTCAGCCTTTGAATGCATTAAGGAGAAATTAACATCCTCTCCTGTATTGGGCTTTGCAGATCCAAAGCTCCAATATGTTCTGCATACCGACGCCAGCTCTACAGGCCTAGGTGCCGCTCTTTATCAAGAGCAAGGTGGTAAAATGCGCGTCATAGCCTATGCCAGTAGGGGGCTGACACCAAGCGAAACCAGATATCCAGCTCATAAGCTAGAATTTCTAGCTCTGAAATGGTCCATTGTAGAAAAGTTTCATGATTACCTTTATGGTAATGAATTCACAGTTGTAACGGATAATAATCCGCTTACATACATTCTGACCACTGCAAAGCTTGATGCAGCTAGCTATCGCTGGTTAGCAGCGCTATCCACCTTCAATTTCCAAATCAAATACAGAGCTGGAAAGGCTAACCAGGACGCAGATGGCCTATCGCGAAGGCCCCACCAAACACTAGCTGCGGATTATGTGACATTAGAAGAGGAGAACCGAATACAACAACTCACCTCACGTCTTCTCGGATCCCCTCCTCGATGTAGTGATTTATGTCCTGATACTATTGCAGCAGTATGTCACAAGCATTTTCTCAATGAGAAAACCAAAGATTCACCTCATGTCATTCTTGTTGAGTCCTTGGCTATGAATGCTGATGCAATTCCTGATGTATACAGTGATGCTGAAACATCTGGTCAAGTAACTGTTCCCTTGTTTTCTGCTCATGAGCTTAAAGAACAACAAAGATCTGACCCGAGCATCAATCATGTCATTCAGTTACTTGAAGCTGGAGCAGATGTTCCACATAACAACAGAGAAACATTTGAAATAAAACTGATGCTCCGAGAATGGAAACGTCTTGAAATGAGGGATGACCTTTTGTTCAGGAGACGACAATGTGACCCAGATACAACTTACCAGCTTGTACTCCCTGTCTCACTTAGACCCACTGTTCTAAAGTTACTCCACGATGACATGGGTCATATGGGGTGGGAGAGGACTCATGAACTAGTGAGAGCAAGATTTTATTGGCCTAAGATGGGTCATGACATTGAGACAAAAATAAAGAACTGTGGTCGTTGTGTTCAAGAAAGTCCTTGCCTGAAAAGGCCGCGCTTTAGTTAATATTAAAACCACGCGACCAATGGAATTGGTCTGCATGGACTTTCTTTCGATTGAGCCCGATAGTAAGAGTACCAAGGACGTTTTAGTCATCACAGATCATTTTACAAAATATGCGGTGGCCTTGCCCACTCGTGATCAAAAGGCAACCACTGTGGCTAAAAATCTCTGGGAAAACTTTTTGGTTCACTACGGGTTCCCCGAACGCCTCCATAGTGACCAGGGGAGGGATTTTGAGTCACATGTGATTAAGGAACTGTGTGCTATTACAGGCATCAAAAAAAGTGAGAACCAGTCCTTATCACCCGAGGGGTAACCCGTAGAGCGATTCAATCGCACCCTCCTTAGTATGTTAGGTACTCTGAAGGATGACCAAAAGTTCATTGGCGTGATTTTGTCAAGCCTCTCACACACGCTACAACTGTTCAAAGAGTGAGGTTACTGGGTTTAGTCCTTATGAGTTGATGTTTGGCCGTAAGCCTAAGCTACCAGTTGACCTTGCCTTTGGGTTGCCCGTTACAGGGAACTCACCTGCATCCCATTCTCAGTATGTGCGCAGTCTAAAGGCTAAACTCGAAGAAAGTTACCAAATTGCCCTTGAAAACTCCAAAAAGTTGCAGAGCGCAATAAGAGCAGATTTGATAAGAAAGTCAGAGAATCCACTCTTGAAGCAGGAGATAGAGTTTTAGTCAAAAATGTCCGTTTGCGCAATAAACATAAACTTGCCGACAAATGGGAACGCATGGTGTACCGTGTTGTCAAGAAAATGGAAAATGTTCCTGTGTATGTGGTTCGACCAGAGAGAGGTGATGGTCCAAGTAGAACTCTTCACCGAGACCTTTTACTTGCGTGTGGTGACCTCTCAGACATTGAGGATGAAGTTGAGACAAGACCAAAACCTCCACGTAGACGCAAAACTCGACAAAGTCCTTCCGAACCACAGGACACAGATCTGTCAGAATCAGAGGAGGAGTATGAACCCATGCCAGGACAACCTTCAATCGAAACAGAGACATTCATTAAGATTTATGACAATAATCAAGACCAATCAAATGTACGAAACCAGACAACAAACTCGGATATTTCAAATGAACCACTCTCACTCAATAAGGATACCTCCTTGCACCCAACAGTTTCAGTTGAGACAGACACAGACGAGATGGACAATGAACAGGAAAATCAGAATGAGGCCGAATTACTCAAAGAGGAATCACATTCAGATGTCATGGAAGGAGGAGATGATGAAAACCAAATACAAGGAGGACCAGACGTTAATATTGTGGACACAGAGCAAAATGGTGATGTGATTGACCAACAAACAGAACAGACAATTGAAACAACAAATGAAACTCCCAATGTGAGAAAATCTGAAAGATTAAAGCGAGCCCCAGGACGGTTTCATTACCCTCAATTGGGTCAACCGCTGATATCTTTGCACAACGGTTCTTGGATAACTTTAACCAAGCCCTAGAGTCATTTAGTAGCTATGAAAACCATCAGATCTATGATGTTTAAACAAACATTTAAGTACATGACGGGACTCATGCTTATTCAAGGGGGGAGGGTGTAACACATGTAAACACATGGTTACTAATTTTATTGGAAAAAACCCTAGTTTCCAACACTCCCTGAAAGCACTAGTTTCCTAGTCCCCTTGAGCGCGTCATAGGCACGTGCTGCATGCGACCAGCAGAGCGTGTAGGAGAGCGTAAAGAGCAGGACGCATACAGAGCCCTCGAAAAGCGACACGAAGCCTTGTATGTGTTTTGTTCTCTCTCAATCGAACCGGGTGGAGAGAGTTTGTTTTCTTGGAAGCTCCGACTGGTTTTTAGTGGATCTGGATTTGATCTGGAAGCTGGTTTCGGACACGGATGGCGAGCCAAATCCAGTGAGAACTCTTGGTGGATCCAGAAGCAGTGTGGCCAACTGTTCTCTGGATGCGAGAGTAGATCTACAGACCCAACTACTTCAAATCACAGGATCCCAGATAAGAACAGATAAAAACACCTTTATCCCAAACGGATCACAATCCTGGAAAAGACTCCCGGGTTCACACGAATCAAACCTTAGAGACTTAAGCTTATTTTATTTTATTTTTAATTTGTAAAGAAAGTTCTACAATATTGTTTGCACTGTTTCTTGTAGTATTGTTAATTGTAATAAATCTGCCGGCTGTTCAAATTCAAATCTCCACAATTCATTTTACTCCTCCAGAACCTAGTATAAAATCTAGCACAGCTATATCAAGCTGGTGTTACAGTTGCTTTCATGGAAATGAGTGCTGTCTGCATTTTCCCTTTCAGAAAAAAGATAATTATCTTACTTGCAAGGAAATCGATTTAAGATCACGAATGGCTTCAGGAAATAAGGCAGTGAGTCAGGGCTGCTGCAATGGCTAGTGGTGACAGCACAACCCTTCGGAGTAGCGGTGAACCAGGCCTTTAAAAATCATGATTAACCAGGAAGACTGAATTCAGGCGTGGCGAACTGGCTAACAACAAGCTTTATGCTGAAAGGATTGAAACTAACATGACAAGACTAAGAGTAACTAGCGAAAGCATAAACAAGCATCTGTGATAAAGGGATAATTTTTAAGTCTTCAACCTGAGCACAAATAAAGCAGTATTTATAAACCATATGTGAAGCTTTAAAGACACCCTGACGGCTTCTATATCGATTAAGAAGGTGATGATCAGCCAGCTGTTGCTAAAGAAATCACGTCATTACGTGATCATCAGCAAGTGGGACCACAAAGGTTTTGGGACTTATAAGTGGTGTGACACACCCATGTTTGTGTTAAAGCAATGCGATAGAGCATAGCCATCAGTGATGATCTTAGAGCAGGGGTCAGCAACCTGCGGCTCGGGCGCTGCATGCGGCTCTTCGGCCTCCCTTGAGTGGCTCTTTGGCCTTGACAAAAAAACATGAAAATGAATAATGGTTATTTCTTAATTTAATTTTATTCATATACAATGACTATCCGAGTTACAACGTACGCAAGTTACGACCACCCGTACTTACGACCACGTCTAGCAGATGCCTATTATGAGTTTATTGTATATGTCTGGCAGCGCAGCATCTCAGCATCTCACGCTCACAGCATTCTACCGCTACACTCAGTAAGTAGATACCGTCGCAGTAACATCTCTTTTAAAGTACAATTTTTACATTAATTTACTGTACACCGTTACCATGGCCCCCAAGAGGAATACGCGTCACATGAATTCACAGCGAGTGCTGGGTGGTTTCGGTTTCGTTGTGTTAAATCTCTGATTTACAACCAATCCGACTTTACGACTGTTTGGTTGGAACCGATCGAGGTTGTGACTCGGATAGTGAGTGTATTATGAATTTTTTGTTGAACAGTTATCTTGGAGTTCGAGGTGATACTTTAACATCTAATTTTTGGAACTTTTTTTTTTTTTAATAATAATTTGTCAACTAAAATATACGTCACGTAACATCAATAGCCCCGCCTTTACCTGCAGGCTGGTTCTTCAGTGTGCGGCCCCTGCACTAACCATGAGTAAATCCCATAAAAGAAATGTATCAGCAGAAAATAGAGAGTTTAATTATGCATGGACAGATTTATTTGCATTCCACGATGTTGGCTTACCTGTGTGCTTGATATGTGGCGAGAAATTATCGAACAACAAGAAATGTAACGTCGAAAGACATTTTCAAAGCAAGCATTCAGCATTCGCTGAAAAATACCCAACTGAAGACGAGCGAGCGAGCGCAAGGCAACAGACATCACCAGTAAGTAAACTGATGACATCAATTCAGCTCAAGCATTTTCAATTGCTTGTGATGAGTCAAGGGATGTAAATGATATTGAACAGACAGCACTGTTATGCAGATATGTGAACGGTGATGGGCCGCAGGAAGAACTGACTGAACTCATCCCGCTAAAGGGCCAAACGTAGGGGCAGGGCATTTGTGAGGCTGTTTCGAGCTGTCTAAAAGCCAAAGGAATACAAACCACTCACCTGGTGTCTGTGTCTACTGATGGGGCAACAAGTATGGGAGGAGCACAGAAGGGCTTTGAATTTACTTCAAAAGTAACTGGATCGAGAGCTGATGATGTTTGCACTGCACCCTCCACCAAGAAGCACTGTTACATTCCCCCTGAATGTGTGGAGGTAATGAACCTCATTATCAAGCTAGTTAACAAAATAGTTGCAAACTGGTTAAATCACCGAGAGTTGTGTTCATTAATTAGAATAAGTTGACAACGCATGTTGCAGAACAGAGTCCGGTGGCTGTTCAGGGGAGAGGTGCTGTAACGCTTCGCTACCTGTCTGGAGCATGTAAAAACCTACTTGGAAAGCAAAGGTCTCAGCTATCCCGAACTGGGAGACCGCGATTGGCAGGAAAGGTTTTACATCATGGTGGATATGACAAGCCATTTAAACACCCTGAATGAAAATCTCCAAGGAAAGGGAAGCACAGCCCTGCAGATGGTGGAGGTTGTTTTGGCGTTTGAGCACAAGATGACGGTGTTTTCCAGAGATATACAGAAAGGTACGCTCTCTCACTTCCGCTCCCTGAGAGAGTTCAAAGAAGTGAACAATCAAATCAATTGTGATTATCTCCACCGTGCAATTATTACAATGCAAGCTGCATTTGGAGAAAGATTCAGTGAGTTCAGAAAGGAAAGAAAGAAAAAAAAAAAACACTCTTTCCTTCCCTGTCACATCCCTGGACATCGACCCTGCTGAACACATCCCCATTCACAGTAATAAGTAAGCTCGATCTAGAAATGAAACTGGCTGACATAGCGGATACAGATTTATGGGTATCCAAGTTCAAAGGCCTGTCAGCGGATTTTGAAGATGTCGCCCGTCAGAAGGCCATTTTCGCCAAACAGCACAAATGGGGTGATACTGAAAACCTCCCAAAACCCGACAAACTTGTTTTTGAAAGGTGGAGTGCCATTCCTGACACAGATGTGAACATGGAAAAAGTATACATTTGGAGTCCTGTCCATCTTCGGCTCAACATAGTTATGCGAGTAAGTTTTCTCAAGCATGAACTTCATAAAGTCCAAATATCGCTCCAGCCTCACAAATCAGAGCCAACAGACCTGTGTGAAGATCAAAGTTGCGTCTTAGAGACCCGACATAGGGAAGATCTACAGCAAACTTCAGAAACAGAAGTTTTAAACAGGTGAGAACAATAGAATTTAATAGGCTATTATTTTTCAAAAAAAAAAAAATGAAAACATTTATTTCAGCTGATGCAGTTTTTTTGTTTTTTTGTACACTCAGGTACTTCAAATACACACTGCACTTCTATTTGTTGTACAGTAGGCGCTTGACTATTTGCGGTTCTACACTCACGGCTTTGCATATTCGCAGATTGCTGAGCAGCTGTCACGTGATTCAAATTCAGCCAATGGCAGATCGCCTTCATGCTGATTGGTTGAGATGATGTATACGCCCCCTTTTCCTCATTTGTGCACAAGTTGTTAATGAGCTTTTTTTAAATGTGTTTTAATTACCAGTTAAGCTCTATGATGCCACTCAAATGCCAGCTGTCTGTCTTCCCTTCGGCTTTTTCCCTTTTACTCAGGAGTCACCACAGCGAATCATCTGATTCGCACGTTTGATTTGGCAGAGGTTTTTATGTCGGATGCCCTTCCTGACACAACCCTTTTCGCAAGGGACAGAAACATGCTGACGACTTTGCAGCTACTCTTTACGAAAGTCAGCAATGGTTCTTTTACATGCCTCACACCATAGACAGTGAGAGACATGGCCCGCCTTTGATAACCCAGTTAGCTGCACTGGGGGGGGACAGTGACAACCTTGTGGAGAGTGGGACTCGAACCCCCAACCTTTGGATCAGCGATCCAGCGCCCTATACCAGTAGACCACCACTGCCCAATACAACAAAACAAACGTCATTACCAACGTCATTACCTTTTTCTGGCACTTAGCTGGCGTTTGAGATGCCACTCAAACATCAGCTAAGTGCCAGAAAAAGGTAATGATGTTGGTTGTCTCTTATGAAGAAATAAGACTTTCTCCGGAAGAAATGGTAGTTCTCTCTGAAGTGCCTGAAGAGGAATAATCATCTGAACTGTTGTAAAACACTCCATTATTAAAGTATTTTTCAATTATTATTCTAGTACATTCCCTAAGTTAATATTTAGTGTGCGTGTGTGTGTGTATGTGTGTGTGTGTGTGTGTGTGTGTGTGTGTGTGTGTGTGTGTGTGTGTGCGTGCATGCGTGCGTGCATGTGTGTGATTTTATTTACTGTGGATTAGCATGTTTCTCATTTTGTTTTGTTTATCCAATTTATGACATTGCTTGTTCTTTTATGTCCTTTTTGTTATGGTCTGTGTTTTGGGGGACTTGGATTTTGGCGACTGTGCCTTGAACTAACTGTTTTCTCTCCGCTTTGGCTGAGAGGCGAGGCTGAGAGGCTCGGTGGCTCACACCTGAATTCACTATTCTCATCTACTCACAATAAACAAAAGCACACTCACCTCTATGTCAGAGGATTAACTCACATCAAGTCACGGCTTCTTTGTACTGTAATGCTCTCTCACTCTCTCACTCTAACTCTCTGTAATGCTCTCTCACTCTCTCACTTCTACCCGCTCTGGCTGAGGGGCATGGCTGAGCTGTTCAGACTGAATGCAGTTCATACCTGAATTCAGTCATCTCATGCCTCACAAATAATTCAATACGAACTGTATGGTACCTTCCTCTAGTGGGCATTTTTGAAAACTACAGTGCTGTATGGTTCAAAGAAAAAAAAAATTAAAGAAATTTCTAAGAATTTTTTTTTTACTGTGATATGTATTGATAAGGAAGGCAAGAGGAACAATGAGGTTACAGGGAGCAGAGATAAAGAAGGTGGAGGATTTTAAGTACTGAGGCTCAACAATCCAGATCAATAGAGAGTGTGCAAAAGAGGTGAAGAAGCATGTGCTGGCAGGTTGGAATGGTTGGAGAAAAGTGATCGGTGTGATGTGTAATAGGAAGGTATCGGCAAGAATGAAAGGAAAAGTGTACAAGATGGCGATGAGGCCAGTGATGTTGTATGGTTTAGAAACAGTGGCGCTGAGCAAAAGACAGGAGGCAGAGCTGGAGGTGGCAGAGATGAAAATGTTGAGGTTCTCTTTGGGAGTAACGAGGATGGATAGGATCAGGAATGAGTACATCAGAGGGGTCACATTTGATGGGTTAAGCACGGCACTGAATGATCACGTGACTTGAAGTAGCTAGCCTGTATCAGTGAACTGCCAATTCGTGTGTGCATAAACAAACGGAAGATAGAGACTGGCTATAAATTTCTATGGTGTCTCCAAAGTGCAATATGCAGAAGATTAAGACTTAAAAATTCTACGGTGTGTTCAAAGTGTGACTTTTTTTTTTTCGGGAGGTTGTCTGGAAATCGGGAGAAATTAATCTCCTGACGGGAGATTGGATTTATGCTTTTAAATCGGGAGACTCCCGATTGAATCGGGAGACTTAATAACTGTTAATGGGTACCAAGACCCCAGACGACTGCAAATTTCCGCGAAGTAGGATCGACCCCACTGACTGACATATGCGTACATGTATATGTGTATATAATATCAATAAATTCATATTCAATGCTCTGAATGCTTATAATAACAATTAAACATTCAAAAATAATGCATAAGATGTAAATAAAATATAAATACACACACACACACACACACACACACACACACACACACACACACACAGATGCGCATCATGTTTGTTGTGGGGTTTTGGGTTGTTTGTCGCATAATTGGCCTTGTTCTGTGGCATTTTCCTTAACTTTTCCCCTATTTTTCCTTAATTTCCTTTATTTTTCAATGAATATTTTTGAAAAACCGGCGATTGAATAAACCCGCCCGCAGAACCTGAAGCACGAAGTAGTGAGGAATCACTGTAATTGTACTAAAGCAATATTGTAAAGAAGATGAAATTCCTCCACAACAATGTAAGGGACTAATAAAATCATACGGAAAATGAATATTTAAAGCAATTGCTGCTAAAGGAGTTTCTAAAACCCATTATATGCTCTTATATAGTTTTTCATGCATGACATCATCTTTGATTCTGATTTACAGTACGTCCCAGAACAAGGCATGTGACAGTCAGTATTGCATTTATTTCAGAAAGATTAATATGATTTATAAAAATACAGCTCCACTTATGTACATGACGATCCTGTTACCTCTGATGAGCCGTAGGTCTTTAGTAACAAACTGTAGGTCCTTCTGCTATTAATTAGGTTTAAATGAATCATGCGGGTTTATTAATATAAAAAAAAAAAAAAAAAAAAAAAAAAAAGTTCACATGCAAAATAGACAACAGACTCCTACCGAGTACCTGCTGTTGTGAACACTTTAATAGGACAGTGTGTGTGTGTGTGTGTGTGTGTGTGTGTGTTTTATAGTCTCATTTCACAAGAGGTCCAGCATGGTGAAAAAGGACAGCAGGGTCATGCGTGTTAATTGGCACAGTGGAGAAGGTCAGAGAGGAACCGGTGGATAATTGGCTTGAACTAACAGGAAGAACACTATGTGTGACACTAAGTGCTGTTGTAGTATGATCTTTGGCTGCACACACACACACACACACACACACACACACACACACACACACACACACACACACAAATGTAAATGTCACATAAACAAAAAGAGGTATACCAGAGTTGTGACCAGACATTAATTATTACTCAGCAATATAGAAAAGAGTGGTGGTGTAGTGGTTAGGGTGCTGCGCTCATGATTGGGAGGTTGTGTGTTCAAATCCCATTTAGACCCCCCACTGTGCCGAGACCCCTGCGCAAGGTCACAACCACAAGTGTGCCTCTGTTCACCCAGCAGTATAAATGGTCAAGTCAGGTATGAGGGCATGCGCCGGGACGGCACTTCGCTGCATTCCACCAGCCACCTCCACTCATTCGGCCGTCTCCTGGCGATCGACCAGGCCTGTGCAGGGCCCATACCCCCCCCCGGCAGGGCAGCCCTCAGCTGCGACAACCACGTCACACGCGGTCGTCCCCGCGATCGGCTCCAGCCCCTAAGATCCCGATGTATAAATGGTACCAGTAAAAATATACTGGGAAGGTAACCTGCGATGGACTAGCGTCCCATCCAGGAGGAGCTGTACTCCTAGTCGCTTCCCGCTACAGAAACCGGGGATAAGCACCGGCCTGCTGAGCTCCTATGACTCGGGTGTAAAAAGCCCATTACTTTATTTATTACTTTATTACTTTATTTTGATATTTGTGGATTAATATGTCAGAACTATCAATTTTCAGAATTAAATTGAGAAGAGTAGAAAAAAGATTTGGAGGGGGGGGGGGGTGGGTGTTTGTTTTTTAAAGAAAATGTATTAAACGTAAATGTATTAAACCTGTATTTAATGAGGACAGGCATGACCAAGTGTATTACATATCTTAATACGTCACAAAATGTCATTAGTGTACATGACAGGGATTTCCCCTCCAGGTCCCATACCAGTACTTAGTTTGGAATTCCCAATCTCTATTTGAAGTAAAATTACACAATTCCTACAGTAAACTGATAGAAAATGTCTTTTAGAAAAGCTTGTTCGGAAAACACTCGGAATTCACTTTTACATGGCAGCTTATTATGAGAGTAATCAATTTAAATGCTGCAGGTTTATCAGATTTTCTCTCGGAGAATATGTTTCACAATCATGGAATTCTGAAAAAAGCATGTATTCAGAGCTTTCCATTCATCCATTCATTTTCTGAACCAGTTAAACCTAATTAGGGTCATGGGGAGGCAGGCACCCATCTCAGCCAACTCAGGGCGAGGGCAGAGTACCCTGGACAGTTCACCAGGCCATTGCAGGGCATAAATACACTGATAGCTATGCAGCTACTCTTGCTGAGAGTCAGCAATGGTTCTTTTCCGTGAACCTCTCACCACAGACAGTGAAAGACATGGCCGGCCTTTCATAACCCTGTTGGCTGCACTGGGGGGACAGTAACAACATGTTGAGAGTGGGGCTTGAACCCCCCAACCCCCAATCAGCACCTTTACTACCAGGCCACCGCTGTCCAGAGCCTGACAGAGCCTGACAGAGGAGCCCTATTTAAAGGACACATGTGGGGCAAATCTCATCTTTTAAATAGAAGATGTAAAATGAAACCGAGCTTTTAATTTTGTTTGTATGACAAAATGTAGACTGTGCTGAAAACTTTGAAAGTGTAAATTTTCATAATAATTTGTGTAAATGAAGATTTAAAGGATAAATATTGACAACTTACATTTACAGAAATGTTTGCTGCTCATGAGTTGATTTTGGAATAATAATGTTTTCTTTTTTTTTTTTTTCCACTTACCTTGATATTTTTTTCATATCTTGAAAATGCTGTACTGTTAAACACATTTTATGCACCGTTTCAAAGTACATACCCCCTTTCATGCTCCTTTTAAAGCTTATTTCAGATAATCAGAAAATCTGTAAAACTAACTAACTAACTAACTGATAGTTAGATAGTTAGAATGAATAAATAAATAAATAAACAAACAAATAGGCCCTGGTAACTGGTTTGGTGCTGGAGAGTCATAAATGAGCAGGTATTGTGCAACCCGAGAAAACAAAACATTAGGATGGTCTGAAAAAAAATACAAAACAAAAAAGAAAACAGTCTTTTTTCAATATCGTGCTCACTCACTTTCCGCGGTTAATTGGGACTGAGACTGGGACTGAGACTGGGACTGAGACTGGGACCCCTCCTGCGCGCCAACTGCCAAATTCCAGGAAGTAGGATCACAACCCCCCTCGATTGACGTATGCATGTATGTATGTATACAGGGATCTCTCACTTTCCGTAGTTAATTGGGATCGAGATCCGCACGCGACCATCGAAATCCACGAAGTAGGATCACCCTCAAAACAACCCTGACTGACGTGTACGTACATGTATATGTGTATATAATATCAATAAATACATATTCAATGCTATAATTCGTATAATAACTATTAAACATTCAAACATAATGCATAAGATGTAAATAAAATATAAATACACACACATACAAATGTGCGAGCGCGCAGATGCGTATGCACACACTCAGATGCGCACCTCACAATAATGTAACTGGTTTTGATGGGAGATTTTGGGTTGTTTTTTGTTTTTGTTTTTTTGTTTTGTTTTGCATAATTGACCTTGTTTATGTGGCATTTTTCTTAACATTTCCCTCTATTCTTCCTTGATTTACTTATTTTGTAATTCGATGAATATTAAAAAAAAAAAAAAAAAAAAAAAAAATGCGATGCACTGAAGTCGTATGAATTGAAGCGTGAAGTAGCGAGGGATCCCTGTGTGTCAATAAATACATATTCAATGCTATAAATGCTTATAATAACAATTAAACATTCAAAAATAATGCATAATATGTCAAAAAAAAAAAAAAAAAAAAAATATATATATATATATATACACACACACACACACACACACACATAAAAAAAAGTAAGTAGTTTTGATGATTTTTTTTTTTTTTTTTTTGCATAATTGGCCTTGTTTTGGTGCATTTTCCTTCATTTCCATTTTTTTAAATTCAATGAATATTTAAAAAAAAATAATAATAAATAAAAAATAAACCGCGATGCACTGAGGCCGCTTGAATTGAAGCGCGAAGTAGCGAGGGATCCTTGTACTTGACTTGCATTTTATTGCACATAGCATGAATGTGAGATATTTAATGATTGTCACCTTCATTCCAATTGTCAATACACATTGATTCCTGCATTTCAAGCATGGAACACATTTGAAAGCAACCCAACAAAAGTTGAGATGGAGCAATTTGGTTTATAAAACAACCACTACTCAAGCTTAGGCTCTGCTGTCTCCTAGAGATGGCACTTCATAAAGGACTGTCATTCATCTTTAGATAATATAACCACAAGGGGATACAGTCACAGATGCCAGTTAAAAGTTTAGTGGGCAAAAGGAAGCTTAAGGTTATCTAGGATGGATCATCGAACAGTGGAAATGTGCATTATGAGTGAACAAATCAGTATTTCAGGCCTTTCTTGGAAGAAATAAGTATGTGTGCCTAACCTGAGACAACCCCCACCCCACCCCCATGCATACTGTTATGAGAAACAAGTCACAAATTTTGGTTTTAGCGACACATATCCAGATGGCCCCTACGTCTGGATGACTGTGTGTCTACATTAGCTCTTCCTTCACAATGGTCCTCTCTCCAATTTCCCCATGGCCCAATAGATGACAAACAGTACAATCAATGAATGAATTCTAGCCATTTTTTTTATACAGAGTCCTCCAATTTACAGAAGCTGAGAAGTACTAGAACAATTGACTGATGCACAGTTTCTCAGCCTGTTTCTTCATTATTTCCTGACAAATTAAAGTGACAAAAAGTCTCTGAAATTGATTCTAACTGTTGAATTTGCATTTGGCAGCTGTTTGCGGAAAATCTCAATGTGTTCCAAAGATGTGCCAATATAAGTAAAACAGGCCATCATTAGGCTGAATAAACGGCCTATCAGGAACATACTCGCCACTGCCAAGAGTAGCAGCGTTTTCAGCAGCTCTGTGGGTGACTTGCTTTTTTTTTTTTCTTTAATTATAAATACTATGGATATGGACCCTCAAACACCAAGAATCAATTATTTGAGGAATTACTGGCCCTGAAAAGGTCCCGAGGTAGTGCAGTTCCACATTTACCTGATGAAGTGAGAAGACCGTACTGTGGATGCTGCGCTGGCGCTAAGCTAAAAGCTAAGTGGCTCATAAAGAAGCAGCGCTACATACTTGCGGCACCATTAGTTATAAAAAAATAAAAATTTACAAGGAGCGCAGTATGTTGTACTTATGTGAAACTGGATGCCAATGTGGAGCAGCCCGGCTTCAACACTGTAAGCGCAGACAGAGGCACAAAAGATTGCATGAAGCAGAAAGGAGGAGATCCAGTCTCTCTGCTCTTTGTGGCAAACTGACACAATCGGGAGTAGGTTCACACCTAGTGGACTAGATCCATGATTACATGACAGGCAGACCTCAGTGTGTGCGACTGGAGGACAGTCGCAAGTCAAACATGATAGTCAGCAGCACAGGAGCACCACAGGGGACTGTACTCTCCCCAGTCCTGTTCATGCTGTACACCTTGGACCTCCAGTACAACTCCGAGTATTCTGATGTGCAGAAGTTTGTAGATGGCACTGCTATTGTAACCACCTGCACTTCAACACCACCAAAAAAAAAAAAATGCGATGGCCTGCTGGGTAAAGGAAGCATTAAGAAGAAGGACGCTTCCCAACTGGACAAACTGGTGAGGAAGGTGGGCTTTGGAAGGTGGGATGGAACTAAACAGTGTAGCATTTGTGGCAAAGCGACGGGTGCTGAGTCGGCTCCTGTCAATTATAGAAAATCCACTGCATCGACTGCACAACATAATCACCGGACAGACGAGCAGCATCACAGGCAGACTGCTGCCATTGCCCTGCTCCACTGACATACTGAAGAGATCATTCCTTCCTTATGCCATCAGACTTTTTAACTCTAGCATGGGGGAGACGCTAGCACAACACACACACACACACACACACACACACACACACACACACACACACACACACACCTGGCTTGCATTGCACCACTCACCACACACCACACACCTTAACCTGCACAAAAATGTTGACACTGGACTTTTAAAATGATTTGCTCTGGACAGCCAATTACCAGGTAAACAAAAGAGTCTGCACCACACTATCACCTCCCACAGCACACCATGCAGCTTAATCTAAACATGAATCTTTACACTGCCCTTTTGTTAATCTCTGCACTAGACCGGCGATTTTCACCATTACAATATGATATACAATTCTTATACTTTCAACAATGTCTGCCTCAAGTTCTTTGAATAACCTGTCTGTCTGTCTGCCTGTCTGTCTGTCTAACTGTCTGTCTGTCAAAGAACATTTAGAAGTTGCTAACTCAACAATTTGGCGCAATCTGAAAAAGAAGGGACACTGACAACCTCACCAACAGTCGGGAAAGCCACAGAAGACAAAACTGAATGATACTATAATTCTTTTTTTTTTTTAATGGAGTAAAACCTATTCACAACACCCAGTCAAATCAACACCGCTCTCAATGAGATCTTATGATCGTCAGTCTACAATCAAGAAACTTTGCTGGAAAGCCTTCACAGTTCTGAAACAAGATTTTTGGATAGGAGAAACCAAATTTAACGTGTGTCAAAACAAATAGAAGAGTATGGAGACGGAAAGGAAGACATTTCTTTCTTTCTTTCTTTCTTTCTTTCTTTCTTCCTTTTGGCTTTTTCCCTTTCTCGGGAGTCGCCACAGCAAATCATCTGATTCACACATTTGATTTGGCAGAGGTTTTTACGTCGGATGCCCTTCCTGTCACAACCCTTTTAGCAAGGGACAGAAGCACGCTGACGGCTTTGCAGCTACTCTTTACAAAAGTCAGCAATGGTTCTTTTACATGCCTCACACCATAGACAGTGAGAGACATGGCCCGCCTTTGATAACCCAGTTAGCTGCACTGGGGGGGTGGAGGGCAGTGACAACTTGTGATCCAAAATATCCCACATCATCTGTCAAACATGGGTGACATGGAATGTATGACTGACAGTAGGTCACTGGTGTTTACTAATGAAATGGTTACGAATACAAGATGCAGAACGAATTCTAACAAGTGGAAACAGGGATCCCTCGATACTTCAATTCATGCGGCTTCAGTGCATCGCTTTTTTTTTTTTTTTTTTTTTTCAAAGAAATAAATATTCACCCAGTAACCCTATTGCAGGAAGTGGTGGTCTAGTGGTAAAGTACACTGGATCGCTGATCCAAAGGTTGTGAGTTCGAGTCCCACTCTCCACAAGGTTGTCACTGCCTCCCCCACAGTGCAGCTAATTGGGTTATCAAAGCCTGGCCATGTCTCTCACTGTCTATGGTGAGAGGTTCATGTAAAAGAACCATTGCTGACGTTCGACAAGAGTAACTGCAAAGCCGTTGACGTGTTTCCGCCCTGTGATGGCCTGGCGAGCTGTCCAGGGTGTACTCTGCCCTCATCCGGAGTCAGCTGGGATGGGCGCCAGCCTCCCCGTGGCCCTAATTAGGATTAAGTGGTTACAGAAAATGAACTGATCATGATGAACTAAATACTAGTAAATATTCATTGAATTAAAAAATAAGGAAATTAAAGAAGAATAGGGGGAAAGGTTAAGGAAAATGCCACAAAAACAAGGTCAATTATGCAAAAAAAAAAAAAAAACTAAACAAACACAAAACAAAAAACAACCCAAAACCTCCCATCAAAACTACTTACATTGTTGCATCAGTGTGTGCACGGCATCTGCGCGTGTGCGCATGCGTATTTATGTGTGTCGTCTTCTTCTCATGCAATACCATCTGTATGTTTGTGCATTTATATTTTATTTACATCTTATGTTTTTTTTTTGTATGTTTAATTGTTATTATAAGCATTTATAGAATTGAATATGTATTTATTGATATTATATACACATATATACACGTATACATCAGTCGGGGTGTGTGGGGGGGTGGTGATCCTACTTCGCGGATTTCGATGGTCGCGTGGGGATCTCGGTCCCAATTAACCGCGGAAAGTGAGCGATCCCTGTAGTGCTATAGTTTCTGCTCAGATTCAGTCAAATAACTGGTACAGATGTGATTTACAGGACAAGTGGATAATCACACAAAACAGAGAAAAAGCATGTTTACTTATAGAAAACAAAACAAAACAAAAGGACAAACAAGCAAGCAGCAAGGGCAAGTAAAAATAATACAGTAAAACCTCCGCTGACGAACGCTTAAGCTCACGAACTTTTCGCCTCAAGAACATTAAATTTGCGAGCATATAGTCTCTGCTGACGAACTAGTTTTCGGCGGACGAATCAAACCACGCGGTCGAACAGCGCCACGGTGGCGGCCACGGGAAGCTGACGCACGCTCATGGCGTCACAGTTCGTCACCCCCTTTCTTTGAATGCGGAAGTGGCTAGACATTTTGGACCATATTGAGTGTACTTTTGCTATTATGGGACCAAAAAAGACCCCACCACAGGCGGAGATCATTGAAAAACACGAACGAGGTGTGCGTTTGTGTGACTCAGCGTCCCAGTACCAGTACGCTAAGTCTACCATTGCTACCATCCTTAAGAACAAGGAAGCTATTAAGGGTGCGTGTGTGGCTAAGGGTGTTTCCAAACAGTAGGCGTTTCCAAACTCTCCTTCCAAACGGTAAGTCCCTCCCTCCCTCCTCCTCCCACTCCATTCCATCAAGCCATCAACTACCATCACAAAGGTAAATAAAACCACTTTATTATACAGTACAGTTTATTTCTTTAATTACAATACAATAGACATTTATTATACATAAAATAAGGTACATTTTTGTGTAGTTTTAAGGCTTATTTAGTAGAAAATTATGTTTTATGGGGACCTGGGAACGGATTATTCTCATTTTAATGGTTTCTTATGGGAAATAAATGTTCGGAAGACGAACTTTTCGCCTTACACACACTTTCTGGGAACCAATTATGTTCGTGAGCAGAGGTATCACTGTATAATGTAATAATAATGTAACACTTTTTGCAACACTTTTTAAGCATATTTAAATTAAAGCTAAAAGACGACACTACTAATTCCATATTGCTTCATTGCAAATACATTGTGCTGGTGTACAGAGACAACAATTATGTAAATTGTGATATGTTCAAATGCCTCTGAAGCCATGTTGTGATAGAATACAAATGAAGAATCATTACATAGTATCACTACTATTAATCTTCAGCTGTACAATAAATTTCAGTTGTGGTTTGAGAATAAAATGACTATCAGAGATTATTTAGCATACTGTGTAATGCGTGGCGCTTTAAAGACTCGTGCTACTGTTTTTATGACAGTATCAACTCTCTGAGGTTTATATTATCTGCAAAATTTTAATACAGTGCTCCAGCCGTAGCTGACACCTCTGAATCATGTCTCACTTTGCAATTGAAACACACACATTCATAGACAAATAACAGCACACTTGTGTTTTTCAGACAAGACAGCCTGCAGAGACTGCCACCTCTGCATATTAATTCCACTTAGGACTCCTTTAGGTTGGCAGAAGAAGGGCTTTGCACACACCAGGGTGATGCATTACTTCTCCAATCCCCGAGGTGATAAAGATCTATATAGGCCTGCCAATGCTAATCACTCATCATTGGCAGATTTGTCTCAAGCTTTTAATTAAAACAGTCTGACTTCATTCTCCCCCCCCCCCCCAAGGTCAAAGGTGACCTCATGGACCATATGGACTAATAAATCATTCAAGCAAGAGAAAATTGATAAGTAGTTTGTTAGATGGAGCAGCGAATCGAGCAGTCTAAGTTCACCTGTTCACAGGGGTCGATAAAAGAAAATATAAACGAAGAGCCCAAAACACAGAGGCTTCCGTTATTGTTTAAATTATTATTCAGCAACATTTGTCTGATAGTTCAAGATAACCTGTATCTAAATTTAAAAGATGTTCACTGAGCACTGTTCTATTAATATCTAAAATATCTTCACATAAAATTATACCAGAACAAACGCATCATACAACAGGTAACACAACAAAAATAACGTCTGTTGATTTTTAAATCGGGTTTTAATGTATTATGTTGTCTCGACAATTGTTGCCTGTTTTTGACTCTGATTTGTAGTGAATTTCTATTTCTATATTTTAGACATGACAACTAAATAACTAGCTATACACGCCTCTGACACCAGGCATCATTAGCCACAAAAAAAAAAATAATAATAATAATTTTATATAATCATTTTAAGTTGAAGTTAGAAGAAGCACTACAACTAATTAAATTTAAGGAGCCTTAGCCTTTTCATAATTTCTGGAAGAAAACGTAATGGCTACAGGAGAGTGCGGTAAAATGATCAGTGGGGAAAGACGTTCACCCACTGTTCCTATCGAGGAAAATACATCGACAGACTTGTGCCACCTACTGTTGAATGTTTACTCTTCCTGTGAAATATCACCAGAACATTGATTTTCGACCGTCTGAGTAAACGTTTGGCATCGCAGATTATTTCGCACCTTCTTGAATATTACAGGCGAGATTGCTATATCTATTAATTTGTAATATTTAGGCAATAAAACAAGCAAATCTAGTTCAAGGTGATTTTTTTTTAATGCCTCATGCCTGCAGTACTCTAAAAATTAATATGGCTCCCTATGGGGCAAGATGATCAGGGGGATCATCTTACCCCGTGCTCTTATGCAATTACATATAGACCATGATTTGTATGGAAATTTATGTTTTTGTTCTAATTTCAGAATATAATGTATGTATAATTATTTTTAATATAGTATTAAAAATATTACACCTATGTTTTTCAGGTAGTAAAAAGACCAGTTTTCCAAAGGAAAACTAAGAAAATATACGATAATAATAATAACAACAACAACAATAATAATAATAATAATAATAATAATAATAATAATAATAATAATAATAATAATAATAAATGTTATTGAGATAAGTAATTTGATGAAGTCCATAAATCATGTAATGCTTGTTCTTTGCAGTAAGAAATGTCACATGAAGGTCTTATTGGTAAAGCAATGTTTATAATTATGATCATTTTCAGTCCTGCGTCCAAAATGTGAAAAAAGGGATCATCTTGCCCCACTCTCCCCTAAATGAAATCATTATCCAGACAGAAATTATGACGATGGACGAGAGCTTTTCAGTATGAACCATTCTAAAATGTTTATAGTTATTTTTTTTGCAAAAAGCCAATATTCACAATACAAGCCTTGAGCAATCACCTTTGACAGTAACGACCAACTGAAATCTACTTCAATGTTTCAAAGATATTAGATACAAACAACCCAAAAGTGGGGTCTCTCTCTCTCTCTTTCTCTCTCTCTCTCTCTCTCTCTCTCTCTCTCTCTCTCTCTCTCTCTCTCTCTCTCTCTCTCATTCTCATTCTCATTCTTCTGAGTTCTGGTCCGGTTATAAATACATAATGTGTGAGATTAAATTGGCATAAATGCATCAGCATTCCTAAGAAGCTGTAGATTGCAACAATAAAATCTCTATTTCCTTTGCAGCCTAAATTC
>CM045744.1:33926475-33931475 GCA_024760905.1 Plotosus lineatus | reverse complement strand
CCCGGTCACAAATGG
This sequence comes from Plotosus lineatus, assembly GCA_024760905.1. Lineage (NCBI taxonomy): Eukaryota > Metazoa > Chordata > Actinopteri > Siluriformes > Plotosidae > Plotosus > Plotosus lineatus. The sequence goes on along the minus strand of CM045744.1, from coordinate 33,931,460 downwards.
CTGAACATCAATTCCAATCACGATTCAAACTTGCAATCTCCAGGTTTATGATCACATACCTTATCGCTGCACCACTCAGGACCCATGTGCAGTTTGAAAAATGTCAATATTTCTCATGTAAGAGCATACTTAGGATTTGAAAGACAGATGTTCTGCAGATGTTCTGGCAGTGACAATGCTTTGGATTAGGTAGTGTTTCCATCACAAGAAATTTAATTATCTGGGTCATGTCAAACTTACACAATTTTAACAAGATTGTTCAAGATGGATGAAGATGGCTTTAGATTTGTGAAGCTGTAGATCAGCCCACACAGTCTCTAGGTCATCACCAATGTCTCCAGGTGGGTTAAAAGAAAAATCACTCCTGATGTACATAGGCACACCTCCTCCTTCATGGTTTTGGTCGTGATGTTTTCCCACCTCTGAATCCGTGACAGTTGAGTCTAGCAAGGTCTCAGTTATGCCGATCAGAGCTACTGAACTGCAGAAGCGAGAAGACATAGATCATCCAGTTTGGGTAGAACACTACACACATTCAAGGGTAAAAGGTTTAGGCACTTCAATTATAAATTGTCATACTCAGATGTTTGGATTGATTAGGGGAACACATCCTGTCTAGCAAGAATATCACAGATATGGACACTGTTTTCAAATAGGGTAACACAAAATTGTGATAAAGAGCACTTAGTTCAAAACCACTTATCCTCGTGGTTACCAAGACAACTGCATTCTGACAGGGTCAAATGCAAGCACCTACTATAGGACTAAGTGTTACACTGTAGGGCAACTTGATCACTTCTGATATTATTGGCACACACTCCAAAACGAATCATAGGGTTGGCATTTACCTTGGATTTATCTAATTGTATCCGGGCATCCCCTGGCATCATGACCAGCAGAATAAACAAGTAGCATTCATGTTTGACAGTTTGTTTTCTCCATGCTTGTTTATGTTTTGAGCACCACCACTTCTGGTGAGAACCAGTTTCCCTGCCAACCACTTTTTCAAAAAACAATATGACAGAAGTGAGACATTATCTCTCCAGATCTCAGTGATCCAGAAAAAAAAAAAAATCCACTGCTGGAACAAGTCTCAGTTAACGATCTTGGAGATAAACCTCATGCAGAAAAATTAAATAATCAGAACTAGATTCCATGAATGGTGGCAGATGATGATCCATGCAATGCAATGGCCATTGAAGCAATGCCTATGTGCACCAAATTGGTGCAAGAGCTTGTAACAGTTCATATAAATACTCAGTTTTTTTTTTTTATGTAGAAAACGATGAAGTACACCCATTACCAATAACTGAATTAACCATACTGATGCTTAAAGTTCATCCACTTCTTGAGAGAATACTTATGACACTAATGACACATACTTATTTAGCCTACAATAACCACTGGCACATTGGCTAGATAGCAAACAGAATATATCCTCAAAAAACCCCTAAACTAACAAAAAACAAAAAACAACCCAAAACCTCCCATCAAAACTCGTTACATTTTTGTGAGGTGCGCATCTGAGGGCGTGCACACGCGTGTCTGTATGTGTGTGTATTTATATTATGTTTACATATTATGCATAATTTTTGAATGTTTAATTGTTATTATAAGAAATTATATCATTGATATGTATTTATTGATATTATATACACATATACATGTACGTATACATCAGTCAGCCTTCCCTTGGGGGGGGGGGGGTGACATTCTGGTCACATGGCCACAGTTACCCACTTGAAATCATTGACAATATGTTTTCATCAGAGTAAGTACTAAATAAGCCGTATTTCTTATCATAGACATAAGGACATCACATTTAAACTGTAAATAGACAATTACCGTATTTGACGTAAAAAGCGCCGTGCTCCAATAAGCCCCCCCTCCCCCCCAATGTTTTGATCTTACGTCTAATAACCTCCCATGCGTGCTGGTCGCAAAATCGTAGATCAAACTTACCATTTTTATTCAATCAGTCTCTGTAAGCGTAAAATGAGGCGTTCACTGCCTGTCAAAGTGAGTTTACAGGGTATTTCAAGACCCCCTGCCACTGGGGATATAATGTTCATCAGTAACAACACGTTTGATTGTTTTGCTGTGCTTTTAAAAACAGGAAATATTTTGCTGTGTTCTCTTGGTAAATGTTTAACAACCAATGAAGCATTAGAAACTGCTACAGCAAAACTATGGGATGCTCTGAATGAATGGAGCGATGAGCCAGATATGGACTTATCAGAAAGTGATGATGAGTATTTTTCACCCCATTCTCCTTCTCACTAACTTCATAAATTTAAATATGTTCCTAGCCATGTGCTTTTGTTTATGTTTGTGTTGATTGGTTCAATGTGCCATGTGCTAAAGTTGACATTCGTGTTGATTGGCTTGATTTTATTTCCGGGAAAATGTTTAAAGGAACAGCACCCGGAGGGAAAAGTAAGGGGTATTTTTTTATAATTTATGCTGTTTTCTGTTTATGTTCAGCTTTCATGTAAGTAGTTTGGTTGATACCACAAAATGAATAACACAAATACCAGTAAAACTGTTTTATTGTTCTGTTATTATTCATGTTTTCCATCTCGCTGGTAATAAGCACTTACCATTCCACTCCGCTGGTAACATTTTAATAAGCACCCACCCAGTCCAATTTTTAAAGTGCCCTGAGCACTTATCACATCGATTACGGTATAATAAGTCAACATATTCAGAATATAGCAAGGATTGCCATTTTTGTATATGCTAGTGGAGTTGATGTTTTTTAGCCAAAAAATACTCAATATGTAAGATATGAAGGAATTTTTGTGTTGATTTTATCATCTTGATATTTGGAACAACGTGGCTTACTCCATTTTTTTTTTATTTATGAAAACAGGAATTATATAATCTGCTCCTAAGGAAAAGTTAACAAAGAGAAAATGTGGCGGTCATCTTGAAATTGAGGTCATGTGACCGAAATCTGACCTCGGTGACCTCAAAAACATTTTTTTTTTTTTTTTTTGGAAAGGCCTCATAAACTTAATATAGCATAAGAATAACATGTAATTTCACCAGAAAATGCATGGCATTTTGAGCTTTAACTTTGGGCACGTCTAGGGTTACAGAAGTTATTTTTCAGAATGATCCACAACCCCTTGCAAAAGGTTAAGGAATATTTTTATTTTATATCACAGACATACCATAATCTATGGCACAAATGCTTAATCTTAGGGTTACAGGGAGTTCGTGCCTATCTTAGTCAACACTGGGCAAGAGCGGGGTACATACTGGACAGCTCACCAGACCATCGCAGAGCCAACAGACATGTGCACACACTCATATCCACACCTTGGGGCAATTTGAAACAGCAAGTTAGCCTAAAGTGCATGTCTTTGGACTACCAGAGGAAACTTGAGTTGCCACCATACCGCAAACACTTTTCGAAAATTGTCCAAAGAAAATTGACCTCTAAATCCACCATTTGTGCGAAGTGCTGTGGGACATGGAACCCCCATCCTGCATCATTTTGGATTAAGACAAAATAATATTACTATGATTTAATGTTATGGCTGATGCTGATATGTAAAGCATGCTGATGATAAAAGAAAATCAAAGCAGCACTCATTCAACATTAATTAAACTTTAACATTACAATTAAAGTTAAACAGTCATACCAATCATACTGCTTAATTTGTTTTATTCATCAACCGTGACAAACTGAATAGTCACAAGCTCACGCTTTTGAGCTCTTTCACTTGAGTATGGTTCTGTTACTTTCACCTTCACTGCTTTATGTCGCTCCACTCATTGATCTTTACTCAGGGGAAATCATGCTTTATTTTGTCATAAAACATTTGTTCTGTGCAGGGATTTAAACACGAACTGTTTACTTTTGATTTTGGTCATTTTGCATTTGGGTTTCTAGACACATTCCTTCTTCTAATAAAGATCAATGAGTTGCCCTAGGTGCTTCCATGCTCAAAATCAAACAGTGTGAATTGGTAAATATTTAAGGTACACACAGTATGCATCAGGATCCTAATTTTCCCCAAACATTGTGTATAACATAGTGTGTTATATCTGATAAAATTGAAGAACATTTGGTATACAGGGATCCCTCACTTTCCGCGGTTAATGGGGACCGAGATCCCATCGAGCTCGGCGATTTCTGAGAAGTAGGATCGACCCCCTGACTGACTTATATGTACATGTGTATGTGTATATAATATCAATAAATACATATTCAACTCTATAAATGCTTATAACAACAATTAAACATTCAAAAATAATGCATATGATGTAAAAATATAAATATACACACATACAGACGTGTACGCGTACACTCAGATGCGCACCTCACATAAAAATGTAAGTACAGTCGGCCCTCTACTTACGAAACCCTTTGGGTATGAAAACTCCAGGTTAGGAAAAACATTTTCCTAAATTTTCATCCTCTTTTTACGAAAAGCGCCAAACGAGCCATTCAAAAATTCAAACGCACCATTGAAAATTCAAACCATTCGCGAGTTGCTCTCTCATTGGCTGTCTCCCAACATCCCGCCCGGCTGGCTTCCCATTGGCCAGGAGGCAGCTGACCTGTACCCATACTTCCTGTACCCATACTTCCGGTTTGTCACACACGTGAAGGAGAGTTGAACAGGGCTGTTGGTTTGTTTTGAGATCATTGCAGCGTTACATTTTTGTTATCGCCGAAACCTCTCTACAATCGGGACGATGTTGAAGCAGAAGGAGACCTTAAAGCGGAAATAGAGTTACAGAGGTGATTATTTCAGCACAATATTGAAGCTGATGGAGCATGAGCAGAATGCTCCGTGGAATAAGACCTCCGATCTCAAAGGAAGCAAGTTAATATTGAATCAGGACCTTTGATCTTTTGAACAGGTATTGTAATTCCGATTTAAATACAACATCCCGTCCATTTAAACATTTAAATAGAATTGTTCCGTCAGCTGCGTGTTGCGTGTGGGCGGAGTTCGTATTTGGCAAAA
>CM045744.1:33823975-33923975 GCA_024760905.1 Plotosus lineatus | reverse complement strand
GAAGAGAAAGTCAGAGATAAGTTTGACATGCGGTACACTAGAGTCAGGAAGTAAACAGGAACGTGTGACGGGTACTGAGCATGTGCAATGTGAGCATGTGACAGAGTTCACCAATCAGGGTGTTCGTTTCAGATCTTTCCTTAGCGACTAGCCTGCATTCTTTATGTGAATATCGTCTTTATAATCTTTATTTTATTCACTGAAATTGCATTATAATATTAAAAGAGTATCCTAAATGGAGAGACAACTTCACGACCGTTCTTCTGGTGTATGGATTATAGTGTATCTTGTACCAAACTCGGTGAATAATTGCAAAGAAAACCGGTAAGTTTGCTACGATTTTTATCTAGTTTTATGAGGGTCCTCGTCAGAAAAATGGAAATAAAAGACATTTTTAGTGAGTTTTAGTCGATTTCACTTCAGCAAGTCATAGTTGAATACTTGTTTTAATGGTTTATGCAAAAATCCGAATTTCGATTAAAAAATGACCACTTTTACTTTTTTGGTCATTTTCTCGAAAGTAGTTCGTGCGGCAAGCGCCTACATTCGGTGGAGCGCCTCACAAATGTTTAAATGGTTCAATAAATAAATTTATTTAAACTTTTAACAAATATTTCATACAAAGTTGGCGTACTTTTATCATTTTTAAAGGGTTTATGGCGTCGTCTTGGGAGCCGTGGCACGAATCAGGTGTTTTCCATGTAAAATGCACCTAAAAAGGCGCTGGAACGGATTAATTCTGTAAGTAGGGGGCCGACTGTAGTTTTGATGGGGGTATTGGTTGTTGTTTTTGTTTTTTTGTTTGTTTGTTTTTTTGCACAATTGGCCTTGTTTTGCCGCATTTTCCTTAATTTCCCCCCTATTTTCCCCTTAATTTCCTTTTTTTTTTTTTTTTTTTTTTTTTTTTTTTTTAATTTCTCAATGAATATTTTTGAAAAAGCCACAATGTACTGAAGCCACAGAAACTGAAGCATGAAGTAGCGAGGGATCAGTGTACATCGAAAACCACAGTAGAACATTTTGGGAAAGAATTAAATATTTTTGAAAATATATAATAATGTGACATTCATGTCACATTTCCAGGAAATGTGCATTGTTTTTGTACAAATTTGAATACCTGTTGGAACACCATTCATTCATTCATTCATTTATTTTCTGAACCACTTAATCCTAATTAGGGTCACGGGGAGGCTGACACCCATCTCCGCTGACCCTGAGCGAGAGGGCAAAATACACCCTGGAGAGCTCACCAGTCCATCGCAAGGCAGAAACACACTGATGGCTATAGAGCTGTTTACAAAAGTTAGCAATGGTTCTTTTACATGAACCTCTTACCATAGACAGGGAGAGACATGGCCGGCGTTTGATAACCCAGTTGGCTGCACTGGGGGAACAACATCGATACGCATCGATAGAAATTTTGGGGTGACATTAGTACAGATTACATTGACATTGGATTAAACAGGAATAACATCCACCACATTGGGTACACAATGGAACAAAATTGGCTGAAACGTCTGACCCACACTAGAATATAATTGGCGCACATCATGATCATATCAGTATCATGTGCGAGCAACTTTAGTTTCTGGTTTAGTTCTGGTAATTTTGCAGAGCTTCACATCCAATCAGCTGAAATAAATCACATAATTAGGTCATGTGATCACATCTGTTTCTTTGTTGGGGGAAAACTACTTGAGTGAAATGCAATACAGATGGGTAATAGGCAGCATCATGAATACACTGATGATGTCATTAAACTCTGGCAGTTTGAAGCTATCGAAGAAGACAGGAAACATATTTCAATCAATTCTGAATGATGCTTGCTGCCTTTCTGCCATGTAAGAGACCCTCTTGAGTCACACTGTCTCAAATGCACCCCACAAAACTTTGGTATTGTTTTTTTTTGAATACGTTTTTTGAATAAGTTTACCATATTGTTAAGTCTTATACCATTTTGAGCAACAGAGACTTCATGTCATTTTTAAACAATATACAGTGGTACCTCACTTTACGAAAGTCTCACCAAATGAAAAATTCAGGTTACGAAACACCGTTTCCTCAAATTTTTGTCTCTGTATACGAAACAAGTTCACGTTACGAAAGTGCCATCTTAAAAATTCAAACACGCCATTCAAACATTATAACAATGCACGAGCTGCTCTCCCATCAATGACGTTCAAACATCCCGGCCCGCAGGCCTCCCATTGGCTAACAACTGAGCTGTCGGTCATGTCACCTTCACTCGAGTGCCATTTTGGACAGGTCCACCTGATCCCATCTTGGACATAGATCTCATTGGCTAGGATGGATGACACAGCTACCTCCCATTGCCTAGTCTGGAGCTGAATCTACCATGATGCTTTTCATGTAAAGGACAGAGTTACTGTTTTTTTTTTTTAAATTATTTATTTATTTTATTTATTTAATTTTTTTTATGCTTTATTTCTTGACTCAGGCTTTTAACCTTCCATAAACATTTGTAACATTATAACTCTAGCAAGAAGACATGGTCAACACGTGCACGCCCGCACATGCACGCGTGCACACACACACACACACACACACACACACACACACACACACACACACACACACACACACACACACACACACATGAGCATGTGATTTCCGGTGCGAGTGAGAAGAAGAAACGGGCTTGAGTGATATCGCAAAGGAATATGGCCAAACCCGTCTACCATTGGTACAATACTGCAGCACACTACAAAAAAATTTGTACACTACAAAAAAATACTAATAACGGAGTATTGACGCAAGCTTCATTGTGTCTTCGACCTATGAAGATTTCTTCTGTTTCTTCTGTTGGTTGCTGAAATTGAGAAAGAAAAAGAGGAGGAAGCTGAGAAGAAGAAGCAGAAGAAATCTTCATAGGTCGAAGACACAATGAAGCTCGCGTCAATACTCCGTTATTATTATTATTTTTTTGTCAAAAGGTAAGCTTTTATCATTTTTAAAGGGTTTATGGGGTAGTATTGGGAGCTTTGGCGCAAATCACGTGTTTTACATGTAAAATGCGGTTCAATTTAGGTTACGAAAAAGGTTACGAAAAAAGCTCTGGAACGGATTAATTTCATAAAGTGAGGTACCACTGTGTAGTGCTCCAACAAATTCTCTTCTTGTTTATTTATTTGCTGAGTGACATCATGTTTGGCACATTTGCTATTTAATTCTATCGACTATACAAAACAAAAATTGTTATTAGATCTAGTACAGTCTAATTTGTAATACCAGTCTCATACTATTGCACATCAGCAAATGCATAATGCGAATTATATATGCTAGCTGTTTAGCAAATTAATAACGGTCTACCAAATTACTTTAACACAATTCGGAACTGAGACAAAAAATAACACTCAAACTTTAAGCAACTGTGCCTGATTAATTGTGATGTTATTTTATTTTCTGAAATGCTTCATTTTTTATTCCAATCATGTGGAGGCGGGAACCCATCCTAACTGACACCATGTAAAGGAGGGTTACACCCTCATCAGCTCATCAGACTTTCACAAGACCAGCTCACAAACACTACAATATTTACATCAACATTTACATCTGGGGCAATTTGGAATACTGTACCCAATTAGAGTAACTAATTCAAGTCGCAGTTCAATGCTCGTGGCCCCCACATACTCCCGGATTAGCGGCAAACCCGGAAGTTACTGGCACGTGATTCAAATTTAGCCAATGGCTGAGAGCTTTTGTTTCTCCCTCCTGCTGATTGGTTGCAGATGATATGTATGCCTCTTTTTTTCCTCAACGTGCACGTCATCAACATGATTGCTTGAATTGCGAATTGACGTTTTTAGTGTGTTTTTAATTATTATTGAAGCCCTATGACGCCACTCAAACGCCCTGCATCTTCTCTAAGTGCTTACTTTATTAGTAAATATTATCACAGTATAAAATTAAAACGTTTTCACTTAATCATTTATTTACATTTTATTACATTATTAATGAATTAATGAGTAGGAATGTCCAATAGAATGTGTTTAAGAAGCATATTTTAGTATATGTAATATCATACATAGGGTTTTAAAAGCACATCAATAATTCACAAATTTTCAGGATTCATGGGAAGGAGTGGAACCCAACACCTGCCAATAACGGGTGGTGGGGGGGTGTTACTGTATAAAAAGCCAAAAGGAAATCTCACTCACTGTATTATGTTTTATTATCCATTATTCCCTCGGGCATGAAGTCAGATCAATAGAGAGGGAGATTACAAGTCTTCCTGGGTCGTGGCCTTCTCTCAGCCACGCCCCTTAAAGAGACAGCACATTAGCATTGTGTTCATTACAGAACGGAGGTCATTACTTTTAAGAAGCTGGATCAGTGTGAATGTAAATTCAAGAAAGTTAATCCAAGGTCTCAGGAGTCCTCCTGTAGCAGTACTTTATTCCAGTATTTGGAAATGAAGCCCGGATCCCTCTAACTTATGACCTGTTGACACCAAGATCTAGCGGTTGGAGCTCTTTGGTTAATCCACCTGAATTAGTTTGTTTCACTTGGGTTTTGATGGTGTCAGTGAGATGGAGCCGAGCAGCTTCATCCACACAAAAGGCGCATCGGTTTATAAGGCGCATGCCAGGTTTTTTTTTTTGTTTTGTTTTTTTGAAGATTAAAGGCTTTTACGTTGCCTTATGTAGGAGAAAACTGGAGTTTCTGGATGAACCCACAAGGAGAGCATGTCAAGGCCATACAGAAACAACTCCAATTTGCCCACAAGCTTCACCTGGGACTCAAGCCCAGGATATTTTTGCTGTGAGGCTGATGTGGTAACCATGATGCCACCAACACAAAAATGTGGGTATTATTTTGTCATTAAATTAATGTAAAACAAAAATGCTGCTGACAGATTGCAGTGATAATCACAAACATTAAATTAAATCCTGGTTGGAGAGAGAGAGAGAGAGAGAGAGAGAGAGAGAATAAGCAGCATATCATAACTAATCAGGTCCTCAGTGTAACATGCATACTTTGAACTATGTTAAATTACTGTACTCTTAAAAACATAGGTATTTGTGATGGACAGGAACTCACGCAAGGCAGGATGAAGGTAAAAAATAAAATCCAGTTAATTTAAACAATCCAAATAAGTTCAAGACAGCTTCATATGAAATCCATGAGCAACAGGTATATCAAGCTAAAAAATAAATAAACATCCCCCTGGGATATGAGAAACAGGAAAAAATAACAGTGATAATGATTGACGAGATAGACGGATTTAGTTAATTAAAAGAGGCTTTGCATGTTGTCCTGTACATAAACTAATTTTAAATTTCAGTATAATGGTGTGTGTGTGTGTGTGTGTGTGTGTGTATATATATATATATATATCATGTGCTGTATATATATATATATACACACACACTAGTCCTTCTAAAAAAAATTAGCATATTGTGATAAAGTTCATTATTTTCTGGAATGTACTGATAAAAATTAAACTTTCATATATTTTAGATTCATTGCACACCAACTAAAATATTTCAGGTATTTTAGTGTTTTAATACTAAAACATAACATAATATATGGATATGGACTTGCTGAGTAAGATTCATGCTATTGCTTAATGTGCTAATGTATTTTGCAAGATAAAATTTGCTCAGTTGTTTAAAGATTATTTATTAATAGACAGTAGTCAATCGAGTATGGTTTAAGGGTATTTCAATCACCATGTGTGTCAGCAATCTAATTTCTACATTAAAGGAACTATTTGCCTCTCTTTTTTCCCCATTACTAATAAGATTTGTCAAAAACCTGACCAGTTATTTCAGAGTAATTTCTTTGCATTTCAATTGAACTACATTAATATTAAAAACCTAATTAGCTGTAGACATAAATGAGCTTCTTGAACAAACATAATATGTGATATTTTACAGACTTGGTATATTTGAAATCTGTAATTAAATGTGGGTTATGAATTAACACTAATTAATAAGATATTATAATATACATTTTATAAACTATGCTAGTGGTGCAGTATTCATTACAGTATTTATTTATTTATTTATTTATTTATTTATTTTATGGATACATTTTATGTATCTTTGCCATCTTTTCAGCATTGAAACTACAATCACCTTAACCCTGCTGTTTAATGATTATCATTATATGAACAGGGATACACTTTTCCACCTTTAACCTATTATTACTAGCAATGTCATGGCTATCATAATTTCCATCATCACTATCATCATAATCATGCTACTCTTGCAACATGGATAATTTCCTCAGGTCCACCCATTTATCAGGAGTACTTGTGCCAAAGGCCCACTAATAATCCTGCTGTCCTTGTAATGCCACTGAGCTCATATATTAACTCTGAACAAATGCCCAGAGGGACTCATCCATCCTGAAGCTCAGGTCATGCATCACTAGCTTGCTGTTTACAGAGCATACAGGCTTAAATGGGAAAGAATGCTACAGCCGTTCAGAGTCTCTCAGGCACAACACCTCCTGCCACCCAAAATGGTGGATATTAATGAACTTGTCTTTCTTTATAGATTGGCAAAGCATCAGACACAAATTCCTTTGTCAACAATGGTCTTCTCGCAGAGAACACTGCTGCTCGTCAAAAAAAAACATCATCTGCAATAACTGACATGATATCTGAAAGTAAGAATAGCTCCAGTTGAGATAAAAAAGTAAAGAAATCACCCCACCCCGCCCAAAATATTTATAAAAGTGAGCACACACACACTTACACACACAATAAAACACAACGTATAATAGCCAAGTGAAAGGGAATAGGAACAGTTCAGGGGAAAAAAAAAAAAACAAGGTTTACTCAAATTGTTCAAGAATCAACCCTTATGGCAACACTTTGCAGAACCATATTTTGCTTTGATTACAATGATGAGTCCATTGAAATGTCTCTCTAACAACTTGCACACCTAGATGGCACACTATTTTGCAATATTGCCTAATGCAACATAGCCTAATGGTTAGAGAAGCGGCTTTGGGACCAAAAGTTTGCTGGTTTGACTCCCGAAACCAGCAGGAAAATGTGCCGCAGGGGAGTGAGCAGCATCTTCCTTTCCTCCACATAAATGGCTGAAGCAATGACTTGAGCAAGGCACTTAACTCCCAACTGCTCTGTGGACACCCCCAATGTGTGTGTGTGCAGTCTACTGCTCCAACTGTGTTCTCACTTTGGATGGGTTAAACGCAGAGGAAATAATTTACCTTACAGGACTAATACAGTATATAGGGATCCCTCACTTCCCGCGGTTAATTGGGACCAAGACCCTCGGCGACCACTGATTTCCGCGAAATAGGATCGACCCCCCCTGACAGACGTATACATACATTTACAGGGATCCCTCACTTTATGCGGATAATTGGGACCAAGAATCCAGAGCAATGGAGAGTGTGGAAAAGAGGTGAAGAAGTGTGTGCAGGCAGGTTGGAATGGTTGGAGAAAAGTGTCCGGTGTGATGTGTGATAGGAGGGTATCGGCAAGAATGAAAGGAAAAGTGTACAAGACGGTGTTGAGGCCAGCGATGTTGTATGGGTTAGAAACAGTGGCGCTGGGGAAAAGACAGGAGGCAGAGTTGGAGGTAGCAGAGATGAAAATGTTGAGGTTCTCTTTGGGAGTAACGAGGATGGATGGGATCAGGAATGAGCACATCAGAGGGACAGCACATGTAAGACGTTTTGGAGACAAAGTCAGAGAGGCTAGATTGAGATGGTTTGGACATGTACAGAGGAGGGATAGTGAGTATATTGGTAATAAGATGCTGAAGCTGGAACTACCAGGCAAAAGGCCTAGAGGAAGACCAAAGAGACGATTCATGGATGTGGTGAAGGAGGACATGAAGGTCGTTGGTGTAAAAGAAGAAGATGCAAAGGATAGGGTGAGATGGAGGCAGATGATTCGCTGTGGCGACCCCTGAAGGGAAAAGCCGAAAGGAAAAGAAGAAAAGAAGAAGATCCCCCCCGCGACCACCGAATTTCACGAAGAAGGATCACCCCCCAACCCCACCCTACTGACATATATGTACATGTATATGTGTATATAATATCAATAAATACATATTCAACACTATAAATGCTTATAATAACAATTAAACATTCCAAATTAATGCACAAGATGTAAATAAAATATAAATACACACACATACAGACACACGCACGCACTCAGATGCGCACCTCACATAATGTAAGTAGTTTTGATACTTTTGTTAAAAAAAAAAAAAAATGTGTGAACAAATCTCTACTATCAATCTTTTTTTTATACTTATAAGCATTATTCAGAACAGAAAGTTACCAGCACCAAAATATTTTTCCTGCATTTTTTTTTCAAATTTTTATTTTTTTCCTTAAAAGCTTATAATAATAAAGTAGACAAGATCGCACATATCTTGACACTTCAACCCTTCGGTATCAGTGATATCCTTGTTATACCTCATCATAGTAATCATCATCATCATCATCATTATCATCATCATCATCAAGGTCCATAGCCGTTTGGCTGTAGGTGCACTTTTCTGTTCCACCAGACATCTCTGATTTCCTCTGTCGTCTGTACACTTTGTAACAATGGAGGAGGTGGTCGTTTTTATCCCGGGGATTCAATATGTGGTTTCTTTCTGGTGTAAATATGCTAAGTGTTTCTTTGTCTTCTTTTCCTTTCGGCTGTTCCCTTCAGGGGTCGCCGCAGCAAATCATCTGCCCCCATCTCACCCTATCCTTTACATCTTCTTCTCTTACGCCAACTACCTTCATGTCCTCCTTCACCACATCCATAAATCTCCTCTTTGGTCTTCCTCTAGGCCGTCTGCCTGGTAGTTCCTACCTTCATCATCCTACTACCAATGTATTCACCATCCCTCCTCTGTACATGTCCAAACCATCTCAATCTAAAACAATGCTAAGTGCTTCAAAAGGCAAAATTCCCTGCTAGTGCCTGACTCCTCTCCAGGTATGGATGGCCTTTGGCTCTTGAGGGAGATCATCCCACCTTTGACAGGTTTTGTTTTTCATCTTGCCGGGGTCCACACACTCACCTCATCAATATAAACCTGATGGCGGAGCCGGTTTAGTTGTTGACCAACCGACTATGCGACAAGTAGTACAAGATTACATGGTACCTGTAGCAGGTCATCCTGACCGGACCTGACTTACCTTGTTATAGATTGCTGGTAAAATGTCTCACCTCATCACAAAGGCATTTCCTTACTTTTAACAGCATTGAACAATTTTTTTTTTTTTTTTTTTTGGGGGGTGTAAATTATTTTTTATTATTTTTAAATATTTATTTATTTATTTTTTTTGTAAATATAGAGTTGATTGCAAAAGATGCAATAAACAACTCCTGTGGCGATTCATGAGGAGTGATGCCTGATTAATAATTTAGAGCTTGTAATTTTCATAGCTGTGATAATACATTTGCATACACCATATCGTGATTGGTTGCATAAACCAGGAAAAGTTTTTTTTTTCTTTTTTGCTTTTGAAATGTATGCCATTTCTTTTATTTATCTGGCAGGCACTTCCAGCTAACAGAGCTTCAAAACATCAATAACTTTCATCTGATAAAGACACATGACAACTTAGTTATAGCTTGCATTTTGTAGAGGCTGTGTTCAGAACCTGAAAACAAGTTGTCACAGGGTAAATGAGGCTAGTGACAGAGGGGATGCATAAACGACATACTTTTTTAAAAAGTTGAGGAGAAGCCCACACGACTCCGGCGGCATTACACAGTTTGGCAAATGAGTCATTGAATGTACAGTTCATATCCCAGCAAAAATGATCTGATTACTACTCTAGATGATTCATCCATTCACTTTTTTATAGCAAAAGAGGAAATCAAACATTTTACTTTTTTTTTTTTTTTTTTTTAAATAAATAAATGGATAATCTGGTTTCAGGAAACTTACTTCAAACCTTCTTCTTCTTTCTTCTTTTTTTCCTTTCGGCTGTTCCCTTCAGGGGTCGCCACAGCAAATGATCTGCCTCCATCTCTCCCTATCCTCTGCATCTTCTACTCTTACTCCAACGACCTTCATGTCCGCCTTCACCGCATCCATAAATCTTCTCTTTGGTCTTCCTCTGGGCCTTTTTGCCTGGTAGTTCCAACCTCAGCATCCTACGACCAATATACTCACTATCCCTCCTCTGTACATGTCCAAACCATCTCAATCTAGCCTCTCTGACTTTGTCTCCAAAACATCTAACATGTGCTGTCCCTCTGATGTACTCATTTCTGATCCTATCCATCCTCGTTACTCCCAAAGAGAACCTCAACATTTTCATCTCTGCTACCTCCAACTCTGACTCTGTCTTTCCCCAGGGCCACTGTCTCTAAACCATACAACATTGCTGGCCTCATCACCGCCTTGTACACTTTTCCCTTCATTCTTGCCGATACTCTCCTATCACACATCACACCGGACACTTTTCTCCCAACCATTCCAACCTGCCTGCACGCTTCTTCACCTCTTTTCCACACTCTCCATTGCTCTGGATTGTTGAGCCTAAGTACTTAAAATCCTCCACCTTCTTTATCTCTGCCCCTGTAACCTCAAAGTTCCTCTTGGGTCCTTGTCGTTCACACACATGTATTCTGTCTTACTAAGACTAACCTTCAATCCCCTCCTTTCCAGAGCATACCTCCACCTCTCTAGATTTTCCTCCACTTGGTCTCTGCTCTCACTACAGATCACGATGTCATCTGCAAACATCATGGTCCATGGAGATTCTTGTCTAACCTCGTCTGTTAGCCTGTCCATCACCATAGCAAACAAGAAGGGCTGAGAGCTGACCCTTGATGCAGTCCCACCTCCACCTTGAACTCTTCTGTCACAATCGACAGCACACCTCACCACTGTCTTACATCTCTCATACATGTCCTGCACCACTCTAACATACTTCTCTGTCACTCCAGACTTCCTCATACAGTACCACAGTTCTTCTCTCGGCACCCTGTCATATGCTTTCTCCAGATCCACAAAGGCACAATGCAGCTCCTTCTGACCTTCTCTGTACTTCTCTATTAACATCCTCAAAGCAAACACTGCATGTGTGGTGCTCTTTCTTGGCATGAAACCAAACTGTTGTTCACAAATGCTGACCTCTGCCCTTAGTCTTGCTTCCACTATTCTTTCCCATAGCTTCATTGTATGGCTCATCAACTTTATCCCTCTGTAGTTGCCACAACTCTGTACATCTCCCTTGTTCTTAAAATGGGCACAAGCACACTTCTCCTCCATTCCTCTGGCATCTGCTCACTTTCTAAGACCTTGTTTAATATTCTTGTCAGACACTGCCATACCTCAACTGGTATGTCATCAGGGCCAACTGCCTTTCCACTCTTCATCCTCTTCAATGCCCTCCTCACTTCTCCCTTACTAATCTTTGCTACTTCCTGCTCCTCAACTGTCACCCCTTCTACTCTTTTTTCTCTCTCATTTTCTTCATTCATCAGCTCTTCAAAGTACTCTTTCCATCTTCCCAGCACACTTCTGTCATCAGTCAATACATTTCCTCTCTGTCCTTTATCACTCTAACTTGCTGCATGTCTTTCCCATCTCTATTTCTCTGCTGTGCTAACCTGTATAGATCATTTTCTCCCTCCTTACTGTTCAACCTATCATACAAGTCATCATACGCCCTCTGTTTGGCCTTTGACACTGCTACCTTTGCCTTACGCTGTGTCTCCCTGTACTCCTGTTTACTCTCTTCGGTCCTGTCAGTGTCCCACTTCTTCTTGGCTAACCTCTTCTTTTGTACACACTCCTGCACTTCCTCATTCCACCACCAAGTTTCCTTATCTACTTTCCTTCCAGAGGACACACCAAGTACTCTCCTACCGGTCTCCTGATCACATTTGCTGTGGTTGTCCAGTCCTCTGGAAGCACTTCCTGACTACCCAAAGCCTGTTTCAACTCCTCCTTGAAGATAACACAACACTCTTCCTTTTTCAGCTTCCACCACTTTGTCTTCTGCTCTGCCTTTGCCTTTTTCACATTTCTCACCATCAGTGTCATCCTGCACACCACCATCCTATGCTGTTTGGCAACACTCTCACCAACTACTACTTTGCAGTCACTGACTTCCTTCAAATTACATCACCTGCACAAGACGTAGTCTACCTGTGTGCTCTTACCTCCGCTTTCATAAGTCACCCTATGCTTCTGTTTCTTCTTGAAGAAAGTATTCACCACAGCCATTTCCATCCTTTTTGCAAAATCGATCAACATCTGTCCTTCTGTGTTCCTGTCCTGGATACCAAACCTGCCCATCACTTCCTCGTCCCCTCTGTTGCCTGCACCAACATGTCCATTGAAGTCTGCTCCAATGACCACTCTTTCACCTCTGGGGGTATTCTGCATCACTTCATCTAAATCACTCCAGAATCTCTCCTTCTCTTCTAGCTTACATCCTGTCTGTGGGGCATAAGCACTAACAACATTGACCATCACACCTTCAATTTCTAACTTGAGACTCATCACTCTGTCTGACACTCTTTTCACGTCTAGAACATTCCTGACAAACCCCTCCTTCAAGATGACTCCTACTCCATTTCTCTTCCCATCCACACCATGATAAAACAGTTTAAACCCTGCTCCTAAGCTTCTAGCCTTTCTACCTTTCCACCTTGTCTCCTGAACACACAGTATGTCCACCTTCCTCCTCTGCATCATGTCAGCCAGCTCCCTATCTTTTCCTTGCATAGTTCCAACATTCAAAGTCCCTACTCTCAGTCCTAGGCTCACGATTTCCTCTTCTCTCTCTGCCCTACGGACACGCCTCCCGCCTCTCCTTCTTCGACGTCTTCGACCAACAGTAGTCCAATTTCCATCAGCACCCTGTTGGTTGACAGCACTGATGGCGATCGTTGTTAACCCGGGCCTCGACCGATCCGGTATGAATTCTGTATTGATCATTTGCATTTTTTAAATGTGGCAGAAGTTTTACGCCGGATGCCCTTCCTGTCGCAACCCTCTGCATTTATCCGGGCTTGGGACCGGCATAAGGGGGAGAGACACTGGTTCGTGCCCCCCCCCCCCGCCTCATGGCTGCATTTTACTTCAAACCATACAACATATATTTAATCAGACAGCAGATCAATTCCCAAATTTGAAATTACAACACATCTCGCAGTCCGTTTGGCTGTCAACCTATTGATGAATTTGTAGTCCATCTCCCAGCACATGTTCCAGTAAAAAAAAGTCATCTCTCGAAGCATCTGCATTGATACAATAAAACATCCACATTCCATGACTCCATATATTCCCAAATGTTTATGATCATGAAATGATTTGGGGTTGTGACAACTATGTATTGAGCCAAAAAAAAAAATAGCCATAGTGTTAAAATCGTGCTTCTCAATTATTTTCTGTGCCCCCCCCCCCATCATGACGCACCCCCACCATCCCACGAGAGACTATAATTAGTAGGATTTGCCTATAAAATTGTTATAGACACCTCTGCATAACATTGTATTTTTATTAACATTAAAAACAACAAAAAAGAGAAAGAAATATCGTTCAACTTACAATTAAAGAAAAACTTCATTAACGTTGTTTTTTAAATCTGTAACAGAAAAGACTTAAAGTGCACCAATGTGCCTGAAATTAAAAAAAAAAAATCCTTATTTGAACTCATTCAACTTATTTATGTCTTAATATCTCCATCTCTCTCCACCTTTCTCTTTGTTCCTGTTAGAAATGTTTCCGTGTTGTTTCTTGAGGCATTGTTTACTGCACTTCATATCGTTTACTCGTGCGAAAAACCGCGACACCATAGCATGACTATTAGAGCGACAACTAGTGGAGTGGAGGTGCAATTACACTTCTCGTGCACAATTCCAGAAAAACATTTTCCCCAGGGTCATACATGCTGCCCCGGGCATCACTCTGCACCCCGCTGGCATCATACCGCGCCCCCCCAAGGAGGGCGCACCCCACTATTTGAGAAGCACTGTGTTAAAAGCATATGTTACGTCTAAGCTTGATATACAGCGAGTCAAGATTTAATCAGCCCTACTGTGGCCTGGCGAGCTCTACAGGGTGTACTTCGCCCTCACCTAGAGTCATCTGAGATGACTAATCTAGGGTCAACTGGTTCAGAAAATGAATGAATGAATGAGATTTAATCAAGTATATAACTATACTGTATAGATGCATCAGCAAAAATGACACACGTAATTAATTACATTCAGTAAAGGGAATTATCAATCAAGAATTGAATACAGCACTAAACTGAAAGTGTTTAGGCACACAGGCAGTATATATGTCTCAAAAATATTATTTCACAAAAGTTGATGACACAATATAATGGGTGTCTTACATCTTTGATTTCAGCATTGACAGTCGACTCGGTGGGTGTCCATGATTACATATTCATTTGCCTTTTGGATATTACAATTCCCCCTGCTGCTGAGCACCTCGCAATCAAAGCACTGCTCTTCAGCAGCATAATCCCAGAATGTCATTTCTTGTGCACCCTTGGTGTGCTTATAGTCAAGCACAGAACTACTGTTAAACTATGAAAAAATAAATAAATCAAATGGGAATTTTCCCCCGAATGCATTGCTAATGCACTAAAATACATATCTACATCCCTTTGCAAAAAAGTATGCAATCACCACTCTTGGAAGATGTTCATTCAATTGTTCAGTTGTGGAGAAGAAAACAGACAAAACTCACTGATGTGCCACAAAACTATTTTCAATTAACATTCCAGGCCTTTGACTTTACACACACACACACACACACACACACACACACACACACACACACAACACACACACTAGTCAATTACAGCTGTTTTTACAGACCAGAGGATACAAACATGGAATCATTCAACTCTGAGGAAAATATTATGGATTGATCACGTACTTTGCAGTTCTAAAACAAACAGCTGCATCTGATTACTTCTGCAAATTTGTCTGAAGTAAAAAAAAAAAAAAAAAAAAAAAAGAGTGTGTGCACATCTTAGTGAGTTGTTGAACCAAGCTGATTGACATCAATCATGGAAGTTGTTGTCAGATATCAGCTGAAACAAAGGAGAGAATTATAAAACTTCTTGAAGGTAAAGCTTCACGGAATGTTGTGAAACATGCTGGTTGTTCCCAGTCAGCTGTGTCTAAAATCTGGCCCAAGTACAAATCAAATGGGAAGGCTGTAAAAGGGAAGCTGACTATAGACCAGGAAAGACATCAAAATGTCAAGACAGAAAGCAATATGCCTTGAAAACAGAAAATGCACAACAAAACAAAATGAGGAACAAATGGGCAGAAAGTGGAGTCAATGTCTGTGACCAAACTGTGAAAAATCGCCTAAAAGAAATGGGACTTAAATACAGAAAAGCCAAATGAAAACCATCATTAACATTTAAACAGAAGAAAAACAAGGTTGCAGTAGGATAAAGAAAAGCAATCATGGACTGTGGATGAGTAGATGAGAGTGATATTCAGTGATGAATCATGAATCTGCATTGGGCAGAGTAACAATTCTGGCACTTTTTTTATTCCATCAATTGAAAGGATGTTTGGTGATGATGACGACATCATCTTTCAGATTGATTATATGTAGTCCTATAGGGCAAAAGCTGTGACGTTCAAGCCCCACCGTCCACAGTTGTTACTGCTGTCTCTCCATTACAGCTATCCGAGTTATCAAAGGCCGGCCATGTCTCTCATTGTCTATGGTGAGAGGCATGTGAAAGAATCATTGCTGACTTTTGTCAAGTTTAGGCTGCATAGTTGTCGGTGTGTTTCTGCCCAGCATTGGCCTGGCAAGGTGTCCAGAGTGTACCCTTCCTTTGTCCAAAGTTGGCTGAGATGGGCGCCAGCCTCCATGTGACCCAATTAGGATTAAGCAGTTCAGAAAATGAATGAATGAATATTTCCTATGGTTTAAAGGAATAGTGTGGGATTAGTTTGATAACAGAATCAGATATGCAAACCTGCTTGGTCCATTATAAGCAAAGGTGGCTTGGTGTGATGCAGTTGTTTTGAACTTTCTGATTTGCTTGATTTCATTATACCATAGAGATATTTCAGTGTTCATGTTTTTGCCTTGTTTTTTAAACTCTTATTATAGACATGCATTGTCAGGGGACTCTCCCCCCCCAAAAAAAAACAAACAAAAAAAAAGCTGAAATGCAATATCACTGGAGCATACAGTTCCACTGTCTAGTGGTTCATCTGAGATGAGCTGATACCCAGGGAACTTAGCTGATGTTTGGCATATAATTTACGTATGGCTATATATGCTCTTATTTTTAACTCTTTTTAAACTTTTGCTGAGTGTGTTGCAGATGTCCAGTCCAGAATATGTATACATTTACACTTAAATAAAGGCTGACATGATGTAAGAAATCAAAATTTGTGTCTGATTGTATTTTGGAAATCGATCAAAAACTTTTCAAAAACTTTTCTGAAAACTTTTTTTTCAAAAAAAAAAAATTACTTGTCTATCCTGAACCAAAAAAAACAACTTAAACTATACATAAAATCTGAATCAAAATTGGATAAAAATATATTGTTAATTATTGTGATCATCATCATCATTTTCCTAGGCTTAATCCAGGGTCGGATTGTAAGGGCAGCAGCCTAAGCAAAGAGGTCCAGACGTCGCTCTCCCCAGCCACTTCCACCAGCTCTTCCGGAGATGTCTCTGAGGTGTTTCCAAACCAGCCAACAGACATAATATCTCCAGCGTGTTCCGAGTCAACCCCGGGGTTTCTTCCCGGGTGGGCATGCCCGAAACATCACACCAGTGAGGTGTTCGGGATGTATTCTAACCAGATGCTCAAGCCACCTCGACTGGCTCTTCTCACCGTGGTGAAGCGGTGGTTCT
Source organism: Plotosus lineatus (assembly GCA_024760905.1). NCBI lineage: Eukaryota > Metazoa > Chordata > Actinopteri > Siluriformes > Plotosidae > Plotosus > Plotosus lineatus. The sequence goes on along the minus strand of CM045744.1, from coordinate 33,907,140 downwards.
ACTCCAAGCTCATATACATTAATTATGTCATATGGAAACAGAATATAATAGAGTGGGTATTTTCTAACTGCAGTTTTGCGGGCTATAAATTCAGTGGTGGCCTGGTGGTAAATGGCGCTAGATCTCTGCTCCTAAGGTTGGGGGTTCGAGTCCTTCCCTCCACAATTTTGTCACTCTTCCCCCCCCAGTGCAGACAACTGGGTTATCAAAGGCCGGCCATGTCTGTCACTGTCAATGGTGAGAGGTTCATGTAAAAGAACCACTGCTGACTTTCGTAAAGAGTAACTACATAGCCGTCAGCGTGCTTCTGCCCCTGACTAAGGGGTTGTGTCAGGAAGGTCATCCGACGTAAAATCCAAATCAAGCATGCAAATCAGATGATTCGCTATGGTGACCCCTGAAAAGGGAAAAAGTCGAAAGGAAAAGAAGATCTTGCTGAACGACCCAGCAATGATTGATCTTCAGCTTTCAGGCAGAGGTCACCAGATTTTGATTTAAAATGTCCTGGTATTTCAAAGTGATCATGATGCCATGCACCCTAACAAGGTTCCCAGGGTCTTTGGAAGAGGAACAGGCCCACGGTATCACCGATCCTCATCCATACTTCACAGTAGGCATGAGGTGCTTTTCTGCATACTAATCTTTTGTGTTCTGACGGACCCCCTTAGAGTGTTTGTTGCAAAAACACTCTATCTTGGTCTCATCTAACCAAAGCTCATGGTCCCCAGTTGAAGGCCCAGTACCACTTAATGATCTCCAGACGTGTGTATTTATGAGTGAGTGAGAATTTTTTTTTTTTTTTCCCTTACGCATGCCTCCCAAACAGCTTGTTAGCATGTAGATGGTATCTGATGATTGTTTTGGAGACTTTGTGACCCCAAGATGCTCCCATTTGTTGCAATTCTTCCACCATGAACTTTGGATAATTTTTTATTTATCTTACCATCTGCCTCACTCTGCGTGGAGGCAAAATAAGTTTGCGTCCTTGCCCAGCCTTGTTTACCACTGTTCCAGTTGTTTTAAACTTCTTTATGTAAACAGTAGATATGGGCAGTAGATCTTACAGTAGATATGGGCACCTGCCTGTCAGTGGCTATTTTCTTGTGGCCATTGCCCGAGTTGTTAAGGTCGACACACATCTGTCTTACTTGAATGGCCTGTTGTATTTCTTTCCCAATTGCTACGGGTGCTAATAATTGGGGAATAGGTTATTTTAGGAAGAATTATTTCTTCTTAGTCAGGGATCCCCCCGTCCCCCTTAAAATTCACTTGAGTTGAAGGTTAGATACACAATTTTCAGTGTGAGAGTATGCTTCTGCAATAAAAATTTTATTTCTTTTACGGCTTGCCAATAATTATAGAGGGCAGAGTATTTATGTAATTAGTGTATGTCACATTATTAACAGTCACAAACACAAATTCCCAGCATACTGCTCGTACAGATGGGATGCCTGACCTCTGCTAAATGCAATGTAACTTCCATATGTTGCACAACAAGGCATGCGGAACAAAAGAAAACCTGTATTACCTGTCACTTTTTTTTATTCCAGTAATTAGGATGTGATTTGTGATGTTCACATAATAGAATAAATAAATGGAAAAAGTGGCATTATGAAATGATATAATGAATCATACAAAAACTATTGGTGTAAATTTGTTGTAAAATTGTTCCTGGTTGTCTGAGTTTTAGGGCAGCACAGTCGTGAAGTGGGGAGCATATGCGAGAAGGTTCGAGTCACGGGGTGGGTGAGGGTGTTTCTGTGTGAAGTTTCAATGTAATAATATATTTTTGGGTTCTCAGTCTCCTGGTGATGGTGCTTATGTGGATCATCTGTCTATCCTAACAAAGAGACAAACAGCCTTTCACACCAGCATGTACCCATATGCAAATTAGAGTAGCCAAGTGACCCAATCCACATGTCTTTGGGTGGAAACTGGGTGGAATACCCAGAAGAAATACACACAATCAGTGAAGAAAATTAAATCAGGCCACAGAATTAACAACATTCTTTTTAAACTACAGGGATCCCTCGCTACTTCACGCTTCAATTCATGTGGCTTAAGTAGCCCATCGCAGGATTTATTTATTTATTTATTTATTTTTAATATTCATCAAATTTCAAAAATAAGGAAATTAAGGAAGAATAGGGGGAAAATTAAGGAAAATTCCACAAAACAAGGCCAATTATGCAAAAAAACCCAAAGAAACAAACAAAAAAACAACAAAACAAAAATCAAACCAAAACCTCCCATCAAAACTAGTTACATTTTTGTGAGGTGCGCATCTGAGTGTGTGCGTGCATTTATACTGTACAGTGGTACCTCACCTGACAAAAATAATCCGTTCCAGAAGTGGTTTCGTAACCAGGATTTTTCATAAATTGAACCGCATTTTACTTGTAAAAGACCTGATTTGTTCCAAGACCCCTAATACTACCCCCTAAACACTTTAAAAATGATAAAATTATACCTTTTAAGGCCTCCTGCTTCAGTATCGCACCGATGGTAGACGGGTTTCGGCCATATTCCTTTGTGATTTCACTCAACTGCATGCCACAAGCCCGCTTCTTCTTTTCACTCGCATCGGGAATCACACTCGTGTGTGTGTGTGTGTGTGTGTGTTGACCATGTCTTCTTAGCAGAGTTATAATCTTACACATGCTTCTGCAAGATTAAAAGCCTGAGCCAAAAAAATAAAGTTGCAGTGAGCACACTCGAAAAACTCACAAAACAACAGTAACTCTGTCCTTTACACAAAAAGCATCATGGGTATTATGGAGATACAGCTCCATAATAGCCAATGGGAGGGAGCTGCGTCATCCCTCTGAGCCAATGGGAGGCCAGCAGGGCAGGATATTGGGAAATAGCCAATGAGAGGCCAGCAGGGTGGGATGTTGGGAGATAGCAACTTGTACATTATTTGAATTTTTGAGATGGTGCTTTCGTAACGTGAACTTGTTTCGTATCCAGAGACAAAAAAAATGAGGAAAATGCATTTCATAACTTTGATTTTTCATTTGTTGGGACTTTCGTAAGGTGAGCTACCATTGTATTTAAATCTTATGCATTATTTTTTAATGTTTGTTATTATAAGCATTTATAGCGGGGGCAGTGGTGGTCTAGTGGTATAGGACGCTGGATCGCTGATCCAAAGGTTGGGGGTTCGAGTCCCATTCTCCACAGGGTTGTCACTGTCCCCCCCAGTGCAGCTAACTGGGTTATCAAAGGTGGGCCATGTCTCTCACCGTCTATGGTGAGAGGCATTAAAGGAACCATTGCTGACTTTCGTAAAGAGTAGGCTGCAAAGTCATCAGCGTGTTTCTGTCCCTTGCTAAAAAAAGGGTTGTGACAGGAAGGGCATCCGACGTAAAAACCTCTGCCAAATCAAAATCGCTGTGGCGACTCCCGAGTAAAAGGGAAAAAGCCGAAAGGAAGACAAATTATAAGCATTAATAGCATTGACTATGTATTTATTGATATTGTATACACATATACATGTATGTATACGTCAGTTGGGGGGGTTGGGTGGTGATCTTACCTCACGGAATTTGGTGGTCACGGGGGGGGGAATTAACCGTGGAAAGTGTGGGATCCCTGTATTATCATTTTTTAATTCTGTGTAACTTTCAGAAGTTGCTACAGAGGAAAATCCCATTAAAAAAGCAGTTATGTGCAACAGCCAAACAATCTTGTATGGCACCAACAATCACACCTTAATCAGACTAAATCACTCAAATCACGTTTTTGCCAATTTCTGAGGTTTAATAATGAACATAGTAATTGGATACTGATTATATAGGCTGTTTTGGTTTTTTGTTTTGTTTTGTTTTAGTGCCTTATTCTTCCCTGAGGAAAGTCAACCACCCTAAAATACTTTTTTTTTTTTTTAATTTGCAGTGGAAGAATAAAATATAGCTGCATCTGCTTCATGCCTTGCTACTTTTTTATTTTCTTCTAGAGTACATGCTTTCAATCACCTTTAGAGGTGGATTTTAAAGTTTAGGAATTTTAGTGGCACATCTAACTGGAAGGCACCCATGACACTTTTTTAGTCACAGCACAAGGGCAAAATGTAATTGTGTACAAACAGGAATATAAAAAAAATGTCGTAGGTAACAGCTGTATTTAATGATGTGTTGCAGCTCGGGTATATGCGGGTAATTATTAGCTCGTGGTTTGTTGTGATGAAGTGGATTTAGTTCAAGATGTCACATTCTTAAAATAATTAAACAGTCTAACATTTGTTTGCAGTTTTTAATTAAACTGTTACTTGATGGGTGACATGGTGGTGTAGTGGGCAGCATTGCCCCCTCACAGCTGAAAGTTCTTGATTTGATCCCAAGGTATGATTCCTGTCTGTGCTGGCTTTGCATGCTCTTCGTCTATTATTGCCCTGAAAAACTGTAGTTGGTGAAGTGGTTACATTAATTGAAAAACCACACTGAGATCGGTGGGAAAAATAAGTTGAAAAGTTTATTTTTTAGTGCCACTTTTGCCAATGCTTCGGCGGATCCGTCAACCAGATAAGATAAAATGAGTGGCGTAATCAAGCACAAGAAAGTGTGCAGTTCATTTAAGTGAGCTTTTAATTTGCAGCTTGCATTAAAGCAAAGAAACATTGATCAGAGCTCGAGCAATGCGGTGTTTTTCTCTAGCACAGCAAAGTAAAATGTGTCACAAACACTGCACTATTGACAACAAGTGTACTCATGAGAAAGCACATGCCATTATTCCACACACCAATTTGGTGTGGAACCTTAAAACCTAAAAAGAAGTTATTTGGGAAAAGGGAATACTATAATGAGTTAGAGGGGGAGTTGTGCAATGTATCTCTGCCAGGCCCAAATGAATTAAAACTAAAACTGCAGGCTTTTTTTTTTTTTTTTTTTTTTTTACTTGGCATACTTCTATCTCCTCCATTGGGCTTATAATCAAAATTATACATTATTTCTAAATGTTAATCTTCATAATTATATCCATCAACATGATCATTTCCAAAATGTAATGGTTTGTTACTTATACCATATCCTACATAAAAAGTAAAAATATAAATAATAATAATACCGTATCCGATGTAATAAGCGCCCTGCTCCAATACACCCCCCCCCCCCATGTGTTTGATCTTACGTCTAATAACCGCCCATGTGTGCTGGGACCACAATCGTACATCAAGTCTCTGTAACCGTAAAATGAGGCGTTCACTGCCTGTAAAAGTCATTTTACACAGTATTTCTCGACCCCCTGCCACTGGGGAATGTCTATAATGTTCATCAGTAACAAAACGTTTGATTTTTCTGCCGTGCTTTAAAATACAGGAAAATATTTTGTTCTCTTGGTAAATGTCCAACAACCCATCTGTTCACCCAACAAGCATTAGAAACTGCTCCAACAAAACTATGGGATGCTCTGAATGAATGGAGCAGGGAATAAAGGAAAGCACCCACCCACTCCATTTTTTAGGTGCCCTGGGAGCTTATCACATTGAATATGATAATAATAATAATAATAATAATAATAATAATAATAATAATAATAATAATGTCTGTCTTCCTTTCGGCTTTTCCCTTTTTTTTTTTTTTTTTTTTTACTTGGGAGTCGCCACAGTGAATCATCTGATTCGCACATTTGATTTGGCAGAGGTTTTTACGTGGGATGCCCTTCCTGTCACAACCCTTTAGCAAGGGACAGAAACACGCTGACGACTTTGCAGCTACTCTTTACGAAAGACAACAATAGTTCTTTTACATGCCTCTCACCATAGACGGTGAGAGACATGGCCCGCCTTTGATAACCCAGTTAGCTGCACTGGGGGGGACAGTGACAACCTTGTGGAGAGTGGGTCTCGAACCCCCAACCTTTGGATCAGTGATCCAGCACCCTATACCACTAGACCACCACTGCCCCAATAATAATAATAATAATAATAATAATAATAATAATTTACACAGTCGTCCGACTCCCCATTGTCATTGGTGCCCCTGATCAAGACCCATCACAGATCAAGTACCAACACAGATCAGGAGGCTGCTCAGGTTTGCTACCGGGAACACAGCTCTTCTGAAAGTCTGGGCAATGCAGAAGGCTGCAGTGTTGGGGAGTCTCCATATTCTCTGGAAAGTTCTTGGTGGGTTTGACTAGTGATCAGTCTAATGATGAGCCTCACAATCCTTATGTGCCAGGATCACCCAATCCCTCTCTGCTACATATCATTTTAACTGGAATAATAATAATAATAATAATAATAATAATAATAATAATAATAATAATAATAACTATTTGAGTCATTTTTGCAAATAAAAAGCAAATAAATTAACAAGCAAACCGCAGTATTCATAGTTTACTTGGCATCATATTTGTCTATGTGTAACAACCCCACCCCCTCTCTCCCATGTCCCTGTGACTCGCCCTAATGACAACACAACTGACAGAAAACAGGAAGTATGGAGGCTTCGTAGGCGGGATATGAAATTCCTAATTTGTTTGCTTAGATTTTAAAAGAGCTGAAATATACCTGCAGTGTAAAAATTGCCATGTTTGTTTTATACTGGAAATATATCAACTTCTGGTTTCTTCTTCCAGCAAACATTGTCTACTTAATGCTTTAAGATGAATAACAACTTAAATAAAGAATGATAAATAGCTGTGTTTGTGTGTGTATATGAGAGAGAGAGAGAGAGAGAGATGTAATGTGACATTCCCTCCAGGATAGATTTCCACCCCTAAAATTAGAAGTTACAAATATCCATTTAAACAGATGCAGAATGAATCCTGAGAGTGAGTAACGTGTATGGCTTTATCAATATGATAAAGAGTAGACAATAAAAGTTGTGCAAAATGTAAATGTATAGCAGTGGATGTTGTTGCTATATGGAGGAGTTGTACAGTTTAATGTTCACAGGTAGGAACGACTTCCTGAGTTGTTCAGTGGTGCATTTAGGTGGTATCAGGTTCTCACTGAACCTGCTCCTGTGATTGATCAGCAGGTTGTGACGTACAGTTCAGTACGCCGGCTCCATCTCCACATCATCACTGTCCTTGTGGATCAGGTTGTTCAGTCTGTTGGCATCTGCTGCCCCAGCATGCAACAGCATAGAGGATATGTACTGACCACAACAGACTCATAGAAATTGTGAGCAATGTCCGACAGATGTTAGACGACCTTAAACACCTCAAAAAATAAACACGGCTCTGGCCCTTCTTGTAAAGTGAAACTGTGCTTTAAGCCCAGTCCAGTTTATTGTCAATATCATGAAATCCAAGTTATTTGTAATTCGCCACCATTTCCACATTGACGCTCTGGATGGAAGCAGAGGTCACGTGTTCTGGATCTCCTAAAATCCACACCGAGTTCCTTGGTCTTGGTCACATTAAGCCGCAGATGATAATGCGCACACCATGTGATGATGAAATCCCAGTAGCCTGACATTCCATATCCTCACCTCCACAGATACATCCAACTACAGCAGAGTCATTAGAAAACTTCTGAAGATGGCAGGCGTCTGTGCAGGAACTGAAGTCCACAGTATAGAAGGTGGAGAAAAAAGGGGAGAGTGTGGTCCTTCGTGAAGCTGTGGTGTTGCTCACCACCATAACAGAGACACGGTGCTGCAAGTGCACACTGCATTCGGCACACAATGCATTAGGTAGAAACTGAATCATTTGTTCTTGAAGATGTACTGAAAGCAGAAAAAAAAAAGGGCGACCACATGGATTTCTGAAGGGCAGTTGTGATCTAGTGGTATATGGCACTGGATCGCTGATCCAAAGGTTGGGGGACGAGTCACACTCTCCACAAGGTTGTCCCTGTCCCCTCAGTGCAGCTTACTGGGTTATCAAAGGCGGGCCATGTATCTCACTGTCTATAGTGTGGAGGGTCATGTAAAGGAACCATTATTGACTTTCGTCAAGAGTATCTGCAAAGCCGTCAGTGTGTTTCCGCACTGCGGTGGCCTGGCAAGCCAGTGTCCAGGGTGTACTCTGCTCTTGCCCAGAGTCGGCTGGGATGGGTGCCAGCCTCCCCGCAACCCTAATTAGGATTAAGTGGTTACAGAAAGTGAACTGAATGAACAGAACATGGATCTCTGCAACTGAAGGGCCACAGTAAGACAACATTTGGGTTGCAGGCTTAAGTACTTACCAAAGATAAAGGCATGGAAATATAGGCATAGAAATGAATGGTTCACTGCACTTTGACTGTTGCCAGCATGGCCTTGGTGAGCCATTTTGATGCTCTTTAAAGTTTAATAAATTCTGGTTTTAACCGCCAAATCCTTGCTGCCACACCTGTGGTTGTTTAGTACTGAAAGGCAGCATCCATTTGATTAAAAGGATTTAATAAGAGCATGCAGAAATCCAAACCACAGTTCAAGTTCATAGACAGTAAATAGACAGAGATTAAACAATCTGGCATACAACATAAAGACTGAGATGCACTTTGAAAGTGCGGACCTCCAGCAAGGAAGTGCAATCTTTAAACATGTCAATCCAGGCCTTACTGGCTGATGATATGGAATTACAGTGCACCCTTGTGGCCTGTTCCCCAACTATATTGAGCTGTTTATTTTTTTCTTCAGGTGCATTTTGGGTTATTTTCACTTCCTTGACTTATCTTTCCAAACTCCCCTGGATCGAAATCCAGTTTCGGATCATGCCCAGAATGTAAGCAGTTCTTTGTTGGCTCAATACCAATATATGGTGAAATTTTTGTGGAAATGAATCAACAAAGTTATCACGGTCAAACACACACACACACACACACACAGACATGCACAACCAACCTCATAACCTCCCTCGCTAGTAGAGGTAATAATCCAGAAGCAGAGTAAAGGAAGAAGGCAAAGATCAATACAAATTATATTGTGGCAGACACTAGATCACAACTGCTCACATTCAAGCTCAGATGATTTTTGCATACAAGTTATCAAACCTCAGACTACGCAATAAAAGTCTGAATATGTATGTGTATATATATATATATATATATATATATATATATATATATATATATATATATATATATATATGTATGTATATATATATATATATATATATATATATATATATATATATATATATATATATATATATATATATATGAACTGTATAAAATTGGTATAGAACACACATGAATGTATGCTTGGTTCATCTATCATGGGATTTAAAAATGCGTATAGTCCAAACACATAGTGAATCAGGCAGTGTCACCATTGTCATTACTTTAAAATAATAATAATAATAATAAAAAATCTTCCTTTAGATGGATGTCCTTGTCTTCTCTTTCAGTATATACTAAAATCTTTAAGAGATTACTTTAACAATTTACTTATCCTTTCGTGTAATACAGTAGGCCCTTGACCATTCGCGGTTTTGCGCTCACGCCCCCGCGAATTTGCGGATTGCCGACAAACTCAGAAGTAACTGGCACGTGATTCAAATTTACTCAATGGCTGAAAGCTTTTGTTTCTTCCTCTTGCTGATTGGTTGAGATGATGTATACGCCCCTTTTTTCTCATTCACGCACAAGTTGTCAATATGCATTATTTTTGTGCGTTTCTAACTACTAGTTAAGCTTTATGATGCCACCCAAACGCCATGCATCTTCTCATGCTACTGGTAAGGAGCCTAAGCGACAGAAAAAGGTAATTATGCTGCATGAAAAAGTAGAACTGCATGATATGATACAGGGCGTCATTATGCAGTGAATGGAAATATATATATATATATATATATATATATATATATATATATATATATATATATATATATATATATAATGCAGCCATGAGATTCAACGACCGCCATCAGTGCTGTCAATCAACAGGGTGCTGATGGAAATTGGACTACTGTTGGTCGAAGACGTCGAAGAAGGAGAGGTGGGAGGCGTGTCCGTAGGCAGAGAGAGAAGAGGAAAGGCATGAGTCTAGGACTGAGAGTGGGGACTTTGAATGTTGGAACTATGCACAGAAAAGGTAGAGAGCTGGTTGACATGATGCAGAGGAGGAAGGTGGACATACTGTGTGTTCAGGAGACCAGGTGGAAAGGTAGCAAAGCTAAAAGCTTAGGAGCAGGGTTTAAGCTATTTTATCACGGTGTGGATGGGAAGAGAAATGGAGTCGGAGTCATCTTGAAGGAGGAGTTTGTCAGGAATGTTCTAAAAGTGAAAAGAGTGTCAGACAGAGTGATGAGTCTCAAGTTAGAAATTGAAGGTGTAATGCTCAATGTTGTTAGTGCTTATGCCCCACAGGCAGGATGTGAGCTAGAAGAGAAGGAGAGATTCTGGAGTGACTTAGATGAAGTGATGCAGAGTACCACCAGAGGTGAAAGAGTGGTCATTGGTGCAGACTTCAATGGACATGTTGGTGCAGGCAACAGAGGGGACGAGGAAGTGATGGGCAGGTTTGGTATCCAGGACAGGAACGCAGAAGAACAGATATTGATAGATTTTGCAAAAAGGATGGAAATGGCTGTGGTGAATACTTTCTTTGAGAAGAAACAGGAGCATAGGGTGACTTATAAAAGCGGAGGTAGGAGCACACAGGTAGACTACATCTTGTTTAGGCGATGTAATTTGAAGGAAGTCAGTGACTGAAAAGTCATCGTGGGTGAGAGTGTTGCCAAACAGCATAGGATGGTGGTGTGCAGGATGACTCTGATGGTGAGAAAGATGAAAAAGGCAAAGGCAGAGCAGAAGACAAAGTGGTGGAAGCTGAAAAAGGAAGAGTGTTGTGTTGTCTTCAAGGAGGAGTTGAAACAGGCTTTGGGTGGCCAGGAAGTGCTTCCAAATGACTGGACAACCACAGCAAATGTGATCAGGGAGACAGGTAGGAGTGTACTTGTACTTGGTGTGTCCTCTGGAAGGAAAGTAGATAAGGAGACTTGGTGGTGGAATGAGGAAGTGCAGGAGTGTGTACAAAGGAAGAGGTTAGCTAAGAAGAAGTGGGACATTGAGAGGACCGAAGAGAGTAAACAGGAGTACAGGGAGACACAGCGTAAGGCGAAAGTAGCAGTGGCTAAGGCCAAACAGAGGGCGTATGATGACTTGTATGATAGGTTGGATAGTAAAGAGGGAGAAAATGATCTATACAGGTTGGCACAGCAGAGAAATAGAGATGGGAAGGACATGCAGCAAGTTAGATTGATAAAGGACAGAGAGGGAACTGTATTGACTAATGACAGAAGTGTGCTGGGAAGATGGAAAGAGTACTTTGAAGAGCTGATGAATGAGGAAAATGAGAGAAAAAAGAGTAGAAGAGGTAACCATTGAGGAGCAGGATGTAGCAAAGATCAGTAAGGGTGAAGTGAGAAGGGCATTGAAGAGGATGAAGAATGGAAAGGCAGTTGGTCCTGATGATATACCTGTGGAGGTATGGAAGTGTCTAGGAGAGGTAGCAGTAGATTTTCTGACAAGAACATTCAACAAGGTACTAGAGAGTGAGCAGATGCCGGAGGAGTGGAGGAGAAGTGTGCTGGTGCCCATTTTTAAGAACAAGGGAGATGTGCAGAGTTGCAGCAACTACAGAGGGATAAAGTTGATGAGCCATACGATGAAGTTATGGGAAAGAATAGTGGAAGCTAGACTAAGGGCAGAGGTCAGCATTTGTGAACAACAGTTTGGTTTCATGCCAAGAAAGAGCACCACAGATGCAATGTTTGCCTTGAGGATGTTAATAGAGAAGTACAGAGAAGGTCAGAGGGAGCTACATTGTGCCTTTGTGGATCTGGAAAAAGCATATGACAGGGTGCCAAGAGAAGAACTGTGGTATTGCATGAGGGTAAGTCTGGAGTGGCAGAGAAGTATGTTAGAGTGGTGCAGGACATGTATGAGAGATGTAAGACAGTGATGAGGTGTGCTGTCGGTGTGACCGACGAATTCAAGGTGGAGGTGGGACTGCATCAAGGGTCAGCTCTGAGCCCCTTCTTGTTTGCTATGGTGATGGACAGGCTGACAGACGAGGTGAGACAAGAATCTCCATGGACTATGATGTTTGCAGATGACATCGTGATCTGTCGTGAGAGCAGAGAACAAGTGCAGGAAAATCTCGAGAGGTGGAGGTATGCCCTGGAAAGGAGAGGATTGAAGGTTAGCCTCAGAAAATCAGAATACATGTGTGTGAATGAGAAGGACCCAGGAGGAACGGTGATGTTACAGGGAGCAGAGATAACGAAGGTGGAGGATTTTAAGTACTTAGGCTCAACAATCCAGAGCAATGGAGAGTGTGGAAAAGAGGTGAAGAAGCGTGTGCAGGCAGGCTGGAATGGTTGGAGAAAAGTATCCGGTGTGATGTGCGATAGGAGAGTGTCAGCAAGAATGAAGGGAAAAGTGTACAAGATGGTGGTGAGGCCAGCGATGTTGTATGGCTTAGAAACAGTGGCGCTGAGGAAAAGGCAGGAGGCAGAGCTGGAGGTAGCGGAGATGAAAATGTTGAGGCCTCGAGGAAGACCGAAGAAGAGATTTATGGATGTGGTGAAGGAAGACATGAAGGTCGTTGGAGTCAGAAAAGAAGACGCGGAGGACAGGGTGAGGTGGAGGCGGATGATTTGCTGTGGCGACCCCTGAAGGGAGCAGCCGAAAGTAAAATAAAATATATATATATATATATGGGGCCGGTGTTGTAGTGTTTAGGGTGCTGCGCTCATGATCGGGAGTTGTGAGTTCGAATCCCACTGAGATCCTCACTGTGCTAAGACCCCTGGGCAAGGTCTCAACCACAAGTGTGCCTCTGTTCACCCAGCAGTATAAATGGGTACCAGTAAAATATACTGGGAAGGTAAACCTGCAATGGACTAGCGTCCCATCCAGGGGGAGTTGAACTCCTGGTCGCTTCACGCTATGGAAACCGGGAATAAGCACCGGCCTGATGAGCCACGAAGCTCGGGTGTAAAAACCCAACAGACTTACCTTTTGTTACCTACCTTTATATATATATATATATATATATATATATATATATATATATATAAACACAATGTATACTGTTTATATATTTTATTATAAATAAATATAATCACAGTACAAAATTAAAAAGGTTTTTCTTAATCATTACTACATTTTATTACATTATTACTATATTAACGAGTAAGACTGTCTATAGAGTGTGTTTAATAAGCATATTTTAGAGAATGTAATATCATACATAGGGTTTTACTTCCGGGTAAATAACTCACGGAAGGAATTTCTTGATCCGTGGGAAGGGTCGGAACCAAACCCCCACGAAAAACGGGGGCCTACGGTATACTAAAGTCTTACTGCAGGCTCAAAACACAGCGTTAGCTACACTGGCAACGAGCTCAAAGAGCTTACCTCATCTGCTTTGGTCTATAAATTCCTGTTTTACATTCCCATGTTGTGGAAACTAAAGCCCTGAAACTGGTTTCACAAAGAGGTGGTTTCACAGCACTCTCGAACCTGCTCATGCATTGCTGTCTGTATCTTTTCATCTGCATCTCTCATGATTCATTCATTGATTCATTCATTCATTCATTCATGTTCGAAACCACTTAATTCTAATTAGGGTCACAGGGAAGCTGGCACAAATCTTAGCCGACTCTGGGAGAGGGCAGGGTCAACCCTGTATCGCTCACCAGACCACCACAGGCTGCACAACCATTCACCATTCGCAACCCAAATGTGAGTTGGAACAACCAACTGGCCTACTGTGCATGTTTTTGGACTGTGGGAGGAAACCGGAATACCCAGAGGAAACCCACTCAAGCACAGGGAGAACATGCAAACTCCACAAAGAAATGCCTGAGTTGAGAATCTGAACCCAGGTCTTCTTCTTGTGAGGTGGACGTATCTATCATGATTATAAAAAAATTAAAATAAAACAAAAATGTCTGTGTATGGATTATTGCTTGCCGTATTTTGTGGACTGTATAAGGCACAGCATCAACGAACGGTCAATTTTCATACACAAGGCGCACTGGATTATAAGGCACATTAAGAAAAACAAAAGACAGATAAGTCAAACTTGAGTCAATTCATTCACAATAACTCTCAACATTGCTCAGTTCTAAAAATATAAAACAATAAACTCACTTCTTTAGTTCATTCCTCTTCCACAAATCCACCAAATTCTTCATCTTCAATGTCGTAGTTTAACAGTTGCTCGATTTCCACACAAAGCCCAGTTCCCTCTAACTTTGAATAACATGTTAACACCAATATCTATCGGTTGGAGTTCTTTGGTTAATCCATCTGCAATGATGGCAAGCTCCAAATTAGTTAGCTTCGCTTGGATTTTGAAGGTATCAGTGAGATGGCGTCACAGATCAATTAAAAACAAATAATTCTGCAAAAATCCATCCGGTCTCTTGATGTAAACTTCTGTCAGCCATTCACATGTTACTCAGCGAGTCACCTGAGTATGGTAGCTGTAATGCTCCGACAATTAATCAATCGATGCGACGTCGTCAATACTTAAGACACACCTGATTATAAATTGCACTGTCAATTTTTCAGACTATTAAAGGATTTTAAGTGTGCCTTATAGTCCGAAAAATACGGTATGTTACCATGCTATATGTACTATCACAGTGATAGCTCAGGCTCAGTGAAAACAAGCAACTGTCCTTCTTAAAAACGATTCTCCAACATCTACCTTGACTTCAGCCAATTGCTAATGAGAGTTGAACATATTTGATGAATCTTAAATACACAACAATAAATGGGATGATATTCGTGGCCTTTAATCTCCAAGTTGTACTCCAGGCTCTCCTTTTTTATTTATTTGGCTATTCCACATGTCAGCTATTATGGCCTTGGCTGGCGTTTACTCTAATTGTCCTTCTGTCTTTTAATTTTGTCTGTTAAGTGGATTTCAGTTTTGGATTTTGCCATTGATTGTTGTTTATCAAATGCATTAACTCCTTGCTAGTTGTGTGTAGTCTGTGCTCTTTTCCCTCTGCATCCCTGCATCCTGTTCCCCCTCCCTGAAAATGTCAATGAACTTTTAATTATGTTGTCATTACTTAGGATTGCGGGTGCCTGATTTTCTCCTGGCTTATTAATGGCACATTATTAGATTGGTACAGAACAATATCAGCCGATATTGAAAGCAACAAGAAGACAACCATGCTGTGATGATAGATTTCATGAAACACATTAAGGTTTTAAAGAAGCAAAAATTTGATGCAAAACATTGATTTGAAAATAAACTAATTAATGTCCTAGTCAAGTCAGTCATTAGGCTATAACTGTACTTTCATTAATTATAATCCTATGAATTCTTCATTATGCTAGTTTCCTCTGACCTAAAACAGGATTTTTTTTTTTTATTTTTTTATTTGAATTCCGGCTAACACGTTGCAATGACTAATTCACTCAACCCCTTCATTTCTGCATATCATCTGCTGCCCCAGCATGCAACAGCATAGAGGATAGCACTGACCACAACAGACTCATAGAACATTGTGAGCAATGTCCAACAGATATTCAGGGATCCCAGTGAGGTTAAAAAAAAAAAAAAAATAGAGGAAACGGGTTTAAAAATAGAGGAAATGACATATTTCAGCTGGGGGGTCAAAGGGGCCACAGGGCCATATAAAATAAAAAAAAAAAAATCATGCAAACACGTTAATCATTGTTTTGTAACGTGCATAAACACTAAACAAAACAGCTTGAATAATGTAAAAAATACTAAAAGGTTATTTCACTGTAGATAAACACACATAATTCAAGTAGCATAGCCCTACAACTCGTCATTCATAATTATGAAATACTTATCAACTAATTTGTATAATGATCACATGACACATGGCATATATTATTACAACAAACATTTGTGCTCAGCTAGTGAGCATACCTGCTACAAGTTAGTATGTTAATAGTATAACACTATAATTCAAAATGTCACAATGTTTACTCTGCATGAGTAAACAGTATGACACTGTACTTATTGCATACATTTATAAAAACAGCGGAATTCCACTAAATAGCGGAGATCTCGGATCCCTGGATATTAGACGACCTTAACCGCCTCAAAAAATAAACACTGTATCTCAACACATGACAGTGTGTGTGTGTGTGTGTGTGTGTGTGTGTGGTTGGGGGGTGGACACAGGACTGACTGCTGATAGGCAATTACTTCTGTTTCCCTCTTTTCAGAGTCCAGTTTGCAATTAGACATGGAGGGTAAAAGAAGCAGGATTAAATTTTTAATCTTCCAGGGGGGGTAAAAAAAAAAAAAACAACAACAAAAAACAAACAAACAAACAAAAAAACAGTTGGATGTAGCGGAGTCTGAACGTGTCCTTTTGTGAAGTTTCTCAAAGACCTGCCGGGAACACAACACAAGGATTCACTTTGTCGGAGAACACAATTGCAAAATTTATTCGGAAACATCGAAACTTGAAGAGCGAAATAATGAGTGAAATGTTGTTGTTGCTAAAATGTGAATACCAAATACATATTGATTCAGTGGGAACAAAAAACTTGAATGAAAATATAGGAGCGGAATAAATGACCTCAGGGCATTCTGTTATTGGAAAATAATCATAACTTAATTTTTGCAACACATTTACGGCATTCTATTTCTCTTTACACCACAACAATTTTAATTTCATATATTAATAAAAAAATAATTCCTTATTCCATGACCATTAAGTGAACATTTCATTCTTCTAAAATTTACTTCTCACTATCAATAAAATTTTTTTTTTTTTCTTTTCTTGCTTGTTGCTAAAATAAGCCAAAAGAAAAACAAAAAAAAAAAAAAAAAAAAAAAAAAAAAAAAAAAAAAAAAAAAAAACTTTCTCCAAATCAACAATTACATGTTTTATTTGTTGGGTAATGAGTATCTTTTGGCTCGTTTGTTTATTATAAATTAACTAATTAATTTAAAGCCTTTGATAATGTAGAAACCCGCCGCATAAAGTCCCTTGAAAAATTACTCTATTAGATGAGCTCGTTGATGTGAGAATGAGTTCACTAATACAAACCCAGGAGCACGATTTGTCTTGCAGCCCGAAACCTCGTCAGAATATTATAGAAAATAAATTAACACTTTGAACATAGTTCTATGTAACAAGTTCGATAAATCAGATAATGAACGGTTGATAATTTATCAAGGCTCTTAATGCAAAATAAAACTACTTGGTCATTACAGCAGTCGTTAGATATGGTCCAGTATATCGTTCCATTGCCGACATTCACCACATGATCATTTTGATTCTAAAAGAAACACACTGCATAAAACATAGTACAACTTCCTAATACAGAAATTGTGCCGATTGCAGCATAAATCCGCAGAACTCTGTGTAAAATGTGTAAGGCATTCTATTGATGAGTTGTAAATGTGAGCGCTGACACAGCAGCAATACCATGAATCAGAAGATTAATGTCTGAAATTGCCTTGTAAGTCTTTTCTTATTACTGCATTCATATCTAAAGCACACGCACAAGGACTAATTAATTTTCAATTACAACAGTTTTCCTTTTAATTCTATACCCTAATGTGAATATAATAACATACTGCTTTTGTATGTGATATTGACTTCGAGGTATTTGCTGACTGAAACTTGGCACAAACAAATATAAATGTTGAATATATTTTGACAAGTCTAACATTATAACTACGTATATCTGTGTCTTCCCAATACTCAATTTATTCCATATAATTACTCATAAATTTGACATAATGGATGGTGGGCTGGTGCTGTCGTGGTTCGGGTGCTGCGCCCATGATCGGGAGGTTGTGTGGTCAGATCCCACTGTGCTAAGACCCCTGGGCACAGTCTCAACCACAAGTGTGCCTTTGTTCACCCAGCAGTATAAATGGGTACCAGTAAAAATATACTGGGAAGGTAACCTGCGATGGACTAGCGTCCCATCCAGGAGGAGTTGAACTCCTGGTCGCTTCACGCTATGGAAATGGAGATAATCACCGGCCTTATGAGCCACTGGTAAAAGTAAAGTCCTTTGGGCTTTTTACACCTGAGCCTAGTGGCTCATCGGTGGAGCACAGTCGGGTCTAACTGGGATTTGAACACACAACCTCCCGATCATGAGCACTGCACCCTAACCACTACACCACTGGCCCCACTATAAGCCACTGGGCTTGTGTGTAAAAAGCCAGACAGACTTGACCTACCTACTTGATATAATGCATTGCTAATCACAGAAAATAAAATCTGCTATCTATAATCAGTTCCATAAGTATTAGCACAGAGTAAACATTTTGAAATAAAAATGTAATCCAAGTGTGGACTGTAATCACATTTATTTATATATATATATATATATATATATATATATATATATATATATATATATATATATATATATATATATATATTAATTATATATAAGTATAAGAATATCTTTTATTGACAATGACATGACAATGACAATACTTTATTGCCCGAGGAGGGAATTTGTCTTGCATTACACAGGCTCCATAAACATACATACATAACATATTACAACATGAAGACATAATACATATATAACATTAAATATTAAATATTAAATATCTTAAGGTGCAATGTAAGAAACTAGCACTAAAATTTCAAAAATAAAATTTAAAAATACTTTAAAAGAATACTGTATGTTAAGCGGACATGTAACGACTTAAGACATAAAACTGAGTTTTTAAATTAGATAGCATAACAGATAAAAACAGTGGTACAAAATGTAACAATATACAAAGAGACTAAAGGTGGAGGCTACTTATTTAAAGGAAAATGCTAGTTGGTATATAGGATATGCAGACTCTCTTTGATTTAAGTTTGGGTAATTGATATCTGCGGCCGGAAGGAAGAAGGATATATTCAGAATGAAGAACATGAGTTTAAATCGTTAATAATTTTGGATGCTAAATTTAGTACGAGATTCATAAAAGTAATCAATAGGGTCTAAAGGAGTTCCAATGATCTTGCTGCTTACGTTTACAATTTTGCCAAGTTTGTTTTTGTTTTTGAGAGAGAGGTGCCGTACCAACATTGTACACTAAAAAAGTAAAACAGATTGCACACATGATTTGTAAAATAACAACATAATGGTTTTATCAATATGAAAAGATCTGAGTTTGCGAAGGAAGAACAGTCTTTGTTGACACTTGTTGTACACGGCATCAGTGTTCTGTGTAAAGTCAGCTTATTGTCAATGATAGTTCCCAGATATTTGTATTGGTCAACTTGTTCAACAGTCTCTGAGTTAATTCGACAGGTGCATGATCAGATTTTTGTTCTAAAGTCTATGATGAGTTCCTTAGTTTTCTTTACACATTCCAGCTGTAGGAAATTGTCCTCACACCATGAGTTGAATTTATAAATGTCCTCTCGTTGGCTGGCTAAAGACTGCAATCACTAAGGAGACTCACAAGGCGGCGTCGTCTGCGAACTTGATGGTAGAGCAATTCAGTGGGTACTGACACAATCGTTAGTGTAGAGGATGAACAACACAGGGAGAGAACACATCCCTGTGGAGCCCGTGTTGATGGTAACTCTACTGGACATGCTGTCGTTAACCCTCACGTACTGGGTTCTGTCTCTCAGGAAGTTGAAGATCCATTTGATCACTGCATTGTTTACGGATAAAGCGTTGAAGTTTCTCAATCATTAGGTGTGGCTGTATGGTGTTAAATGCGGATGAAAAGTCAATGAACAGAACCGAGGCAAATGACCCGGAGTTTCAAGATGTTGGTATACCTGGTTTAAAAAGTGTGATTGTGGCGTCTTCAACTCCCGTTTTGCCCTGTAAGCGAATTGTAGAGGTCCAGCTTGTCTTGGGCGTCGCGTAGCAACGACTTCAGCACCAACCTCTCCAAGCACTTCATGACAACCGATGGGGCCACAGGCCTGTAGTCGTTTAGAGTTGATGGTTTGGTTTTCTTAGGTACAGGAACTATTTCTGACAATTTCCAAAGTTTTGGTATTAAATTAGAATCAGTGACATTTGGAATAATTTACAAAA
Source organism: Plotosus lineatus (assembly GCA_024760905.1). Taxonomy (NCBI): domain Eukaryota; kingdom Metazoa; phylum Chordata; class Actinopteri; order Siluriformes; family Plotosidae; genus Plotosus; species Plotosus lineatus. The sequence continues at coordinate 33,887,228 of CM045744.1, read as the reverse complement.
CACTTCACTGAGCTGGTCAGCGACACTCCTTTGAGACCTTGCCGTCAAGTTATCTGGTCCAGACACTTTCACGTATGTTCAGTTTGGAGAACTCATTGATAGGCGTCATCGTGTTTAAGCAGTATCGGGCTCGAGTTGTTGGCGTCTAAAACCGAATCTAGCGATCACATTGTTGACTAAAATCGAAACAATCAAATCTTGCATAAAAATCATTGAGTTCACTGGCGAATGCATTTTTATCGGAACATTGATGGCTTGTCTCTCGCTTTTACTACCAATCATAGTTCTTACACCACTCCAAGCTTGGCGAAGGTTGTTTGTGTAAAACTGGCCTTTCGATCTTCTCCTTGTAGGCCTGCTTACATTTGTCTTATTGTACAATCAATTTCCTTCTGAACAAGCCTCGAATCATCTCTGTTTTGTTCCATGAAGCTATTTTCTTCTTGTTAAGCAGCAACTTTAACTCTTTTGTGACCCAGGGCTTGTTATTGGGTGGAGACTTTTACTGTTTTACTGGGAATAATATTGTCCACACAAAAGTTTATATAACATGATATATGATCAGTAACAGTATCCAAGTTTGCACAATCGTCAAAGAAAATGTCCCAGTTTATACAGTCAAAACACCCTTTCAAACTTTCAATAGAATCAGAATCCCACGTCCTCACAACCTTTGAGTGAGTTTTGTCCATTTTCAATTTAGTCTTGTACTTAGGCATTAAGTATACTCCGTTGTGGTCAGATGATCCCAGGCGGCTTACTCACAGTTTTATAGGCGTGTTTAATGTTCCCGTAACAGAGGTCGATTGTCTTGTTTCTACGGGTTTACATGTCACATATTGTTAAGTAGTGTGGTAAAGTTTGTTTAAGTGAGCAACTGTTGAAGTGCGAAGAATTAGTTTGGTGCTTCAGGAGAGAGATTTTCTAATTTTTGCATGTGGTCGTAGATTTGATCAGTTGCCTTCTTATCGTTAGCACTTGGAGGAATATACACCCAGTGTTATGAAGACTTGTCCAAACTCTGCGTGGTAGATAGAATGGGCGAAGCGATACAGATAGAAGTTCAATATCAGATGAGACATACTCTGTTTCTTATCGTAAAGTTAGTGCACCACTTAGAGTTCACGTATATGCAACGCCGCCCCGAGCGGTCTTCCCAGTAGCGTCGGTGTCTCTGTCGAGGCGGATAGGGGTCGAACCCGGCTAGTGTAATCACAGAGTCGTCAACCTGTCTATTCAACCATGTCTCTGTAAAGCACAACAGTGAACTATCGCGGTACTCAAACAGAAGTTCCACACATGCATGGAGTTCATTGAGCTTGTTTTTGATGGACCGTACGTTTGAAAGCAGTATAGTGGGAAGGCGCAGGTTTGTGGTTACGGGCTCGAACTCGGCGTCTCACCCCCCCTCTCTTACCTCTTTTACGTCGTTTTGTGGTGGTATGGTCCTCTGAAGTCAGTACACAGTCCTGAGGTATATCCAGTTTTAGGCTACTCACATCCAGATTGTCCCTGTAGGATAATAGAACTCCGTCCATAAGCGAATGTAATGACTGTGGTCGCCATGTTGAAAAACAAGCCATTATCCGGCTTGTGTACAATCGACAACATTATGTTGAAATATGATAGTTTTGAGCAGATGCAGCGTCAAAATGCTCAAAATAAGTTTCCCCATTTTCTTAAAGTCATTCACAATGAACAAATTCGTCACAGTAACACACAAAAGAACACAAAGTAACAAAAATATCCAGAGCTCTGAAACGTGCGTGTCGCCAGCTGCGCAGTGCCAGTAATCAAATACAGTCATGCAGAACCAGGCCATTTTATATATGTCTGTCTTTCTTTCGGCTTTTTCCCTTTTCCTCGGGAGTCGTCAGAGCGAATCATCTGATTCGCACGTTTGATTTGGCAGAGGTTTTTACGTCAGATGCCCTTCCTGTCACAACCCTTTTTAGCAAGGGACAGAAACACGCTGACGACTTTGCAGCTACTCTTGTCGAAAGTCAGCAATGGTTCTTTTACATGCCTCACACCATAGACAGTGAGAGACATGTCCCGCCTTTGATAACCCAGTTAGCCGCACTGGGGGGGACAGTAACAACCTTGTGGAGAGTGGGAGTCGAACCCTCAACCTTTGGATCAGCGATCCAGCGCCCTATACCACTAGACCACCACTTCCCCAGGCCATTATATATATATATATATATATATATATATATATATATATATATATATATATATATATATATATATATATATATATATATATATATGTGTGTGTGTGTATATATATATATATATATATATATATATATATATATATATATATATATATATATATGTGTGTGTGTATATATGTATGTATATATATATATATATATATATATATATATATATATATAGATAGATAGATATATAGATATATATATATATAGATAAAATGGCCTGGTTCTGCATTACTGTATTTGATTACTAATTCAAAAGATAAAAGGAAAAGGGCGACACTCATTTTTGAGTGTTGTAAATTTGCATTTGGCATTTGTTCATTAAAAAAAAAAAAATCAATATGTGATAGCCGAAATTAATAAATGGCCACATCAACAATATATTTCGTAAAAAGAACACAATACCCTGGCAAGCTCAGCGATGCTAAAAGACCGGGAAAACGATGGAAGGAACTAAACTGATGATCAGAGAATTTTTTATTTGGAATATATATAAAAAAAATAATTTACAACTTCCGACCAAGTCAGCAAGACTTTCAAGAACATGAATACAGAGGGTTTACCTCAAGATGTATAACACTAACACTCAGAGAAACAAAGGCCTGCTTAGTTCTGAAACATAATTCTTGGACAGATAAACTTGTACCAGGATTATGGGAAGAGAAGAGCATAGATGGAGAAAGGAAGAGCTTGTGATCCAAAGCTTACCACATCATGTATCAAACATGGTGAATATGAATATCTTTGGCCACTGGTGGAAATAGGTCACTGGTGTTTATTGTTGAAGTGACTGCTGATAGAAGAAGCAGGATGAATCCTAAAGTATATAGGGCTATACTTCCTGCTAAGGTTCCATGAAATTCTGTAATGCACTTCACACTACAAATGGCTAATGACACAAAGCATATAGCAAAAGCAACACAAAAGCTTCTGGAAGATTTGTTGATGTCGGCCCAACTGTCAAAGTAGCAGGCCCAATTCCATATAAACTCCATCACCACTGGTTGCATCTACTTCTGGCACTTTTACAAAACTTAATCTTCTTAAGTTATGTTTTCAAATTCATATACTCAGGTGGCGATCCATAAAACAAATATTACTGTGCAATACATATAATAATAAGAAAAGCCAACCCATGAAAAGAAGGTTGATGATATCGATCAGCTGTTTTTTTCCCCCCCTACAATTATATTTTGTTCCCTTAGTGTTGCTACTACATTAACTACTATCCAGCGCCAAGCTTCTGTTTATTGCTAAACATACAAACTAAAATTGATTTAACTATTCATTGTATTATATAACATGCAAGTGGAATCTTGCCATTAATACAAACCTTTTAAACAAACCTTTTAAAATGGGAAAATAGCAAACAGAGGGAGAAGGTACAATGCACTTTCTTATTCTCTCTCATTCTCTGCCCGAGAACCCACATGACTTTTGGGTTACCACATGCATGAGAACACAGAACATATTGTAAAAGATAGCAAATCTGTGAAATAATAATTATAAACAACCAAAGAAATACAGTTAATTCTAATAAAAAAAAAAATAAAGACTAAAATATAAACAAATAAAGACATCCACCCAAACCATTCATCTATTAATGAATCGATCTTTTCTGAATCAGATGTTTTAATTGAACTAATTACCAGCTCACATTAGGAGAATCAATGATTCAACATGCTTGTTCATCCTTATCCAAAAAAACCCAAAACAAAACAAAACAAAAACCAACAGCGGTTCATCCTGAAAACAAGCTGAAACAGAACCTTATCTAACCACAGCACACTGTTCCACTGTCTTTCACTCCAAATTAGAGCACGCAAAGTTTCTGCACATTAATTGAGATATGACTTCCTCCTTATATATTTCAGTTTGAGGTGACATTTCTGGATGTGGACTGTGCATAAGACAACAGTTTTATGAAATACTCATGAAGCATTGTGGCTATATTTGTCACAGTAACATGATCATTCCTTAGGCTGTTATGAAAGATGGTCCGAATTACGTATAACTTTTCACAATATCATCATCATCATCATCATCAGCCTCTTCCTCCACTGAATCGGGGGTCAGGTTCTGGGGGCAGCAGCCTAAGCAATGAGGTCCAGATGCCAATGTGTTCCCAGACCAGCCCAGAGACATAATCTCTCCAGCTTGTTCTGGGTCGACCCCAGGGTCTCATCCTGGTTGGATCTGCCCAAAACACCACACCAAGGAGGTGTTCGGGAGGCATTCTAACCAGATGCCTGAGCCAGCTCAACTGATTCCTTTAAACCTGGAGGAGCAGTGGACCCACCACCCTGAGAAGGAAGCTTATTTCTGCCACTTATATCTGCAAACTTGTTCTTTCGGTGACGACCCAAAGTTTGTTACCATAGGTGAGGGTTGGAATGTAGACTGATTGGAAACTTGATAGCTTTGCCTTGGAGCTCAGATACATCTTCACCTCGACAGACTGGTACAATCTTCACTTTATAGCAGAGGCTGCAGTGATCTGCCAGTCGATCTCCCGCTCCATTTTACCCGAACTTGTGAACAAGATCCCAAAATACTTGAACTCCTCCACTTGCAGCAGGACCTCATTCCAGACCCAAAGGGTGCATTCGACCCTTTTCCAGCTGAGAACTCTAACCTTGGACTTGGAGGTGCTGATTCTCATCCCGGGTGCTTCACACTTCGTGGTGCTTCGCTCCAATGAGAGCTGGTGGTCCTGAATTGTTGAAGCCAAAAGGACAACATTATCAGCAAAAACCAGAGACGAGCCACCAAATCCGAACCTTGCAATGCATCGGCTTTTCCTAGAAATTCTGTCCATAAAACTTATGAACAGAATCGGTGACAAAGGGCAGCTTTGGTGGACTGCAAACCTCACTGGAAACAAATTGAACTTGTTGATACCATTGCGGAACAAGCTCTAACTTTTAAATATTTTGGATATTTTGGATAACCTGTTGAAAGTGAGACTTGAACCCCCAACCTTAAGATCAGTGATCCAGCACCTTTATCGCCAGGCCACCACTACCTTGAGTTAAATCATTTGATGTGAGTTACAGAGCAGGTGAGTTATACACTGGCTTCATGGAAGAGCTTGAATTACTTGTGTTTATGCTAATAATAATCATAAAAATAATAATAATAATAATAATAATACGGGCAGTGGTGGCATGGTGGTAAAAGGTGCTGATTCACTGATCGTAAGGTTGGGGGTTCAAGCCCCACTCACCACAAGGTTGTCAATGTCCCCCAGTGCAGCTAACTGGGTTATCAAAGGCCGGCCATGTCTCTCACTGTCTATGGTGTGAGGTTCATGTAAAAGAACCATTGCTGACTTTAGGCCAGAGTAGCTGCAAAGCCATCGGTGTGTTTCTGCTCTGCGATGGCCTGGGTGTACTCTACCCTCGCGCGGAGTCGGCTGGGATGGGCGCCAGCCTCACCGCAACCCTAATTAGGATTAAGCGGTTACAGAAAATGAATAATAATAATAATAATACACAAATAATAAACAAATAAGAAGGTCCTGGGTTCGATTCCTCAGCTCAGGTGTTTCTGTGTGGAGGTAGCATGTTCTCTCTATGCTTGTGTGGTTTTCCTCTCGGGATTCCACTTTCCTCCTATAGTCCACAAACATGCACAGTAGAATAATTGCCTGTTCCAAATTGGCTGTGAGTGTAATTGTGAATGATTGTATGGGTGTTGCCCTGCGATGACCTTTTGAGCTGTACAGGGTGTACCTTACTGAGATTGACTGAGATTGGTGCCAGCCTCCCTGCGAGCCTAATTAGGATTAAGTTTAGAAAATGAATGAATGAATGAATGAATGAAAATAATAAAGTTCCCATAAATTAACAAATTCACATTTAGCATTTGTGAAAATATTTCAAATTTCTTTAAATAGAGTTGGACATTTTTTGAATATGGCCAGGAATAACAAAATGTACAATCAGCCATAAATAGCCACGAGCCATTTACATATGACATGAAAATTGCATGTGGTTATATAGACTGTCCATGTAGTATATTATGTATTTCATCATTTCAACAGATTGCAAGTCTACAGCACATATAATTAACTATTGCATGATAAAGCAAATGTGTTAGTCATAGTGATATTTTTATATGTATTCAGAGATATTTCACTCATTCCAGAAGCTGCAGTGCTCGGAGTCTTTGCTCTTTATGAAAATAAGATTTTGTCTGAGATTTTGATGTGCTTATAGAAGGAATGATGAGAATATTCAGAGTAATATAACATAATATATTCAGTTATGAGACACAATAACTCATGCACACACCTTGGCAATTGATGGATTCCCAGAATTCTTAGCATGCAGTGTCAAAGACAGGACAGCAAGCATGCATTAACTTCATATCACACACGCTTCCTAACACTCCAGCCTTACTCAGGCAATATTGAATACTGCAATATCGCAGTCAGGCATGATATTCTGATTTGTTCAAATTTAGAGCTTCACCAAGAATGATAAATAACAGATACATTGCTGAAAATTATTTGGCACATTTACATAAATATTTTGTTTGAGATTGTGGCATGCATGTAGTTTTTAAAGCAATTATATGTGGCCCTATCCTCATTAATATATTTCCTCTACCTTTTTCTAATTACACAGTAGTCGAAACAGAGCATTTACCTGGAAATGTGTTTTTTGATTTTTATTTTGTGCAGGGTATGGAAAGAATAAAATAAAATTCAAATAAACAAACAAATAAATAAACCTTTTTGATGTGTCTTCTAGTGTTATACCCTTTTACACCTTAGCTTTTCCTGAATTGATTTGAATACACACACACACACACACTCACATTTTACATATATATATATATATATATATAAATAAATTTATATATAAAAACCCAACAGACTTACCTTTTTTTACCTACCTTTATTTATATATATGTATATATATATATATATATATATATATATATATATATATATATATATATATATATATATATATATATATATATATATATATATATGCATGCGCACGTGAGTATATACTGTGTATACATATATACGTATACATACTGAATTAAATTATTGGAGAATTATTGCCTCTGCATTGAACACATCTAATGTGAACTCGCATATGGCACACTCTCACACACACACACACACACACACACACACACACACACACACACACACACACACACACACTTTTCCTGCTGTTCGAGAACCAAACTAGTAAATTTTAGGTCCGAAACCCACTTCGCCAACTATGAGGCCACTGGTGCCAACAACAGCTATTTAGTATTTTTTAAAATTATTCTTTTCATAAGAAGCACCTTGAGGTCCATCTTTAAAGACATGTGAGTTTGTTCGATAGCAAATCATAAATGGGCAGGATGGCGGCGCAGTAGCTACATTTCAGCCTCACAGCAAGAATGTTCCAGTTTGTGTTTGCATGGTCTCCCACTATTTGGGTGGCCGGAGGGTCCGAATTACCCCTAGATGTTGGCCCTGTAATGAAAGTTTTGAAGGTGTACCCTGCCTCTGCCAGACTCCGCTGAGATAGGTGCCAGCGCCTCCCCATGACCTAATTAGAATTAACTGGCTTAGAAAATCAGTGACTGAATTAGAACGAGTTTGACTAAAACCCAAAACAAATTCAAGTTAGCATTTGACCTCATCTTCACATACAGTACATGGCTAAGTACAGATTTGCTACCAGTCTACAAGAATACAAAGACTATAGAATAGAATATTCATCATAAGGGAAAGTGACCAATAATATCAGGAGATACTCATATATAGCAGAATATAATTATATACACGTGTTAGGTTCACCAAAAGCTGATCACATGTTGAACGTCTAAGAAATTCATAATCTCATGGGCAGTGGCCATTGTCAAAATATTCCATTGGAGTCAGATAAATTGAAAAATTAATTTTTAATTAGGCTTACATCTTTAACATGGTTATTCAGTGCATCATTTTCAATTGGTTACACATCAAGAATTTAATGAGCATGGTATAGCTAAGCCTAGTAGCTCTCATAAATAATAATACAGATGTTAAAAGGAAAAAACAAACATCTGCAACAACAGGATGTGTTGTCGTAATATGCTTTAATAATCACTTTACCCCCCACCCACACACAGGCAAACAAAAATATTTAAATGTGATGTAGGATGTTTTAAGGACAACCTCACGCACCAATGCATGAATTGGAAGTCAGCGGGCAACTCAGGCTCTCGCTCTATTTCACAAGCACCTTTTTAAGCACTTCAGCTTGACAGAAGCTCATAAAGGTGTGGGTGGATATCAAACCTTTTTAACAAAACCATCTGCCGATGCTCCAAGGTGACTTTCTGAGTCTCTACCTTTGCTAAAGATAACTCTCAGTCTGGACCTTAAAGGTTTAGTACAACCAGTTTTAGTTGTGAAAACTTGGATGTCGTGCATTTATCTCACTAATGCAGGTGGAAAGGATTAAGTTTCATTTTACTCGAATTCAAAGATACACTGAGTCCAGACATACGATTGAAGAAGGTAAAACACAATGATGTTGAAATTCATGCTTTTAACTTGGAAAAAATCTTGGATTTTCAAAGGACAACTGCAATTCCTATATACTTCATATATAGTATATGTTACTGCAGCCTTTTGTACATGTATATATAAAAAAAAAAAAAAAAAATCAGATATACAATATATTTTATTTCCATTTGCACCAAGAACTTTACCAACTCTCTCTCTCTCACACACACACACACACACACATACACACACACACACACACACACACAGAGAGAGAGAGAGAGAGAGAGAGAGAGAGAGAGAGAGAGAGAGAAAGAGAGCTTTCACTGTTTATTTAAGTTGGTATTCTTCTTAAAGCATGAAGTAGAAAATGTTTGCTGGGGGGAAAAAAAATGTCGACTATAAAACTTTAACAACCAGAGATGATATAACAAAATTGAAATTAAAATTGAAAACATTGATTGGTAAATCATCCTTGACCTGCACTGCACACAAAACAAAACAGCATAATATTTTACTTTCGACCCCAATTTATCTCTCTCAATCAATTGCTGACGATATATTATTTATATAACTGGAGGTAAAATGCAAACTTATTTCAAATTTGTTTCTCACAACATAGTTTTAAAGGGTGAAAAGTTCAAGTTTTAACACTTTTGTTCTGACACCATTCTTTCGCAGATATATAGAGCTTTCAAACACAGATTATATGTTCTGCCTTTTAATAATGTGGATAATGTATATAAAATGTATTTCTGTAACATGTTTAGGCTGAAGATGAATCATAAAACCCAGTAAAAAAAAAAAAAAAAGTTACTCAGTGAGGCAAACAGTACCCCTGACTCATGGCAGAGGGCGGTAGTAAGACCACAGATTCTTGCACGACCTACAATTTTCTTCATTTATAGTTTAGAATTTCTTTACAGTCTGCCTCATCAAAATGGAAGATTACATTTTCAAGATGAGAAAATTTGCAAATGTGGACTTTCAATCAAAACAAGATGTAATAACTGTTATACATTTACATTTTGCACTACACTTACATTGTGCTGTGTATCATATTGATAATATTGTATTCATTTTCTTAAATTTCCTTTATCAAGACTATATCGTTATCTCACTTTTAATTGTATGGAGCAACTGTGTGTACATAATTTCCTCTGGGATCAATAACATATTCTGATTCTGATAATAACTAAACGAAGGCCAACACAGCTGGAATAAATTTTAACCTCAAATGAAATGTGTATCACATGTCCATTGCTTCTTTCTTTGGAATTGTTTTGATGTCTGTTGTCAATCAAATGATGAATAATATTCTCTTTTGAGTTCATTTGCATTTGTAAATCTGACTCTAAATTTAAATTTAAAAATCTGATGAGCCTGACTTGTTTGCATAAAGTTTATTACGTCCACTGTTGCTTGACAGTGAATTTTATGTATTTACCGTCATCTGTTTGTTTGTTAATATTACATTAACACTAATAAACCAATTTTCATCAAATGTGAACATTTTGGAGCAGATCTAAATCACGATTTGAATCAAGGCATTTTTAAAAAGTGTAATGTTTTTAAAATTTACTTATTTATTTATTTTCTATCAGTAGGATTATGCAGAAATTACTGACCTGATTTTATTGAATTGATGATGGAGAGGTGGTCTCTGGCCATGTTCATTTTGGGGGTGATCTGTGCATGAGCTCATGTTGAGGAAAAAAAAAAATCAAAATCCTAAATAAATCTTACGAGGCAAAGTATTCATCTGAAACCCACTATGGGGCAACATTTCATTTTTTCCTATGCCAAGTTATAATAGTTCATGTGTGCGTGACGATAGTCTCTTGCACTCTGTGAGTGCCCCTGTAGTGTTATCTATTACATTTCCCCCTGCAGTCACAAAAGAAAGGTTTGTTCGGAGCGAAGGAATGATAATCAGATCTTGCTGCAGAATTTGTAATCAGGCTTAAGACATCAATAATAGACTGGTGCCATGGCAACTGATTGATTGGGTGGTCAAAAACTGTGGAGGTATAACTGGAATTAGAACACACAACCTCCCGATCATGAGCACAGCACACTGATGAAGTACAACAGTAAGTCTGAACATGGAGGAGCACCGTGGCTTTCAGCAGGCTACATATCCTCGTGATGGGGGCCAGGATTGATATTGATAGGACAGATGCTGTCTGGATGTTGTATTTGGGTATCAGGCTTTAGCAAAATATTTAAAAGATTAGAAGCACTTATGCCCTCAGTGTAATGACCATGCTTCGTCTATCGCTGGGTAAGACCAGCTCAGTTCAATTATACTTTTATTTAAACACTTAATTTTATCCTCTCTTGGTATGTGATCCTTAAGAGTACAAAGGGTGAGGATATGATGATAATGATTCATAACTGTGACTTTTCTAGGTCACTTGTGAAATGCATTTCACAGGGAACAGTAGTGCCTTGCATGGCAGCAAGCAGCTGCAGCTCAGTATGCATGGTCTACTAAGTGTGCCATTTCACAGTGACGTGACATTAGATATGAATGAGAAAATGAAAACTGGAAAAAGAGATTCAATTTAAGATTGCATAGCTGAAGATCAGTCAAGATTTGGTTGCACAAATCCTACTTTAATCTATATATCATCTATACTGCTTATCTGTCAAGGTCATGGGTGAGATGGAACCAATCCCACCTGATTTTCGGCGAGAGAGTTTACAGGCCTAACAGGCTAGCAATATGTTGTAGGCTAGAATCAAATAACTATTCCCATTCACTCCTATGCACAATTTAGAGTAGCCAGGAGCCCTAATGTTTGGAGCCCTAATGTTTTCGTGTTCGATTTTGGTTGTAAATAGGCAAACACATTAAAAACATGAAAACTTCACACATAATTACCCAACTGACCACAAAATCAAAATCCAGGCCTTCTAGAGATGAGGCAACAACACTATCTCCTGTACTATTAGGCTTCTCTCAAATACAAATTTAATGCACCAAGGTGATTTTTTGATGAAGAATAGCAAAATACAGTAATATGAAATACTACTGTTAAAAAAAAAAAAAAAAAAAAATATATATATATATATATATATATATATATATATATATATATATATAATATATAATATTACACACACACACACACACACACACACACACACACACACACACCATATTCGACGTGATAAGCGCCCAGGGCGCTTAGAAAATTGGAGTGGGTGGGCAATTATTAAAATGTTACCAGTGGAGTGGAACGGTAAGTGCTTATTACCATTGAGGTGGAAAACATGAATAATAACAGAACAATAAAATAGTTTTACTCATATTTGTATTATTCATTTTGTGGTATCAACCAAATTACTTACATGAAAGCTGAAAATAAACCGAAACACCATAATAAAAAATGACCCTTTAATTTCCCTCCCACTGCTGTTCTTTTAAATAACCCCCCATCCCCCCAGATGTAAAATCGAGTCAATCAACATGAATGTCAACTTTAACACATGGCACGTTAAACCAATCAACACAAAGGTAAACTTTAGCACATGGCACGTTGAAAAGCACATAGCCAGGAACATATTTTAAATGTATGAAGTTAGTGAGCAGGAGAATCGGGTGAAAAATATTCGTCATCATTTTCTGGTAGGTCCGTATCTGGCTTATCACTCCATTCATTCAGAGCATCCCATAGTTTTGTTGTAGCAGTTTCTAATGGTTCATCTTGTTGGATATAACCAAGAAAATATGGAAAGCAAAATATTTTCCTGTTTTTTAAAGCACGGCAGAACGATCAAATGTGCTGTTACTGATGAACATTATAGACATTCACCAGTGGCAGGGGGTCTTGAAAAACCATGCAAACTCACTTTTGCAGGCAGTGAATGCCTTATTTTAATGTTACAGAGACTGATCAAATAAAATTGTGAGGCGCTCCACTGAATGTAAGCGCCTGTCATTTAGTACTCAACCCTCACTTGCCCACTTGAAAGATCGGAAGTCCGGATAAGCCACGCTTTGTCTCACAAGCACCATACGTCACTTGCGACAAGCACCTCACAATTGGTAAGTTTGATGTACGATTTTGCTCCCAGTACACATGGGCGGTTATTAGAATAAGATAAAATTAAAAAAAAAACACCGGGGGGGTTGGAAAAGGGCACTTATTATGTTGAATATGACACTGTATATTTGTTTCCAAAATGACATTAATACATTTGGTGACATTAATACATTTTGTTCACACTGACCTGCTGTTGATAGGAATCAAATACACTCACTGTCCGAGGTACGACCTAGATTGGTTCCAACTAAACAGTCGTATTTCGGATATTTAACACACTGAAGTGAAACCACCCCAGCACTCACTATGTATTCATGTGAAGCGTATTCTTCACCTGCACGTTCTTTCAACATGTGAAATAAATTTGTAGCCTAACTTTGCACTTCTCGCAACATCACTTTCACATTTCTTTGCCTAATATCTTCCAACCACGTGTATTGCAATGTTTCCATCTCTGCAATCGGTCCTTCACGCTGTTTTGTGATGATTTGATTGATTAACTGTTGGGTTTTTACACCCGAGCCTAGCGGCTCATCAGGCCGGTGCTTATCCCCGGCTTCCGTCGCGTGAAGCAATCAGGAGTTGAACTCCTCCTGGATGGGACGCTAGTCCATCGCAGGTTACCTTCCCAGTATATTTTTACTGCTGGGTGAACAGAGGCACACTTGTGGTTGAGACCTTGCCCAGGGGTCTTAGTACAGTGAGGGTCTCAGTGGGATTTGAACTCACAAACCCCCGATCATGAGCCCAGCACTCTAACCACAACACCACCGGCTCCATATCCGGCATCCTTTGTGATGATAGTTGACTTAAATGAGGCTGCTGCTTTCATTGCTTCCTTAATGCAGTCCTTGTCCTTCAAAATTGTAGAAACCATGAAGTGGGAGGGATGGAGATCTTGAGTGATGGATTTTTTTCCTACTTCATACTGCATTATCACTTTCATCTTTGTCTCCAACGACAGTGGACCTTGATTTCTTGGTAGAATTGCCGTCTGATGAATCAAACTTCCTCTTGGGGGCCATGTTAACGATGTACAGTAAATGAATGTAAAATTGTACTGTAAAAGAGAGATTGCTGCTACGGTATCTAGTCGCTGAGTGTGAGATGCTAGGATGGTGTGCTGCCACAATTATCTTACGCGCTGCGCTGCCAGACATATACATATATATACATACATATATATATACATATGTATATACATATACAGTAAACTCATAATAGGCATCTGCTAGACGTGGTCGTAAGTACGGGTGGTCGTAACTAATGACTGTACTTTTTATGACAAATCTTCACGCAAGACTGACAAGTAACAATCTTATGAAAATAATCTTAACTATAATCACTGTAAATATATTAAACATAATTTTAAACTCTTGACACAATTGTATCTTTCAGAACGCAGCCCTTTACCGATTACCAGCATCTCTGAAATTCAGACTGGCCACCTGTTTTGGAGATCTGTGCCGAACATAAGGTCGTCTAGGTTTACAACTGGATTTTTAGTGTTATATCAGCTGTCACCATCAATTCTACTTTAGACACTTTGGATGACTTGACATTCCATAAGGTAATAAGGGAAATTAAATGATTGAAGCTTTTAAGTGTAAGCTTAGGAATCACCAACTGTCAAAAAATAAATAATATTTTGAGAGTGTTACCCTGGCAGCTCCATTATGTTGCAAATAAAACTGATATTGCAATATTTATTTTTGCACACTGTCTGGTTGATATATAATCAAAGTCATCCTAGACATCCTTTGGTCTGGCCTAATGATAAATACTGATAAATATTCACTTTGACAAATAGCCTAAGGCTGTGATGCTAACTGATCAAACAGGCTCTCATAGCTGAGAGTTTTATTTCAATATAAAGTAATCTCTTGCATATTTATCAGCTCCATCTGCTACCAAAAGAGTAGAAAGTGTTCAAAAGCATAAATACTTTGTATTGATGGAAATCTACAACACGCACACACATACTCACTCACACACACACACACACACACACACACACACACACACACACACACACACACACACACACGAATAATGGGCCCTCAGGGCCAGCAAAACCGTCTCTGCTGGTCTGAACACTATCAGAAGCACTGGCCTATATTTCCAACTTAAATTCTGCAATATGTTCCATTAAATTGTATTAATTTATTCCCAAAAGTTTATTCTCATCATTTCAGTGTGTATGTGGATGTTAGATTATTATTATGTTTGGGTTTTTTTTTTTTGGTCCAATCAGATTTTTATTTGATTCTGATATACTGTTAATGATCTCGTACGGGTAATTATTTGGTCTGCATTGAACCCATTCAAATGTAAACAATGAGTATACAAACTCGGTGGACTGTTACACACATTGGGGTGCCTGGAAAGCAGTTGGTTGTTATGTACCTTGCTCAAGGGCACATCAGCAATTATGTGGAAGAAGGGAAGGTGCTGCTGACATGGACCCCTCTCATCCTGCCAACAGACTCTTTCAGCTCCTCCCCTCCAGCAGACACTTCAGGAGCCTTCAGACAAAAACCAGTAGGATTAGGAACAGCTTCTTCCACACAGCTTTCACCCTACCGAACTCAGTCCCCTGTTGCACCTTCTCCTCCAATCCACACTACACTGTATCAGTGCCATTCGTACCTTCTTATGATTCATGCACATGTACATGCTTCCACTGTTAGCCTATTCACAGTGCTTTTCTTCCACTACTGTGCATAGTCATGGCGCACACAATGTGTGTGTGTGTGTGTGTGTGTGTGTGTGTGTGTGTGTGTGTATATATATATATATATAGGACATATGACCTATGCGAGTTATATAGTCTGGGGTGCCATGTCAGCTGCTGGTGTTGGTCCACTGTGTTTTATCAAGGGCAGGGTCAATGCAGCTAGCTATCAGGAGATTTTGGAGAACTTCATGCTTCCATCTGCTGAAAAGCTTTATGGAGATGAAGATTTCATTTTTCAGCATGACCTGGGACCTGCTCACAGTGCCAAAACCACTGCTAAATGGTTTACTGGCCATGGTATTACTGTGCTCAATTGGCCTGCCAACTCTCCTGACCTGAAGCCCATAGAGAATCTGTGGGATATTGTGAAGAGAAAGTTGAGAGACACCAGACCCAACACTGTGGATGAGCTTAAGGCCGCTATCGAAGCATCCTGGGCCTCCGTAACACCTCAGCAGTGCCACAGGCTGATTGCCTCCATGCCACGCCGCATTGAAGCAGTCATTTCTGCAAAAGGATTCCCGACCAAGTATTGAGTGCATAACTGAACATAATTATTTGAAGGTTGACTTTTTTGTATTAAAAGCACTTTTTTTATTGGTTGGATGAAATATGCTAATTTTTTGAGATAGGAATTTTGGGTTTTCATGAGCTGTATGCCAAAATAATCAGAATTAAAACAATAAAAGACCTGACATATTTCAGTTGGGGTGCAATGAATCTAAAATATATGAAAGTTTAATTTTTATCAGTGCATTACAGAAAATAATGAACTTTATTATGAACTTATATATATATATATATATATATATATATACATATATATATATATATATATATATATATATATATATATATATATATATATAGAGAGAGAGAGAGAGAGAGAGAGAGAGATAGATATAGTTCCGCTGTGCTTTAAAAAACAGGAAATATTTTGCTGTGTTCTCTTGGTAAAAATCCAACAACCATGAACCATTAGAAACTGCTACAGCAAAACTATCGGATGCTCTGAATGAATGGAGCGATGAGCCAGATATGGACCTAGCAGAACGTGATGGAGTATTTTTCACCCGATTCTCCTGCTCACTAACTTCATAAATTTAAGCACGTTCCTGGCCATGTGCTTTTGTTTATGTTCGTGTTGAGTGGTTCAATGCGCCATGTGCTAAAGTTGACATTCGTGTTGATTGATTGGCTCGATTTTACTTCCAGGACAATGTTTAAAGGAACAGCACTGGGAAGGAAAAGTAAGAGGTATTTTTTTTTTTTTAATTTATTCTTTTTTCTGTTTATTTTCAGCTTTCATGTAAGTAATTTGGTTGATACCACAGAATGAATCACACAAATATGAGTAAAACTCTTTTATTGTTCTGTTATTATTCATGTTTTCTAACTGGAAGGTAATTAGCACTTACCGTTCCATTCCACTGGTAACATTTTAATAATAAGTGCCTGCTCAATCCAATTTTTAAAGTGCCCTGGGCGCTTATCACGTCGAATATGGTATATTCACACACAGCATATGGTATATTTGCATATAACATATGTATACATATTTTCGAACATTGCATCTGCATATTTTATTCATCGGTATAGTAATGTAGAACATGTGTTTATTTCTCCTATATAAATTAATACTAATTTCCTCTCACCTATACACTGCCCATATATGTACATAACTGCTCACAAAACTTATTCATAAATAATCTGGACATGACTTTTCCCACATTTTTACGCTGCCCTAATCTGTACATAACTGCTTCTAACTGTACATAAAGCACATACTGTATATACATATTGCAGTTGCTGCTCTCTGCACTTCTGATTGGATGCTAAACTGTATTTCATTACCCTGTATTTATACATGTATAATGACAAAGTTGAATCTAATCTAATTTAATCGTATTCGCAATGGAGCTTTTTCTTTAACCAATTAGATTTCAGATTTGTCTCAAGCGCTCGCTAGCTGGCCTACAATAGTGTCAGCATTGTTCTGACCTCTGACTGGCTGGCAGAGCAAAACTAGCTGAATGGTCAGTGGTGATCTGTACACAATACATTAAAGTTAGACTTTTTTTTTTTTTTTTGTACACCCACAATGAGTGATGGAGGTGTAGAAATTAACTTAGTGTTGGACATTTTAAAAAATCCACTCGGAAGGTGGACTTTTTCCAGAAAAGCTATACATCGTAAAGAGAGGTCGGGGAAGTAGAGGTAAGGTTTACCCTTACTGAATTGATTGAGCCTACTAGGGTCATGGGGAGGTTGAAGCTTATTTTAGCTGACTCTGCAGGACACATTATAAACAGCTCTCCTGTCCCTTGCAGGGCCAAGACATACACAACAATTGTAACCATTGCAATATTCTTATTCACACCTAGGGGCAATTCGAAACATCCTTTATTACACTATGGGAGAAGACCAGAGTACCTGGAGGAAACCCACTCAAACACAGGGTGAACATGTAAACCCCACATAAAAACACCCTCGCCAAGATCGGGGATGTGCTAACGCCTATGCTACTGTGCCTCTTTACACCAAATAGAAGTAGCAATTTTTTTTTTTTTTTTTTTTTTTTTTATATTTACCCTATAGGCGAGGTAAACCTACTTTTCATGTGTCATGTCAAATGCAACATTTGGCACTACTGTCAAGTATAACATCTAAAATAAATTCACTGCTCAACATAATCGCCCCAGAAACAGACAAGAATTCAATTTTGTGGAGTTTATCACGTCCAAAAATTTATTCAAACAACCTTCTTTTTCTTTTCGTGATCAGTCTATGCTCCATGAATATGTAAACCCACACTTTTTTGTTTTGTTAAAGACACAGGGAGACCAACATCTAAGTTATGATTGGTGGCATAGGCATAATCAGCAGACCAGCAGTTTCTGAAGCTCTCGGAACCAATCCAGCTGGCACTAACAAACTTGCCACAACCGGTATCACTGCATTTTTTTTTTTTTTTTTTTTTTAATGTACATGCATTTCGATGCAGAACATGATGACAGAACTCTTTTGCTCTTGGTTGCTATGGCAACACTCAGTATTGCTGTACCTTCTTGATGGATTGCATACATCATTGCAGTTTAATAAATATAAGCTGTCAATAGACTGAAGGATATAAACTGCACACCATATCCTGACTCATTTTAATCTTATTGACTTTTAATACTTAAATATTCTCTTCTATCACTTTTATGTTACATTCATTTATTTATTTTTTTATTGTTTTCATTTTATTCTATTTAAATTTTTCTGACTACCAAAGAGAATTTTTTTTTTTGTTCTGGCATTAGAGGAAAATCTTCAAAATAATATCAGTCAGACATCACAAACCTGATCGATCAGTGTTTTAGATAGAAATGATATTTCTTCATTACAAATAATTTCCTATCGGGTGTAGTAAAGTAATAGAATCCAACAGACCCAACAGTCTTGACATGCATGCTACTGATTCGGTGTAATTGAATCACTAATTGAAAGAGGCGGCTTTAAAA
The DNA here is from genome assembly GCA_024760905.1 of Plotosus lineatus. Lineage (NCBI taxonomy): Eukaryota > Metazoa > Chordata > Actinopteri > Siluriformes > Plotosidae > Plotosus > Plotosus lineatus. Next base: position 33,868,200 of record CM045744.1, on the reverse strand, counting down.
TAACAGCAGTGTGGAGTTCAATTAGTGACAATCTTTGAAAAACAGGTGCCAAGTATTGGCCTAATTTAAGGAAGGAAGGCAGCAAATGTTGTACATCCGGGTTATAGAACATTTCTCTCTGAAATTCTGAGAAAAAAATGGGTCACTACAGACTTTGTTCAGAAGAACTGCGTACCTTGAATAAAAAGTGATTGGAGGGGAAACCATACAAAGAAGTGGACAAAATGAATGTCGGCTCACGAAAATGATCACAAATGCTTCAAAACAGTAACCAAAACCTGAACAACATAGAGGAAAGTGAAAAACTACCATTTGAATGGATCAAAGAAGATCCAAAATGGCAAAGACAAAGATGCCTATGTGAAGCCAAGCTATCAGCGAGAAGCCCCACAAAGTCCCACTGTTGAAAAAAAGACGTGCTGAAGAGGTCACAATTTGTCAAAGAGCACATTGACTGACTTAAAGGGAAACGGTTCAACATTTTATGGACTGTTGAAAGTAAGATTGTTCTTTTTGGGTCTAGTGGGCCCCTAGACGACCAGCAAACACTGAATTCAAGCTACAGCACACTGTGAAGACAGTGAAGCATGTTGATGCAAGCATCACCATATGAGGATGTTTCTCATACTACTGTGTCGGGCCTACTTATTGCATAACAGAGATCATGCATCACAAAGATGAAATTGTTGAGGTTTTCTTTGGGAGTAACATGGATGGATAGGATCAGGAATGAGTACATCAGAGGGACAGCACATGTAAGACGTTTTTGAGACAAAGTTAGAGAGGCTAGATTGAGATGGTTTGGACATGTACAGGGGCGGGATCATCATCATATCACTACCCCGTAGGGTAGTGTAGCAATTGGTCTCTTCCGGAGAAGATTAACCGGGACGCAGGAACGCTTGATATTTGTCCCCAGAAACACGCTGACGGCTTTGCAGATTACTCTTTTTACGAAAGTCAGCTATGGTTCTTTTACATGCCTCTCACAATAGTCAGTGAGGGACATGGCCAGCCTTTGATAACCCAGTTAGCTGCATTGGGGGGGACAGTGACAGCCCTGTGTGGACTCGAACCCCCAACCTTAGGATCAGCGATCCTGTGCCCTATCCACTAGACCACCACTGCCGGTAGGGGCGGGATAAGGAATATATTGGTAGTAGGATGATGAGGTTGGAACGACCAGGCAGAAGGCCTAGAGGAAGACCAAAGAGGAGATTTATGGATGTGGTGAAGGAGGACATGAAGGTAATTTGTGTAAGAGAAGAAGTTGCAGAGATGGTGAGATGGAGGCAGATGATTTGTTATGCTGACTCCTGAAGTGAACAGCTGAGAGAAGAAGAAGAAGAAGAAAAAGAAGAAGAAGAAAGATCATGGATCAGTTTGTATCCATGAGAACACTTGACTAGTTTGTGCTGCATTATGTTGAAGAGGAAATGCCCTTCAAATGGGTTTTCCAACAATACACACCAGTAAACCGGCAACATCTTGGCTCCAGACCAACAAGATTGACGTTATGGAGCAGCGGCCCAATCACAAGCCTTAATCCAATAGAAAACCTGTGTGATGACATTAAAAATTCAGTTTCTGAGACAAAACTAAGAAATACAGAAGAACTGTGGAATGTAGTCCAATCCTCCTGGGCTAGAATATCTGTTCACAGGTGCCAGAAGTTGGTTGACTCCATGCAACACAGATGTGCAGCAGTTCTCACAAACAGTGTTTATACAACTAAACATTACTTCAGAGATTCCACTGAAAATAAAACAAACCATTATTCAGTTTATACAGTGAATTTTTGCATTTGTAAAGAAAAAGCAGTCACTGCTATTATTATTATTATTATTATTATTATTATTATTATTATTATTATTATTATTATTATTATTATTATTATTATTATTATTTTGAACACTCTAATATTCATTTTTCTTCAATTCCTTTAAAAGAAAAATACACATTTGATATATTTTTCTTCATGTTTTTTATTTGGAATAAAATGTCATGTTTCCAATTCATTTGTGTGTATGGAAATAAAAGTGATTACAGTGGTACCTCAATTTATGAAATTAATCTGTTCTGGAAGTAGTTTCGTAAACTGAATTTTTCATAAATTGAACCACATTTTACATGTAAAAGGCCTGATATGTTCCAAGGCCCCCAATTCTACCCCTAAAACCCTTTAAAAATTATAAAAGCATATTTTTTCAGACCTCCTTCTGCTTCAATATTGGACTGATTGTCGACGGGTTTGGCCATATTCCTTTGCGATATCACTCAACCACTCATGCCACGAGCCCGCTTATTCTTTTCACTTGCACGGGAAATCACACACGTGTGTGTGTGTGTGTGTGTGTGTGTGTGTGTGTGTATGTGTATGTGTGTGTGTGTGTGTGTGTGTGTGTGTGTGTGTGTGCGTGCGTGCGCACACGCGCATGTGTTGACCATGTCTTTTGAGCAGAGTTATCATCTTACAAATGTTTATGGAAGGTTAAAAGCCTGAGTCAAAAAACAAAGTTGCAATGAGCATACTCAAAAAACTCCTGAAACAACAGTAACTCTGTCCTTTACACGAAAAGCATTGTAGGAGATGCAGCTTCATAATAGCAAATGGGAGGGAGTTGCATCATCCCTCCTAGCCAATGGGAGACCAGCGGGGCGGGATGTTGGGAGATAGCCAATGGGAGGGAGCTGCGTCATCCCTCCTAGCCAATGGGAGGCCAGTGGGGCGGGATATTGGGTCAATGGTCAATGGGAGAGCAGCTCATGCATTGTTTGAATGGTGTGTTTGAATGTTTCAGTGGCGCGTTTGGTGCGTTTCGTAAGGAGAACGTGTTTCGTATACAGAGACAAAAAATTTGGAAAATGTTTTTTGTAACCTGGATTTTTCATTTGCTGGGACTATCATAAGGTGAGGTACCACTGTATAAGGATTTTGCGCTTTATTCAATTTTTGAAACGCACTGATATTATTTTGAACACAACACTGTATTTTATATGCAATGACAAGTAAATCTATCTATCTATAGGAATGAATTTATTCAAATTGTTGTAAACCCTTTTCATGTCAACAAAGCCTCTGGCACAGAACATTTTTATATAGTGTATTATTCCCGCAAGGAGATTATTGCATCTGCATTTAACCCATCCAAGTAGGCACACACACACACACACACACACACACACACACACACTTCGATCAATGGGCTGCCACACATTGAGGTGCTAGGAGGGAAATTGAGGAGTAGGTGCCTTGTCCAAGCTCACTTTAGCCATGAAGGTGGAGGAAGGGAAGGTGTAGCTCCACCCCAACTACCACACATCTTTCCTGCCATTTTGAGAATTGAACCAGTGACCTTTAAGTCCCAAACTCGCTTATTATCATTTTATTTTTCTTTCCACGTTGTTTATTATGGTCACAGAGGCTAGGGCTCACTCCAGTCAACTCCAGGTCAAGGCAGAGTTTACCCGAAACAGCTCATAAGAACATAACAGAACCCATAATATTGACTTATTTCAAAACAGCTTTTGTCAGTATTTTAGGGTTATATTTTTCAGTAATTGTAGTATTGTTATCACCAAGTGTTCAACCTCACAATTCATCATTCAACTACAAATTTTCATAATAAAATATTGATTAAATGTGTGTATTATCAACTTACAAAAGTATCTTTAACAAAACATTTCATGCTACTGTGCCTCTGGTAGTACTATATTGTTTTTTCTCATCTCCTTCCACCAAGAAAAAAAAAAAAAAAACAACAACAAAAGAAAAACCTGGTTTGTAAATCTGTATAGCTAGTATATGTCCAAGACCAATATGTCAAAGTTGCTGCCTTATAAAGCTGCACTATAAAAGTAGCAGAATAGTAAAATGGCATGGAAAAGAAAGTGGATCAAAAAATCCTACAGGCATGTCAATGCTGCCATCTTTTTTATGATTAGTGTCTTTTATTAAACACCAAAGAAGTCTCGGACCCAATCACAGACAGATGGAAAAGCCCACTTTTGCCTATGTACAATTTAAAATTTGTTGATGTAGAATACTTGCTAATTTCTTACTGACAAATTGAAGTAAATCTAGCTTTCATAAACGTTAGAATAAAAAGACAGCCAGAAGATAAGTTATGTTTTGATTAGCTAGATATTTCTTTTGTCTCAGGAAAAAGTACACTTTTATATAATGTTAAACATGTTTTGTGCACATTTGAAGCTCTTGTTAGACAGTAAACGTATATAAAGTTAAGGACAATCCTAATCCACCTTCTAATTAAATGATATTTCTTATAAATTTGAGAGCAGAGATGATTAAAATGTTTCTTGTGTCTTTGTTGTATTGATGGTATGCTTTGGGTCATTCTTTTTACAAAACCTGATACTTTTGGGTCGGACAGACTAGTACTTGTAATTGTTCATAATTCCCTTCTAAGCATATGATGCCGCCACCATCATGCTTCTCTGATGGCTCTGCATAGGCTTTCAGACTTTGAATAAAAATTTAACCCTGGTCTCATGAGACCATACATTTTCCTGCATGCTTTGGGGGGCCTGATGTAGGTTTTTTTACAAACTTGGATAAAGTTTGGATGTTTGACGTTATGAAAAAAAAGGTTTTCCAAATACTGTATATTAAAAATAAATGACAATTTTCATATGTCCTGCACAACAAAGATAGTAATTCTAAGAAATTCCGGCAGCTTATTTAATGTAGACCTGTTGGTAGCATCAGACCTATTTCCACGTTGTATTTTCATCAGCATCCAATATTTTGTATTGTGCCATATTTACTCTGCTTTTGATGGCTGATTTCTCTGTTATCTATGGTACATGAATTGCCTTATAAATCATGTTGTATCTCTCCTGACTGATTTTTTTTTTTTTTTTTTTTTTAATAGTGAGGTGTTATTTATTTTTCAAAGCACTTTGTAATCCATTCGCTGCAAGATTCATGTAGGTTAATGTCAGGAATTTATGTTATAGTTAACTCTTTCAGTCACTTTCATTGATGGCAGGTGTGCACTAATTACTATATAGCATGAGTTGGAACATGATTGGTTAATTCTAAATACAGTCAAATCCCCATTTATAAAAGGGTGCTCTTACTTAACTTATTACTTTTTCTTCTAAAAGGTTTCTGGGTTTATTATTATTATTATTATTATTATTATTATTATTATTATTATTATTACGATTGAATTTTATGATAAAGATTTAGGCACTGCCTAAAAGCAGAGCTCCTGATGGATGTCTCCTGATACGCATCCGAACCTTTGCTTTTTACCTGTCGATCACCTGTTTTATTAGTTTATTTATCTGTTTACAGTATTGATGTTCTGTTAAGGTCCTGATTTCCGTGTTTATGTGTTTAAGGTTTAATCTATTTGCCTGCAAATCTGTCTGCCGACCTGAATTAGATAATGTTAATGGTTTTTTTTTGTTGTTGTTGTTATTCTGTGCAAGATAAGAGTCTGTGCAATGTTTATGTTTGTTTTTTCAATTTCATTACGAATAATAAACGTTACTTTTTATAATTTCTGTCTGCCATCATGCAAGTCAGCAATACAACATCAGCAAAGAAATGTGGTTGGCAGGCATGACATGGGAAAGGAGGTGGGAAAGTATCCAAGCCATGTTGGATGACTAGTGTTACACTCAGAGATTGACTGACAATAATAAATAAATAAATAAATAAATAAATAAATAAAGACATTTGTCTATATTAGTCTTTTTTAACAGTTATGCATTGACTCCTTACAACAAAAATTTCATGTTTGTTTCCTCTAATTGAAAACTAATTATTCTCAGGAGATCATTTGAACAGTGGCTGAATGCTGGTCTGCATCTCACTGACAATTAGAACAGACACTTGTATACACATACATACATACATATACATACAGACATACATAAATTTATATATATTTATATATGAAGGTCGTTGGAGTAAGAGAAGAAGATGCAGAGGGCAGGGTGAGATGGAGGCGGATGATTTGCTGTGGCTACCCCTGAAGGGAACAGCCGAAAGGAAAAGATTTTATATATATATATATATATATATATACACACACACACACACACATACACACACACACACACACACACACACACAGCAGGCCCTTGACTATTCACGGTTTTGCACTCGCACCCTTGACTTTTCATTGCATATGAGCTCACGGTAGGAGTAGTTGCGTGCTTAGTTGCCCAAAGCTGAAGCTGCTCATAGCTGTAGTAGAGTCGACCGGTCGTAGACGAGCATAGTTCAAAACATGAACAAACAAAACATCAAATAAAATGAACAAAGAAACAATTTGACTCTGAGAACTCCGTGACGTCGCCCTCTGGGCAGCACCATCTTGGAGACATCACTCCAACTTCAATGTAAAAGGACATGAAGAGTACTGTAATAAAGTTTATCCTTTTGGTATCGTTTGTTAAACATGCTACAGAACATAAAACCTCTCACATAAACATGAACTTAGGTACTGTACTGGAATAATAATTGAAAAAGATTTTAATATAACAGTTCAGAGAAAACCGTCGTTTCTCAGGAGAAAGTCTTATTTCTTCAGAAGAGACATCCAGCGTTTTCTATCGCTTAGCCAGAGAAGACACACAGCATTTCAGTGGTATCATAGAGCTTAACTGGTAATTAAAACACACACAAAAAAGAGGCTCATTGACAACTTGTGCACGAATGAGGAAAAAGGGGCGGTCAGCTCATTGAAATCAGGAGAATGGAGGGCAGCCATTGACTGAATTTGAATCACGTGCTGGTTGCTCAGCAGACAGCGAATACTCAAACCGTGGGTGCAAAACCGCGAATAGTCAATGGCATACTGTGTATATATATATATATATATATATATATATATATATATATATATATATATATATATATATATATAGTAGTGATGGTTGAATACTAAACAAGTATTCAACGCGCACTTGCTCACTTGAAAGATCAGAAGTCCGTAAAAGCCATGCTTTGTCTCACAAGCGCCGTGTGTCACTTGCGGCCAGCGCCCACATTCGGTGGGGCGCGTCATGTTAACATATATACATACATACATACACATATACATCCATACATTTCATATATATATATACACACACACACACACACAGACGCTCCATGACATAAGTTCAACCGTTTTACGTTTTTTTTTTGATTTTACGGGTTTATTTTTTAAAGTCAAATTTTAAATTTAGACGTACCTACGTAGTACACTGACGTAATGACATAATGACACTATGTCCATTGTTCACAAACGACACACTGAATGTGCCTCTCCTGCTTCCCAGTTCAGTTACATATCTGTGATCTTTGTGTTTACACTGTTTTTCGGACTTTTGTAACCCTAAGCAAATATGGTTGGTCAGAAGCATAAGCCTACTAGCATGAGTGCAAGTCTCATACACAGAGATGAATTAACTATCTGCTCGGATCGGCGCAATCTACCCAGAAAAGAAAGAGAACTCTCTGCTCTGCTGGTGATTCACATCAGTGCAGGCTGAGTACTAAACGAGTTTAACGGCGCCCTTGCTCACTTGAAAGACCAGAAGTCCGTATAACTTGCACTTTGGTTCAAGCAAGTAAACTACTTTCAGCAAGTGCACTCCTTTCGGTATTGAACACTTCACATATTGTAAGCGTTTATTGGCTGTTTTAAGCTTCATGTAAAGTGAGTCGGCTCAGATATATATATATATATATATATATATATATATATATATATATATATATATATATAAAATCGGGATATGGGGCCGTGAGTATACTGCACTGGACTATACTGGCTTGAATAATTTTGCTGAAAGAATTGTCCTCTATTTTTTTTTTTTTCTGCAGGCAGTAAAAGAGCGACTGTGTAATACTCCCCATCCCAAGTTCCCTGCATATGCCCAACAATCCGTTTTCATGAAGGGTTTGATAATCCACTCTGTACCCTCTTAGGTGCCTATGGTTGCCAGGTATATAAGGTGGGCCTGCCCTGTTATATTTAAATTGTAAAATATATTTGAATTAAAATATTTAATGATCATTTATTTACCAGCTACAGTCCAATGACATTGTCTCAGAATAGCTGTCCCTGTGACTTGTTCTGGAAAGATCTGCCAACCTACTTTCATGGCTATATAGCATTCTAACACCAGACCCACTGGACTAGAGACAATCAAATGGAGGTCACACGTGGAACATACAGAGAAAAAAAGGGTGGTAAAGGAGGGAAAGCTCTTTGAAAATGGTACCTTCCAGCAGTGATGCACTTTGACTGTAATTTCCAGAAATACAGCAGGTGTGCGGCATTAAGGTTTTTCCAACAATTTGATACATCTCCTGGAAGCTATCTTTTTGATTTGAAACTTTATCAGTAATCTCTGTTTGGTATAAACAAAAGAAAGTCCATTAAGATCACCGTATGCCTTAAAACTGTTGATCTGACTTACCTTTCTTTTAACCCAGTGATTTTTTCAGCAATCTGCTGCAGTCTTTTTAAACAGAGAGACTGTTGGAAGAGTGGCTTCCTTGAGTTTTAGTTTAATTTCAACCACATTAATTCCACAGCCTGAATCAATGCAACTGAGCCAAATGTTCACTGCACATAAGGTGATCGTGATTTGGCTGGAACATCTGGATACAACCAACATCAGTCCATTCTCATTATAACCAGTCAGGCTTCAGATAATAATACTTAAAGTAATGAGCAGATTTACTTCTTTCTGACTGCTTTGAAAAACCAAAAACCATATAATGAGGTACTGTCCTGTATTACCCAACTCGACACTGCATGTCCAACAAGGGCTTATAAACGCCATGGGTGATATGAGGTCAAAATCACAAACCGTTCTCATGTTTTTAAAGCGAGAACATGCCCCCTCCACGACATGCAATGCTAACCTCCCGGCTCTTCTCGAATTAATATTTTCGGGGCAGACGAGCACACTTGGAGGGAAAGTACTATCCACACTCTCATACGAATGAGCTCCTCACAGACACCCATAATTGACTGACAATCATTGTGAGGAAGAGGGAAGTGGCATGAGAGCTTGGCCAGTTCACTCCCATGGACTCTTGGTCACAGATGGCTGTAGCATTAACCCAGATTCCAACTCGCAATCTCTTGACTCATAAAATCCTGGTTTATTTTCTTGGTAAAAATAATATGACCAGCAATTGCTCTTCATTGCAATCTTTAACTGCTTATGTTTAATGAACTAAGTGAACATTGTTTTCTCCTTTTAAAAACAACAACAGTCTTTATATCCTTTAAGTTAACATACCGTATTCGACGTAATAAGCACCCTGCTCCAATAAGTGCCCCCCCATTTTTTATATTTTGTCTAATAACCGCCCACCTGTACTGAGAGCAAAAATGTGGATCAAACTTACCAATTTTATTCGATCAGTCTCTGTAACGGTAAAACGAGGCATTCACTGTCTGTAAAAGTTAGTTTACACGGTATTTCAAGACCCCGTACCACTGGGGAATGTGTATAATGTTCATCAGTAACAACACATTTGATTGTTCCGCCATGCTTTAAAAAACAGGAAAATATTTTGCTGTGTTCTCTTGGTAAATGTCAAACAACCGATAAATCATTAGAAACTGCGACAGCAAAAGTAACGGATGTTCTGAATAAATGAAGCGATGAGTCAGATGTTGACCTATCAGAAAGTGATGACGAGGATTTTTCACCCGATTCTCCTGCTCAATAACTTCATAAATTTAAAGACATTCCTAGCCATGTGCTTTTGTTTATGTTCGTGTTGATTGGTTCAAAGTGCCATGTGCTAAAGTTGACCTTCGTGTTGATTGGCTCGATTCTACTTCCGGGAGAATGTTAGAAGAAAGAGGTATTTTTTTAAATGTATTCTGTTTTCAGTTTATTTTCAGCTTTCATGTAAGTAATTTGGTTGATACCACAAAACGAATAACAAAAATACCATTAAAACTCTTTTATTGTTCTGTTATTATTTATGTTTTCCACCTCGATGGTAATAAGCACTTACCATTCCACTCCGCTGGTAACATTTTAATTAGCACCCACCCACTCCAAATTTTAAAGCACCCTGGGCGCTTATCACGTCACATACAGTATTTAAACATTTGTAGGTTTTCCTCTTGCTCTTTCCAAACCGAGTGAAGCAATGCACACATTTTTAAATTTGTGGTAGACTGCAGGGTCTCATAGTTTATATAATCAATATATAAATTATTTTGTTCATAAAATGAGAATAGACTATTTTTTCCCCATTTCCACTTTGTAAATTAGTGCTCTTGTACAGAGTGAATTATGCAGCTTAAGAGAACATTCATTTTTGTTCAGGTTTATATAGACTTCTATGGAAAAAGCATCTTTGTGAAGTTAAAGTGCTTTAGAAAATAAAAAAAATAAAATAAAATAAATGTCCTACAATGTGGAATTGCTGATTTTTTTTTTTCTTTCTTTTTTTTCAGTATCATTCAGGAGTGGTGCTGAAGATTTCAGTCACAGAATTGATTATTCAGATATTTCTACCTATTCACTGATTTTTTTTTTTTTTTCTTTCTGATATGTATATGAGGTTGTGTTCGGACAATCAGGGAGTGGCATTATCTGTTCTCTGAGGCAGGGAAAGCACATGAATAAGAAAGGATTTTGGTTCAAGGTTGCAGTGGTCCTCTATCATCAACACAGACTGAGCACACATTTTTTATATACAGCGTGCTTCCAATTCTCACCAAAAAAAAAAAAAAAAAGCATTCCAGCTTTGAAGAAGATGTATTTTTTGCTGCTTTGCATATGAAGACTCATTATTTTTTCAACTTTGAAAAGATCTGTGTAAACTGGGTCACAGTTCAACTTAAGCACAGCATTAAGGCATCAAATCCAGATGAAGCAAGTTGCTCAGAAGAATGTTGCTTGATGGCAAAGTGGCACTTATCTGTCCAGGACTTCTCCAATTTAAAGTGGTTTTGCAGTTGATCATCTGTACCTAAGAGGGAACCATTGCATTGAGAGACGTGATCATAATTGCACGTGTTTGCATGAATTTTGCTTTAGAAATGATCTGTATTCCATGAAACCTTATACACGTCTGAAAACCTCATTATTCATGATAACCTATTAAATAAAAACAAGGGGGAGGTGTTTTGTAGAGTGAAACAACTTTAAAACTAATATTAATAGTATTTTTTTTCTGGTAAAGAAATACAGTACAGGTAGACATTAGCTAGAGCCTTTCAACTCGCCTAACTAATTAAATAAATGAATAAACTAACAACATTAGATTGAGATGGTTTGGACATGTACAGAGGAGGGATAGTGAGTATATTGGTAATAGGATGCTGAGGCTGGAACTACCAGGTAAAAGGCCTAGAAGAAGACCAAAGAAACGATTCATAGATGTGGTGAAGGAGGACACGAAGGTCGTTGGTGTAAGAGAAGAAGATGCAAAGGATAGGGTGAGATGGAGGCAGATGATTCGCTGTGGCGACCCCTGAAGGAAAAAGCCGAAAGGAAAAGAAGAAGAAGAAGAAGAAGAAGAAACTAACAAAATATGGGCAGTGGTGGCCTGGTGGCAAAGGTGCTGGATCGCTGATCCTAAGGTTGGGGGTTCGAGTCCCACCCTCCACAAGTTTGTCACCCCCCCAACCAGTGCAGCGAACTGGGTGATCAAAGGTCGGCCATGTCTCTCACTGTCTATAGTGAGAGGTTCATGGAAAAGAACAATTGCTGACTTTTGAAAAGAGTAGCTGCAAACCCATCAGTGTGTTTCTGCCCTGCAATGGCCTTGTAAGCTGTCCAGGGTGTACTTTGCCCTCTCCCGGAGTCAGCTAGGATGGGCGCCAGCCTCCCCGCGACCCTAATTAGAATTCAGCAGTTACAGAAAATGAATGAATGAAAATATATCACAATACCCCTGGTACTGCAAATATAGAAATAGACTACAGGGATCCCTCGCTACTTCACGCTTCAAGTCATGCGGCTTCAGTGCATCACATTTTTAAAAAAATATTCATCGAATTAAAAAATAAGGACATTAAGGAGGAATAGGGGAAAAGTGAAGGAAAATGATGCAAAACAAGGTCAATTATGCAAAAACAAAAAAAACACCCAAAACAAACAAAAACAAAAAACAACCCAAAAGCCCCCATCAAAGCTACGTACATTTTTATGTGAGGTGCACATCTGTGTGCGCGCGGGTCTGTACGTGTGTGTACAGTATTTATATTTTATTTACATCGTTTGCATTATTTTTGAATACTTAATTGTTATTATAAGCATTTATAGCATTGATTATGTATTTATTGATATTATGTACACAGACATGTACATATACGTCAATCGGTGGGGTTGATCCTACTTCGTGGAATTCGGCGAACATGGGGGATCTCAGTCCCAATTAACCACGGAAAGTGAGGGCTCCCTGTAATTGCTTCACTTTATCTTTTCCGTTTACGTGTTTTCCAAAGCTCTCTGCTGATAAAGTGTTTCGAAAGTGTTTTCAGACATTTCGTGCAAAGGTTTCCTTTTCTTTTTTTTTTTTTAAATCCTGCAATGCAAACCCTTTTATTAGGATAACACAAGTAGAAACTCCAACAAAATTCCTGATGATTAACAGTTATGCACCAAAGGCGGGGGAGATACAGCAGGATATTTATTTAGCAGCGTTCTCTGAGCTTCAGGCACACAGTTGTATTAGCATCCACTTCAACCTAAGCCCCAAAAAAAAAAAAAAAAAAAAAAAAAAGGCAGACTAATATGAAATATTACTGGTTTATTTGTTGTTGTATTATATATATATATATATATATATATATATATATATATATATATATATATATATATATATATATTATTTTTTTAAAATCATGATGGACACAGCTGTGAAACAGCATCTCTTTAAATAGTTCACAGAATTGTTTTGCTCCTGTGCAGAAATCTACAGAGCGAAAAGTAAATTAAATAAGATTTCTATAGGTTATATTGACATGTTTTAACCACATCTGAGGCATGTTAGATGCAGCATTTTGATTTCACTAATAGCATTGAGGCTGTGTAGCAAGCCACAATTGGTCTGGCCTGTTCAGCATACACTTTTAAACACAAAAGTATACAATGGTCTGTAATCATATTTCTGGAAAACACAATAGCGCTGCATGATACTGGGGAAAATACACAATTTTAAGCATTACACTGAGGTAGGCCAGGTAACCCTGTTCTTTAAGTCAGATATTAAAAAAAAACAAAACAAAAAAAACAAAAAAAAAAACATTGTGACGGTATTTTTCTGTATTTTTCTGTTCACCCTTGGCCTTTCAGAAACAAAAGGAAACAGTTTTCCCGAAAGGTGTTTTATATAAAGTATGGGAAACACATGAGAAAAGCTACAAGGTTTTTTTGCTTAATTTTTCCATTTCTGAGAAAACGTGAGATTGACAATGCTGCCTGCTGGAATGTCCATGAAAAATTGTGAGTGTCTGAAATGTTGATTCAGGCATTATCCCCTCGGAATAATGATTTATGATTACGGGATAGTGGGCCAATTAGATTGTGCTGTAACCCTTGTAGTATACACTAATGCGTAGTATCAGGGTTGTGGCAAAACATGAGCTGCAGTGATTTTAATGAAGCTGTTCAGTTACGACATCAAACACCGAGTGTTGTTCTAAATAAACTTTTCTTCAGTGGAAATCTCGAGTCAGACAGCAAGTCCAAATCAGAACGAATTGAAAGCTTTCGGCTAATGGGCTGTCAGTGGAACTGCGCATGTTTCTGACACACAAAATTACAATCCCACTCCCATTAGTTGGCAAAAGTCGAGTTATTTAAAACAACTTCAAAAATGACAGAAATTTCTGATAGAAATGCTGAATGGTATTCGAATGGTGGTATTGAGCAACACTCATGAGCCTTGCATTTGCCTGTTGAAACGATTTCACGCTGACCAGGAGCTCATTTGGTCCACACCTTCATACAGTTAATTCATAGTGTTTCTTTAGACCATATCCACTGCAGTGGAGCCAATTAAACAACAAAACGTTAAACGTGTGAAAAAAACAAGACAGAATATATATAAGACAGAGTAAATATCGGTGATTTGACATACAATTGTTTTTACAAACTAGAAAACGTTGCAGGGAACAATGTTCTCACTATTCCACTCCTAGAATGAACACTGCACATTCTAACATAAAAGACTGTGACAGATGTTGGCAGGCTTTCCAGATGATCATTCATATTGTATCAGAGTTGAAGCCGAGTCCGAAAAGTATAAAATGGTGTGAGGGGAAAAGAAAAGCATTGTTGGCACATATGAGCTCTTTGAGATGTTTAGATAACTCAAAAACTGGATCTATCTATCTATCTATCTATCTATCTGTGTGTCTATCTGTCTGTCTATCTATCTGTCTATCTGTCTGTCCATCTATCTATCTGTCTGTCTATCTGTCTGTCTGTCTGTCTGTATGTCTGTCTGTCTGTCTATCTATCTGTCTGTCTATCTATCTGTCTATCTGTCTGTCCGTCTATCTATCTATCTGTCTGTCTGTCTGTCTGTCTATCTATCTATCTATCTATCTATCTATCTGTCTGTCTATCTGTCTATCTGTCTGTCTATCTGTCTGTCTGTCTGTCTGTCTGTCTGTCTATCTATCTCTCTGTCTGTCTATCTGTCTATCTGTCTGTCTATCTATCTATCTATCCATCTATCTAGCTAGCTAGCTAGGTAGGTAGCTATCTAGCTGTCTGTCTGTCTGTCTGTCTCTTCATATGTCTGTCTGTCTGTCTGTGTCTGTCTGCATGGTCACATTTGCAACGTTCTCACTCACTCACTCACTCACTCACTCATGCTATAACTTATTTGCCTAACCACTTCATTCCTATTAGGGTTATGGGGAGGCTGGAGTCTATCTCAGCCGACACTGGGTGAAGGAACAGTACGCCTAAAACAGCTTGCCAAACCTTCACAGAGCAACACATACAACTATTGACATGCATACCTATGTGCAATTTGACACAGCAACTGAGACTAAAAAGCATGGTTTTTGTTTTTTGTTTTTTGGTTTTTTTTGACTGTGGGATTAAACCAAAGTCCCCGGAGGAAACCCATGCAAACATGGGAAGAACATGCAAGCTCCACACAGAAACTGAATTTCTTGCTGTGGAGGCAGATGTGCTAACCTTGTAAACCTGTCCACGTTGCTGCTCTTGAAATATCATTTGCAACTTAATCCCAGTAGTCTAAATCCTATCAGTCTGTATCAATGCGTGTATCGATGGCTGATGGTTGTTGGCTTTAGAGTCACAGCAAGGCTAAGGAACCAAGTGAACCTTAAAAAGGAGTCAGTGACGAGAATTTTGTTAAAATTGTTGAAATAAGTGGCTGCTCATGTCCTCTATATCTATGATATGCAGATATTTAAGTATGTGAACAAGTCATTTCGAATTCTAGACATTTTCTTCTTTTCCTTTTGGCTGTTCCCTTCAGGGGTCGCCACAGCGAATCATCTGCCTCCATCTCACCCTGTCCTCTGCATCTTCTCTTATTCCAACTACCTTCATGTCCTCCTTCACCACATCCATAAATCTTCTCTTTGGTCTTCCTCTGGGCCTTCTGCCTGGTAGTTCCAACCTCAGCATCCTACTACCGATATACTCACTATCCCTCCTCTGTACATGTCCAAACCATCTCAATCTAGCCTCTCTGACTTTGTCTCCAAAACCTCAAACATGTGATGTCCCTCTGATGTACTCATTCCTGACCCTATCCATCCTCATTACTCCCAAAGAGAACCTCAACATTTTCATCTCTACTACCTCCAGCTCTGCCTCCTGTCTTTTCCCCAGCGCCACTGTTTCTAACCCATACAACATCGCTGGAATTAACTTTCCCAACATAAATTATAACTCTGTAAAATATGCACAGATATGTGTTATGAAGTAACTTAAACTTTTGGCAATTGTGGTCCTACTGGTAAATGTATGTAGCTTTTTCATTTAGCCATTTTTGCTAATCTGTGAAGACAATTCGAATGAAGCCGAGCATGAAACTCTTCACCCATCCATTTTCCAAATTGCTATTTCTCTACTATAGTCACGGGGAGGCTGGGGCAGGATACACTCACCTGTCCATTCAAGTTCCTGAAGCTATAAGTACACTATTTAATTTGTATGACCATGGATGACTAAATGTTTTCAAATACTCTGGTAATTATTATTTCTCAGAAGAGTGGGGACACAAAATACCTGGAAATTTAGTTGCTCTCATAATAGATACAGTCTTCAAGATTTGAAATACAGTGATCCCTCACTACTTCATGCTTCGGTTTCTGCGGCTTCAGTGCATCTTGGGTTTTTCAAAAATATTCATCGGAAAATAAAAAAAATAAAGAAATTAAGGAAAAATAAGGGAAAAGTTAGGAAAAATTCAACAAAAACAAGGCCAATTATGCAAAAAAATAAATAAAAAAAAAAACAAACCAAACAAAAATAAAAAAACCAACTCAACAACCAAAAAAAAAAAAAAAAACCCGTAAATACATTTTATGCGAGGTGCACGTCTGTATGTGTGTATATTTAGATTTCATTTACATCTCATGCATTATTTTTGAATGTTTTATTGTTATTATAAGCATTTATAGCTTTGAATATGTATTTATTCATATTATAAACACATGTGTGTATATATATATATATATATATATATATATATATATATATATATATATATATATATATATATATACATGTACGTAGACATCAGTCGGGGGGGGGGTCGATCCTACTTCGCGGAAATCAGCGGTAGCGCGCGTGGGGGGGGGGTGTCTCTCGGGCCCCATTAACCGCGGAAAGTGAGGGATCCCTGTAATGCAAACCCACTTATGTTGATGTTTCAGAATAATCTTTAACCTGAACAAATTCCAACAAGTATGTATGATGTAATTACTCTTCTCCAAATTCTAACTTTAACCATTATATTTTTTATGCAGTTTGAGTCTGTAAAGTTATAAATTGCTAAGTAGGAAAGGGTGGGGAAAAACAAAACAAAACAATAAAGGATTATAGTTTTGAACAATAAAGCGATTGTAGAAGAAAGTGCCTATCTTTTAATAAGAAAATGTGTTCTGAGCTATGAGTGTCATTCTTAATTTTCTGTCTGTAAAACTGCAATCATATTCTGACTTCAGCATGCCTGGATCTCCATTCATGCATTTTGCCCCATTAATTTTTTGGCAGGGGAATCTTGCAAGCAGGGTTTCTAATAATTAAATAGCATGCCAACTTGTAATCTGTTTACATGATGCTTGCAACATTAAAAAAAGTGCATTAAAGTGGAGCAGAAATGAGGCTGCCTCGTGTCACTTACAGTAGAAAGTACATTTCGAGATGCTGAATCAGCAGCTTTCTCATTTAGTTTGATTAGTGTGGAAATACATGATGGTTTATAATGGTCTATAAATAAATAACTTGTCGTGGACATTCAGGAGATAAATTACACAAAAAAATGAAAGAGTTTTGCTGAGTCAGTGGCTTCATGAGTAGAAAACTTGTTGTTTTAGTTGTAATTGTATCGTCACTTGGAAAATATATTATTATTATTATTATTATTATTATTATTATTATTATTATTATTATTATCATTACATAGCATGTCTTCATATTTTCATTCACATTATTTGCAACTATAAAATTAGTTATGCAATCATTCAGTGAAATGTACACCAGATGCAGACACAAGTCGAGATCTTCAATTAGGCTTCACGTCAAATAACAGAATTTGGGGAATGATGTTATCTGCTGAATTGGCGAAACAGCGGCTCTGAAATGGACATTTGTTGATGTGAAAAGTCAAAGAAAAATGGCAAAACTGGGTAGAGGTAAGAAAAGGTTAATGTAAATAACATAAATCAGTGGTCCCCAACCTTTTTATCACTGCGGAACATTAATGTACCCGTTAAGACTCACAAGCTCCTCCCCTCTCATATCCTCCCTCCTTCCCTCACAAGCTCCGCCTTCCCTCCCTCCTTCACAAGCTCCTCCCCTCTCATCTCCTCTCTCCCTCCCTCCCTCAAAAGCTCCTCCCCTCTCATCTCCTCCCTCCCTCACAAGCTCCTCCCCCTCACAAGCTCCTCCTTCCGCTCTCCTCTCTTCTCCCCTCTGCTTCAACCCCCTTTGTTGGCAACCACTGCCCTAACACTCTGACTTGCGATGGTAACGTTTAAACTTGCCTTCAAAATAAGATACAGATCTTCTTCTTCTTCTTCTTCTTCTTGTCCTTTTGGCTTTTCCCTTCAGGGGTCGCCACAGCGAATCATCTGCCTCCATCTCACCCTATCCTCTGTGTCTTTTTCTCTTAGACCAACTGCCTGCATGTCCTCCTTCACCACATCCATGAATCTTCTCTTTGGTCTTCTTCTAGGCCTTCTGCCTGGTAGTTCCAACCTCAACATCCTACCACCGATATACTCACTATCCCTCCTCTGTACATGTCCAAACCATCTCAATCTAGCCTCTCTGACTTTGTCTCCAAAACGTCTTACATGTGCTGTCCCTCTGATGTCCTCATTCATATAAGATACAGATACGCCACAAAAATGAAAATAAAGTGGATGAAATTTTGAACTCACCATAACACTAAATCAATGGGAGCCTGGGATTGTTTGCAACAGGATGGTCCCTTCCGAGGTTAATGGGAGACAATGGCACCCGAAGTGTGTTGGTCATGTCCAGGCTACTGTTCTAAAAAGCGAAGACAGGTGACGACAGTGTACCCGCTGTGAGAGTGAAGGCTCAGGCTCAGGCTCATCCAACATTCACGCTCATGTTGGAAACATGTCCAATACGCCTCTGTTCACGCGCCGCATCCCCTCAGATCCAGTTCTGAAGTTCTGAAGGCTTTATGTCCTCATTAGAGCGCCGCTCAACGCATATTATGCAGGTGTGTGGGAATCACCTGTCACTATAAATTCATATTTCATGTAGGACTCCTGGTTCTGTCTGTTAAAACCCTTGTATTTCTTGGAAGTCTTTGGGATCTTCTGGGTCTACAGTCGGCCTTCAACCCTTCACAAAGAAACTGAATAAAGTCTTTTGTTTTTACTCATTTTGCTTGTGGGTGCTCAATCGACTGAGACATAACCGAGACAATCCGGCCATTTTTAAAAATAAAAGATTTTAAAAAATAAAAATAATAATAAATAAATAAAAGATCGTTCAGACTCAGATAATAAATAAAAAAAAGAAAGAAAAATAATTATTAGTTTTTAATTAGTAAGTATTTAATTTGTAAAAAATTAGTTAGTTCTTATTTCCCGGTACCAATAGATTCATGGACCGGTACCGGTCCGCGGCCTAGGGGTTGGGGACCATTGACATAAATAACTCTCTGTGATTTTACTGAGCAGAAAAGTATCACAGAAAACATGACGTGTCAAAATTTAACAAATACAGTAAATGCATAAATAAGTGGATTTGCATCCATTTGTTTCTTGTAATATGGGAATTACAAAAATGTAAACACTAAAGTAAAATTTAAAAAATTTGAAAATGTAAACACTAAAGTAAAAAAAAATATATATATATTTTATATATATATATATATATATATATATATATATATATATATATATGTGTGTGATAATCCAATGCAGATTGCAATGAGAATGAGCGCTGTGTTCATAATTGTTGACGAAAAATGTGATGCAAGGTGATGGTCACCAAAGTTCTTTTTTTCCATCACTCCGGCGATACTTTGATGAGCTGAAGATCCAGGTTTTGTTTTGATGAGACGAGACAGGTTAAAGTGTAAATGGTAGGTTACTATATATTCAAAATGCATGGTTTACTTTTCAAATGTTGATGTATAAATTCCAAAACTTCATACAACCTGTTACCTTGATTCCAGGTTCTGATACATGCCTCAGTCTAACCAGATCAAGAAGGCAAACATTTTCACAAAGTAATGACCGTGGCCGTGGAGGGTAAACATCACTTATCAACCTTTTTAATTACAACATTTCTCACAACACAATGAAACATTCGTCATGCTTTCTGTGCAACTGTGTTGACAGACTACATCCATAGAATGTACTACTATTAATGTCCCTTAGATGATAATATTCGCACAATGAGCGCAGGTGTTGCAGGGCTTTAAGTACCAGGCCCATGGTCAGTTACTTCTCCAGATCGGGTTCGCCGCTGATTAATTCCTCCCAAAACTGACGTTTTCCCTACAGCACTGCTCATGACTTAATATTGACTGAAATGTTTTTGTTTACTGACCTAAAATCTAAACTAATCTAAACTTCAACTAAAATCTTTCACAGTAAAACTATGTATGTAAGTGAAAATTATTAAGATATGACTAAACCAATGGACAAATACGAAGACTAAATTTGAAATAGCTAAAAAAAAAAAAAAAACATTGGATGAGTCAACTCTGACTTTTGTGGATATTAATCATAATCGATCAATAAACCCTTACAGTCTACCAATCAGCTGTTGAATTCACTGATAATTTGGATGATGTCGTTGAGACTGCAGGACAAACTGCAAGTTTACATGAATACATTCACTCATCCACTTTACTTTCTGGTAAATTTGTTTTATTTATACTGACATTTATTGAACATTTTTGGAAAGGAGACTCCACTTTAAAAATAGAGCTTTGACTTTAGGTTTTGTTGTGTATTTTTTTTTTTAATTTATTTATTTATTTTTAATATAACCGAATCTTAATCACTAAATGTAAATGACTCTTTAGCAATAACTAGAACTAATTGAGAATGCACCAAAATGTTGAAAATCACTATATAAATAATAAAAATATACACTAGTTTGAAAAACATCAGTGTTGGCAAATGTACAAAAGATAAGTCGTTTTACGTGTTGATGAGATTCATGAAGTGCAAGTTGAACTCCCACGGAAAATTATAACTTTGACTTTATAAACACAGTCAGGGATAAAATAATAATTGTGTTGTTCTCTTTAGCATAAATAGGTATTTAAAAAAAAAAAAAAAAAAAAATATATATATATATATATATATATATAAGAAAGAGGTATAAAACACACTAAAGAACTATGTAAAAAGGTCATATGCACTGATCAGCCATAACAATAAAACCACCAGCATAACATTATGTTAGGATCTTATGTTAGGATATTATGTTATGGTGGGAACAAACCCCCCCCCACCCCCACCCCCCATCCCGAGCCAGCCAGAACATACTTTAGCTGAATAGATGTTTACGTCAGTGATACGTGTCAGTTGAATTCCAGGACTCGAGTTTTCAAGCAGAGTCGTAGTCTTTTTCTCAGAGTGAATCCTGGTGCCATTTCTTTGCCAGGGACAGTGATCCCTCACTACTTCGTGCTTCAAATTCTGCAGCTTCAGTGCATCATGGGTTTTTCAAAAATATTCATTGAAAAAAAAAAAAAAAAAGGAAATTAAGTAGAACTAGGGGGGGGGGGGGTTAAGAAAAATGCCACAAAACAAGGCCAATTATGCAAAAAAAAAAAAATAGAACTACTTACATTTTTATGTGAGGTGCGCATCTGTATAAGTGTATTTATATTTTATTTACATTTTATGCATTATTTGTGCATGTTTAATTATTATTATAGGCATTTATAGTGTTGAATATGCATTTCTTTATATTATATACAGGCACTCCCCGACTTACGTTCATCCGTTTTACGTTTTTTCGATTTTACATTTTATTTTTTTATTTTTTTCAAAAAAAAAAGTCAAATTTTGAGTTGAGACGTATCTACGTAGTACACTGCCGTAATGACACAATGACATAATGATGCTGTTTCCATTGTTTACAAACGACAGACTGAATGTGTCCCTCCTTCTTCCCAGTTCAGTTATATATATATCGTTTTATATGTAGTTCAGTTACTGTATATCGTTACATATATATATATATATATATATATATATATATATATATATATATATATATATATATATATATAAAAAGGACAGGACAAAGGCTTTCTATTGAAACTCCATTTATCACTACAGATCTGTTTCGAGGGGTGGTGAAACCATCCCCTCTCTTCTTCTTCTGTAATCACCTGAAGAGAGAGGATGGTTTCACCACCCCTCGAAACAGATCTGTAGTGATAAATGGAGTTTCAATAGAAAGCCTTTGTCCTGTCCTTTTGTTATTTGCTCTACCAAAAAGTATTGAGCACTCTCCTACGGAAGGATCTACTCAGAAAATCCTATATATATATATATATATATATATATATATATATATATATATATATATATATATATATATATATATATATATATATAGATAGATAGATAGATAGATATGGATATGGGCAGTGGTGGATAGGTTGCAGGATCACTGAACCTAAGGTTGGTGGTGCGAATCCCCACAGGGTTGTCACTGTCCCCCCAGTGCAGCTAACTGGGTTATCAAAGGTGGGCCATGTCTCTCACTGTCTATGGTGAGAGACATGTAAAAGAACCATTGCTGACTTTCGTAAAGAGTAGCTGCAAAGCCGTCAGCGTGTTTCTGTCCCTTGCTAAAAGGTTGTGACAGGAACGGCATCCGACGTAAAAACTTATGCCAAATCAAATGTGCGAATCAGATGATATACAGATGATTCGCTGTGGTGATTCCCGAGAAAGGGAAAAAGCCGAAAGGAAGAAATATATATATATTTCTAAATATATATAAAAGTTATATAGCGTGTTACCCTTGTGTTAAGACGTCGTCTCTGTGATCTTTGTGTTTACACTGTTTTGCGGACTTTTGTAACCCTAAGCAAATATGGTTGGTCAGAAGTGTAAGCCTACTAGCGTGGGTGCAAGTCTCATACACAGAGATGAATTAACTATCTTCTCAGATCGGCACAATATACCATGCATACTCCGTTAAGCAAAGAGAGTTATAAAATGAATGAAAACCCGGATCCAGAAAAGAAAGAGAACTCTCAACTCTGCTGGTGATTCACATCAGTGCAGGCTGAGTAATAAACGAGTTCAATCATCAATCATCAATCATCAATCTGAGTAATAAACGAGTTCATCAGTGCAGGCTGAGTAATAAACGAGTTCAATGGTGCCCTTACTCACTTGAAAGTCCGGAAGTCCGTACAACCCGCGCTTTGTGTCAAGCACAGCAAGTAAACTACGTTCGGTTTTTAGTTTCAGTTTCCAAGCAGAACGTTCGCAGCATAGAGCATGTTAAAGGTTATATTTGATACTGTATTTGATATCTGATGAGTGAATTTGATTAAAATGTATCTATTTGAAATTATTTTGCTTGAATTTAATTTATTTGAACTTAATGTTGATATTATTTGATATATTTGATATTATTTTACAATGTTATGTTTATAATAATTGATTTAGGGGTGTTTACGAGATACGGTTATGGTATTTATGGATGTATAGTACAGTATGAGCGTCATACGTCACACGTCACACGTTACTGTAACAAGTTACGTTCACTTTGAACTTATGTTCGGCCGTCCAGAACCAATTAAAAACGTAAGTCGGGGAGTGTCTGTACATGCATCTATACGCCAGTCAGGGGATCGATCGTACTTCGCGGAAATCGGAGGTCGGGGGGGGTGGGGGGGGGGATCTCGGTCCCCATTAACCGCAGAAAGTGAGGGATCCCTGTGTATGTGTACCCCTATAATTCATCAAGCCAAGCCACCTTTTTCTGTTGTTCCATGGCTCAGTTCTGGTGCTGAAGTTACCAATGTTGGTATGTTTGGCGGTGGATAGCGGTCAACACAGGCACTTTGAGCAGTCCTCATCTATGGAGTCCCGTATCACCAATGCTGCAATACATTGTGTGTTCTGATACGTTTGTATCATGGTTTTCAACACACTATTTTACACCCCCCCCCTTCCCAGATGTGCATTACTGAGACTTGGATGTTGATGATCCTGTGGCATTGTTCTTCCTTGTACCACTTTTTTTGGGGGTTCTAGACACTGCGTTCAGGACACACCCCAGAAAACCTTCCCAGTCATGTCACCCTTCCAGTGAATTAATTTTCATCGTCACTCAGATTTACACTTTTAATTATTCCTGTTTCATTCAGACCAACATTCAGAACTGTGTTCACTTGCTCCCTAATTTCTTACATGTCGTAACATCTGCCACTTGCACTCAAATAACACATTTAAATCTCTTCGTGTTCCAGAGGTTTTTATAGTATGGCTGATTAGTGTAAATGATGAGCTGACTCTGGGTGAGGGCAGAGCACACCCTGGACAGCTCGCCAGGCCATCGCAGGGCAAATATATTTTTAGGTAATGGCTATTTAAGAAAATATTGAGTCATTCATTTCTTCGTATACCTTTTTATAAAATGTTGTATTAATGTAAATATATCAGTAAACAATACTTAACCATTACCTCTTTCACAGAGAACATTTCGTACATTACATTAAACTATATAAAGTAGCAGAAGTAATAGTTTACAATGTTCAGCAATACTGAGTTATCCTGCAAAGACCTTTCCTGAATTGCATACATTTAAAATTTACCTCTGCTATATTACATTTTAAATTTCTTCAAATAGTTACTGCTAAACATGATTTATTTCTACGTGAAAGGAGTGAACAACAAAGACCAGGATACTAGTATATAAGACCAGATATGTAATGTGTATTTAAAAGAAGAATTCCAACATGGATGACTAAAAAAAGAACTATTTACAGTGCTTGCTTACTATCTACAACACATATTCTAAATAATGTCCTTGTAATTAACATGCACATGTTAGGGGACACTATCAAAAAAACAAAAAAAACAAACAAACAAACAAACAAAAATCAATAATTCCATAAAAGTTAACCTCAACACACTTGTCTTTTTTTTATTATTATTATTTTTTACTGTGTTAAGGTTTACAGTTTTGTTTTTGCCACTATATTTACAATAGAAGCATATGAACGTGACAGCATATGTGCTGTATATACAGACTAATGAAAATCTGAAGTATTATCGAGACTATGATACAGTTCAAAGCTGTTCCCTGGGAGACATGACACAATATTTGATATAAAACAAACAATACAACTCGTTCTCATTTTTATAGAAATACTTTATCATACTTTATACAATAGCCTTTGCTTTAATGTAGGAGTTAAGATGTGTTTTGAAGTGGACATGTTTTGATGGCAAAACACATAATATGGCAATAAGGCATTGATTTTGTAAGGCGTTCATTTATTATATGGAATAAAACAAATATATCCTGACAGGATGACAACAATAGAATAAAAATGTGCCTTCAGTTACGTATTATACCAAACATGAGAACACAACAGAAGCTGTGTTAGACCTGGGTTTCCACTCGGCCACAATGTTTATGATTTCCAAGAGTCAAAAAAGTGTGGAACTTCATGATTTATGAGCACGCTTGGAGCATGACTGGGGTATAAAAAGCAGGCAATGTGCATCCAGGAGATGAAACTTAAAAAAAAAAAAAAAAAAAAAAAAAAAAAAAAAAAAACATGTGTTTCCATGTTCATCAAGATCTCACATGATGGTGCATGGTCTGTTAATCTCTACTATGCTCAACTGCAATCCCCACATTCTATCACTATTAGTGTCAAATCGTAATAGGTTGTAATAATATTGGGAACATTTTTGAAGGTCAGATATCTGGTCACAATCAACATAATTCCACCAAGTTCCCTCAAGATCATCAGGATTTGATCCTATGAACCCCCAGACTCATCAGGATCTTCTCAAACATCAGGACCACAGTTTGAAACCCGGGTGAAGATAAATAACAGAAACTAAACACCCAATACTGTTGCCTTTGCATGACGTTCTTTCAGCATTTCAGCCTATGTTAAATTTCACAACCATAATGCGCAGTCTTATTTTTAATCTACACTCTGAATATTTACCTGTATCTACAACCCCAAGATTGCAAAAGCTGAAATGGCAGTAAAAATGCAAAGGATTACTTCCGGCTCTCATCAAAAGAAAAAGACTCCGCGAAAGACTGAGTGAAAACATTTGCTTCACAAACTTATTTGTCTGCAACAATACCACTAGTAATTTGAGAAATAAACTAAAAATATACAGTGATACCTCAGCTCACGAACATAATTGGTTCCCAGAAAGTGTGTGTGAGGCGAAAAGTTCGTCTTCCGAACATTTATTTCCCATAAGAAACCATTAAAACGAGAATAATCCGTTCCCAGGTCCCCATAAAACATAATTTTCTACAATGGTAGACTTAGCGTACTGGTACTGGGACGCTGAGTCACACAAACGCACACCTCGTTCGTGTTTTTCAATGATCTCCGCCTGTGGTGGGTCTTTTTCGGTCCCATAATAGCAAAAGTACACTCAATATGGTCCAAAATGTCTATCAAACACAAACCACTTCCGCATTCAAAGAAAGGGGTGTGACGAACTGTGACGCCGTGAGCGTGCGTCAGCTTCTCGTGGCCGCCACCGTGGCACTGTTCGACCGTGTGGTTTGATTCGTCCGCCGAAAACTAGTTCGTCAGCAGAGACAATATGCTCGCAAATTTAATGTTCTTGAGGCGAAAAGTTCGTGAGCTTAAGCGTTCGTCAGCGGAGGTTTTACTGTATTGGCAGCCGGTTTTAAGTTGATTGGCTGTCCAGTAGATTCACTCAAGATCAGGTCAAGTGATGATTGACAACATTTACAGTCATCCCTCGCTACTTCGAGCTTCGGCTTCTGCAGCTTCAGTGCATATTCATCGGAAATTTAAAAAAATAAGCAAATTAAGGAAAAATAGGGAAAATGTGAAGGAAAATGATGCAAAACAAGGGCAATTATGCAACAACAATAACAACAAAAACAACAAACAAACCAATCACCACCCCCGACAAAACTACTTACATTTTTATGTGAGGCGCGCGTCTGTATGTGTGTGTATTTATATTTTATTTACATCTTATGCATTATTTTTGAATGTTTATTATAAGATTTTATAGTGTTGAATATGTATTTCAATATACATGTGTATATACACATATACATGCACGTATACATCAGTCAGGGAGAAATTGGCGGTCGCGTGGGGGTGGGGGTCTCGGTCCCCATTAACCTCGCGAAGTGAGGGATCCCTATATAGTGGTGACACTGCGCAGCCACTGTCACTGTCAGACCCGGTAAAGCTGGTCAGGCCTGCTTACTTTTGTATCGTATACATTTGCTTTTTGAAAAGATACACAGACACCTTAACTCTGCATGCGACTCACATGTACATTTTGACCCAAGTTCAGCCACAATGCATAAATGTTTCCTTGAGAGAATTCCTCGAGCCCTCAAAAGTAATTTCCTTTCATTCCTATTCTTTTCATTGCAACCTAATCTCCACATCTTGTGCATTTTCAAGTATTTTCAAACACATCAAATGCTCTATTATAGATGTATGAGTTCCAGGAATGGTGTGGGGGGGGTGGTCGTCCAAGTCTCTTAAAAATCTTCAGCAAACTGACATCTGAATTTATTTTGCTGAATTTATTTATTTATTTATTTATTTAGGCAGTGATGGCCTGGTGGTAAGGTGCAGGATTACCAATCCCAAGGTTGGGGGTTCAAGCGCTGAGGCCAATGGTTGTCCCTGCCGTCCCTCCAATGCAGCTAACTGGGTTATCAAAGGCCGACCATGTCTCTCACTGTCTATGGTGAGAGGTTCATGTGAAAGAACCTTTGTTGATTTTCATCAAGACTAAGCTGCATAGCCGTCAGCGTGTTTCTGCCCTGCGATGACCTAGTGGGGTGTTCAGGGTGTCTTCTACCCTCCCCAGAGTCAGCTGAGATGGGTTCTAGCCTCCCTGTGACCTTGGTTAAGATTAAGCAGTTCAGAAAATGAATGAATGAATGAATATTTATTTTTGCATTTACCACACTGTCTCAACTTTCTTTTGATCTGCGGTTATATAAAGACTATGTAAATGTGTGTGGATGATTCATTAATGCTGCAATCAAATAAGGTCTTTTCCCAGAGTCAACATGCACAAACCCAACTACATGACTTTCCATCATCCACTACCTTGTTCTTATTCCCCAGACTACAAGTCACCAACATGGATTCCCAATCAATACACTTCGCAGAAAGAACTGGACTCAATACAGGTATTCTGCTAATAATGTAAAAAAAAAAAAAAATCATTACCAAGCAAAATTATTGAAAACTGTCCTTTACATAAATTATAGTTTTAAACAGATCTCCAGAGGCCAATGGCTTTGTGTAAAAAATGATCAAATCGGCTTACAAAGATGTTTCCCCTTTGCAAACTAAAGTACCAGAAAGCACTCAGATAATGCCACAACAAATTAGATTCTTTCCAGATGCAATGTGGCTTTTGCTGGTTTATTTATTATTTCTCAAGTGAAAAGAGTTCTGCACATTAAAAAGTTTCATTCGTCAATGAGAATGGTAGACAAGGAAGTTATTACAGATTTCTGATCTGTTTCTAAGCATAATTAACACGATCAAGTATTTCTGATAGGAGATGAAAATGTCACGGTTCTCTTTGGGAGTAACGAGGATGGATAGAATCAGGAATGAGGACATCAGAGGGACAGGACATGGAAGAGGTTTTGGAGACAAAGTCAGAGAGGCTAGATTGAGATGGTTTGGACATGTACAGAGGAGGGATAGTTGAGTATATTGGTAGTAGGATGCTGAGGTTGGAACTACCAGGCAGAAGGTCTAGAGGAAGACCAAAGAGAAAATTTATGGATGTGGTGAAGGAGGACATGAAGGTCGTTGGTGTAAGAGTAGAAGATGCAGAGGACAGGGTGAGATGGAGGCAGATGATTCGCTGTGGTGACCCCTGAAGGGAACAGCCGAAAAGAAGAAGAAGAAGAAGAAGAAGAAGAAAAATTGAAACTTACACAAGGTTATTTGTTCCTTGAGGCATCTTCATAAAACAAGAAACAACACACACACACACACACACACACACACGCACACACACACGCACACAAACACACTCGGAATGTCTGTTTGGTTGCAAATCAATTATGGTGGTAAATTGCTATGTATTTGATTCATGTACATTAGACAATGTCTGCATTGTCCTTATGGTAAATGACAGAATATGCAAATTAATTTTGTAATTTTTAGCCAACTTGTTACCCGGATGTCACATCCACAATGCTAGAGCTGCCCAGCTGTTTTTTTTTTTTTTTTTTTTTTGACTCTCAGCATTTGATTAATTGAAATGCATGTGTATTAAGCCAAGATAATTCTTTCTCTTAAAAGTTATTAATCAAAAGAGTATCAGCCCTCTCCAATGCCCAATAGTCATGGAAACTGTCAAATAACCAACCTGGGAGAAAATGACACATAATTTATAGAAAAGGAAAAAAAAAATGTAAATATTGAGTACAGTGTCATTTTAGTGTTTTTGCTTTCACGTAATACACTACTGTGTATCCTTCTTCTTCGAAAACTATCCGACTGACTACAGCCATTTCTGATGCAATAAGAGGAAAAAATGTTTGCGCCCACACACACACACACACACACACACACACACACACACGCACACACACACACACACACACACACACACACACACACACGCACACACATCCCATCATTCCTACTCGTGTCATTATTAAAGACTTTGAGCATTTGTTAGATACATCAATTTTAAAATAAATGTTGTGTCTCCATAATAGATCATGCTGATATAAACATTGATATTTTTCATTTGTTCTTGCTCTCCTTTGTCACATGTGTCTTACAAATGAATTAAAAATAAGTCAATTTGTTGATTAAGGGTCACTGAATATATCGCTATTAAAATAAAATTATAATACAATATAATAAGGCCAGATGTTTACTTCCAGTTATATACTGTTATAAATTCAAATATGTTGCCCATCAATTTGTGCAACTAGATATGTGCAGAAATCGAAACAGATAAATGTTCTGGGATTAGCACAGCACAATTTCCCTGCCAACTGCGTCACATGGATTTTTCTCTTACTGTATAAGACGACTAATGTTTAAAAAAACAGAGCACAGTAAAAAAAAAAAAAAAAAAAAACGTATGCAAAAACTCATTCATGTTACATCAGTATATACATTCTGATTCTGTAAGAGATGTCATTAACATAATGAAACTCCTATGAAGTGTGTATTTTGCCATCAATACATTGAAAAGTTGATGTTTCCATATGGTCGAGAAGGACAAAAGACTACTTTACTCTCAGCTTGCGTCTGCACCTCATTTTCTTTCCAAAACAAGCATTATTTTTAATCATCATTAAAAAGGTCTCATTAAACATTTAGGTTTTCCGCATTGATCTTATCAAACAAGACGTTCATGCAAATCTGTATAAACGAGGTCCTTAGAAAACTATTAACAATGACTGTTCTGAAATTACAAAGTGAAGGAGAACATACAGAACTTTCGAAATGGCAACATTTCTGTATACGTCTTTACACTGCACTTCCAACTTGTCTTGTTTCATTCAGACACTTGTGCAGTTGGGAATCTCTCTTGTGCTTTCGCAGGCGTTGATCATTCCACCTGGTGATAGGAGGGTGGGGGAGGGGTATGAGGACCACAGTTATAACTTGTGCTTTGTTAAAGTAAGTTTTAAACTTTAAAGTCACTCTAAGGTTAAAAAAAAAAAAATCTAAATAAATAAATAATAAATAAATAAATACAAGAGTAGCACTGCACCTTGCATTGTTGTGATGGGATTAATGCATCATGAATTGAAACAGGTAAATTGGATTTGCATGACTGTTCACTTCCTATTCCTCTTATACCAAGAAATTAGTTCTGGTGCGATCAGTTGTTATTTTCAAGTTATGCAAAAGTCAATGTGAGAAATTATACCAGTCATAGAAAGTACACTGTTTGTGAGCAATATGCCTAATCAGTCATCATGAAGACTGAGAAATTGTCAGAAAATGTCTGGAACAAAATTCCAGAACAGTCTTTGGTTATAAAAATATCCAGTTTTGGGCGAGCATCATATATAACTGTTACATACATTATATAAACTACAAGTGTCAATTTGTTTAAATGTTGAGAAAAAAAAAAGTCTATTTTGGTTTAAGATCATAACACATAACAATAAAAAATGGATAAGGGACTGATTACTTATGTAAGATGCAATATATACTTGGTACCCATACAGTGATCCCTCACTAGTTCATGCTTCAGTCGCTGTGGCTTCAGTGTATCGCGGATTTTTCAAAAATATTCATCGGAAAATTAAAAAAAAAATAGGAAATTAAGGAAAAATAGGGGCAAATTTAAAGAAAGTGCCGAAAACAAGGCCAATTATGCAAAAAAGAAACAACGGAAAAAAAAAAAAAACCAACCCAAAACCCCCCAACAAAACTACTTCCACTTTTATGAGGTTCACATCTGTATGTGAAAAATAAGGAAATTAAGGAAAAATAGGGAAAATGTTCAGGAAAATGATGCAAAACCATGGCAATTATGCAACAACAATAACAATAAAAAACCAACCACCACCCCGGACAAAACTACTTACATTTTTATATGAGGTGCGCATCTGTGTGTGCGCGTGCGCGTCTGTATGTGTGTGGATTTATATTTTATTTACATCTTATGCATTATTTTTTAATATTTAATTGTTCTTCTAAGCATTCATAGTGTTGAATATGTATTTGTTGATATTATATACACATATATATGTGTACATAAACATGTCGGGGGGGGGGGGTCGATCCTACTTTGCATAAATCGGCGTTCACGGGGGTTGTAGGTGTATGTGTCTCGGTCCCTATTAACCGCGAAAAGTGAGGGATCACTGTATTTATATTAATTTACAAGCAATTTCTCAGTTGTAAGACATCTTTCTAATTATTCATATTAGTAGTACATAATATTTTGAGCAAACATCTCCAGCCCTAGAAGTTTGAGGAATATGTGAACTTGTCCAAAGAAAATTCTACAGCAATGGGTTTGCTTTTCAAATCAGGCTCTAGGTGAGACCGATTTAAAATCTAAAGCCCCTTTCTTATCCTCACCATAAATCATTGAAGAAGGTTTTAAAGTACATTTCCACCCAAAGGAAACGAAGGAACTTCATCCACTTATGATTTCAGTAGACTTCTTTGTGAACTCAGTGCATTATCAATCGGATCGACATAGTTATATGAGAATGTAATTTGTATTTTAATCTTGTTTCCGTTTAATTGCATCATCACTATTCCCTCGTACTTAGTGCTCATTAGAGGTGATTAAAACCAAATTTGCAGTCATTAAACAATTACATGATAACAGAAATGGAGCTACATTGGAAATTAGTCCACCAGGGCCTACGGGCCTACTGAGTTCCCCCTAATCATCATCTTAAGTGTCAGATGTTCCTCTTAATTACTTATAATAGATTTTTTTTAATATCGAACCATTTTTTGTGTGTTTAACAGTACTGGCATTTCTATTATAAAACATTTCATAAATGGCCAGTGGTTTTGAAGGCTATTCGTAGAAAACTTACTTATATGGAAAGAATTTACTCACGTTTAACACGGATTTCCAGGTCTTTCTCCATAAGCTCTTTTGGGCTTGATAATTCACTGAGCTTAATTTTGGGTGTTGTGTCATTCTGACCCACCGTGCCTATCATTTCTTGCTCTTTCTCTTGATTTACCTCAGCATATATATTAATCCAGGGGATTTTTCTGAAAAATAAAGAAAGGCTTTTGTTACTTATTACATTCCCACTTCTCGGAGCAGAATACAACTTGACAACCCTTTGATCATGAAAAAGAGAAAGTGAAACTTTTAATTTATTTTTACAGATTATTGACGATATTATAACATTAAAATATTTTAATAAACAGAGTTAAAAGGCCTACATAAGTCTAGGAGAATCTGTGGCTATTTACTGAGTATTACAATTATTCATTCATTTTCTGAACCTTTTAATGCTAATTAGGGTCCTGGGGAGGCTGGCGCCCATTTCAGCCCACTCTGGGAAGAGGGCAGAGTACACCCTGGACAACTTGCCAGGCCATCGCAGGGCAGAAACACGCTGACGGCTATGCAGCCTACTCTTGTCAAAAGTCAGCAATGGTTCTTTTACATGGACCTCACACCATAGACAGTGAGAGACACGTTTGGGATCAGTAATCCAGCGCCTTTACCACCAGGCCTGAACTGCTATATTACAGTTAAGAAAGCAAAAGAGTTGAATGGAGGGCAGTGTTTGTAACCACTGTGTGGAAAGAAGTTCTAAAATAATATTTATATTCCATTCAGAAAGAAAAGGTCACGTGACATCTAAAATTATACCAATGCACTGTTCCATTCTCAGTTCTGATTAGTAATATGATTTCTGTAACATCATGGTTCAGATATATAAAATCATATACAAGTACAGGGATACAGAAAAAAAAAAAAGTAAACTTTTTAACAGTCCAATAAACCCTAGGGTGATGGATGAAAAATATTTTATTCATAGTGATTGAAACCTTAAAACACGCCATTCAACAAACAATGATGGAATTTTCATTTTTTTTTTTTTAATTACAGTGATACCTCACCTTACAAAAGACCCAACAAATGAAAAATCCAAGTTATGAAACACATTTACCTAAAATTTCCGTCTCTGGATACGAAAAAAATTCACGTTATGAAATGTGCCATCTCAAAAATTCAAACAATACGTGAGTTGCTCTCCCATTGGCTATCTTCCAACATCTCACCCCGCTGGCCTCCCATTGGCTAGGAGGAAGCTGTATCTTCATAATACCCACGATGCTTTTGTGTGCCTTCGACCCATTGTTTGTCACGGAGTTCTAACATGCGTAAAGGACAGCGTTAGTGTTGTTTCGTGAGTTTTTCGAGTGTGCTCAATGCAACTTTATTTTTTGGCTCAGGCTTTTAACCTTGCATAAACATTTGTAAGATTATAACTCTGCTAAGAAGACATGGTGAACACACGTGCGCCCACATGCACACACACACACACACACACACACACACACACACACACACACACACACACACGTACACGCGCTCATACACACACATGCACGTACTTATGATTCCCAGTGAAAGTGATTCCCGGTGAGAGTGAAAAGAAGAAGCGAGCTCATGGCATGCGGTTGAGTGATATCGCAAAGGAATATGGCCGAAACCCGTCTACCATCGGTACAATATTGAAGCAGAAGGAGGCCTTAAAAGGTATACATTTATAATTTTTAAAGGGTTTAGGGGGTAGCATTGGAGGCCTTGGAACGAATCAAGCCTTTTATATGTAAAATGCTACTCAATTTACGAAAAAATCAGGTTACGAAACCAGTTCTGGAACGGATTAATTTCGAAATTCATCTACTCCCTGCATCCTCCCGTACGAATGTATTATTGAAATTTGTTGTTGAAATTCCTCATTGATCGTTGCAACATCTCAGCTGGGATACTGTGAATTTCATCCTGAATGCTCTGTTTTAACTCATCCAGAGTTCTTGGTCGAGTCGTATACACTTTACTTTTGAGATAGCTCCACAAGAAAAAAAATCACAAACGGACAAATCTGGCGATCTCGGAGGCCAAGGAACGTTACTGAATCTTGAGCACGGTTACTGAACAATTCTCACACAATGATTGCCGTGCTGTGTGTGATGTTGCTACATCCTGTTGAAACCAGATTTCTCTTCGAAGATATTAATCCAACTTTTTAATCGCGTGTTTTGATGGATAGTTGTAAAAACGTCAGAACTCCCTCTGCGCCGCTGTCAAACTATCACCGTTTTTATAAACATTTTTATGTTTAACGCACACGATTGCACGTTCCACCGATCCATGGTTACTTGCTCAAGGTCACTGTCTCGCAGTCACTTCAAAAATTCCCATTTTTTGGGGTCACCTTATACAAATTCAAGCTTATCAATGCACTCCTGCGAACTGTTTCATGGATTGCATCTCCACTGTCAATGCATTGCAACACTCAGAGTTATAACTGTCAATTTATGTTCTGAAATAGGAAAATCGTTGTTAGTGGAAAGAAAAAGTATTCTTATTTAACCAATGCATATTGTTTTTACATGTAACTGAGGTTATGTAACATTGACAATAGAGTTTGAAAGTTTATTTCTATCACTTGATTGATTTTTTTTTATTTGGCTGAAATAATTCGCTTTTTAGATAAGAATAGGATCCGAAGGAAAACTTAATTAGATTATAAGAGAGCTGCAAAATATAATAAATTTGCCTCGGTGGTCAAATTCAAGTCTCAGTAAGCCGATGAGAACAGCAAAATAACTTGTGCTTTCCCTCTGTTCTTTGTAGACTAGAATGCATAATTAGTTTTTGATTATATTTGTTTTTGCTTCTTATTTTTCCTCTGGGTTTATGAGAAACAGGTCATAATTCAGTAAAATAAGATGATTTATTTCTGATGAGACAAAGAAAAGACTATTGTGAGCAGGAAATATTTCCCCTGGGACAGGCCTTTCTCTGTTACATGTATCATTAATTAACAGAGGACAAACCAAAGAAAATATGTTCAGGAACAACTGTTTATAGCTATTATCATGTAATTGATTAGAACTAACAAGCTTTGTGACTTTTCACATTAATTCATTAAATTAATGAATTAATTAAAGATAAAAAGTGTTTGCCATTCTTGGACATATTTTGACAAATCGCTGTTTTACAAGAGGAACAAATAAACTTTGGGATGTCAGCGGGAAAATATTTAACTTTCGCGTCAAAACAGTCGTCTTCCATCCCTTAAAGATCAAATCTAGTATTTTCTGAGTTTTGCAATATGTACAATAGTGCATCTGTTGGTTTTTTTTGTAATTTAAATGATTAGAACCATAATACAATAAAATTCTGTGATGGTATTCGGATCATATGTCCGAACTAATAACTACTAAGTAATATATTATATCTCGTTATGTCTACGTTCTGAATTTGTCATAACATGTCTCACAAAAAAGGCAACCTACATCTAAATCAGTGCTTCTCAATTATTTTCTGTTGGCCCCCTCTAGGAAGAAAAAAAAACATTCATGCCCCCTACCACCCCGCGATGACTATAGTGTTATTTGTCAATAAAATTGTTATCTGTACACCTCTGCATAACATTGTATTTTTATTATCATTAAAAACTAAAAAGAAAGAAATATAGTCCAACTTACAATAAAGAAAAACTTCATGAACATTGTTTTTTAATCTGTAACAGAAAATATATAAGTGCACCAATGTGACTGAAAAAAAAAAAATCCTTATTTAAACTCATTCAACTTATTTATGTTTTAATATCACCACCTCTCTCCTCCTTTCTCTTTCGTTCATGTTAGAAATGTTTCCGTGTTGTTTCTTACTGCAATTCATATTGTTTGCTCATGTGAAAAACCGCGACACCATAGCACAACAACGAGATTGCCACTGCCAACTACTGGAGTGGAGGTGCAATTACACTTAATTCTCATACACTATTGCAGAAAAGCATGTGCCCCAGAGTCATACGTGCCCCCCCAGCATCACGCTGTGCCCCACTATTTGAGAAACATCGATCTAAAATATCAATCCTTACAATAAATTATTGTGAATTACTTTTAATGACAATGGTTATAAAAGAATCAACTCCTTCAAAATTTCACTTCACATTTTGCTGCGTTGTAGCGTAAAATGAGGACAAACTCATTTTCCCCAGCTGTGTTTGTTTACTAAAACTTATATCAGCCAACACAAAGATATAAGTGCAACGGTTCAGAAAAAATATAATGAGACAAAAAAATGTAAACTGTAAACTCAGTCAGTTGGAACGAATCACCATTTTCTACAACATATCAAGCCAAATGGCTTCCACCTGTGATCAACTGTAATAATTCTGATTAATTAAACATTAAAATATTGAAGCGCCCCAGTGATTGGACGTGAAACAGAAAGCAGTCAACTATGGGAAGCACAGCATTGTCAAAATATGTAAATATATCTTTTTTTTTTTGAGATTGGGCACAAAAAAGGTTTTATTATTCCATCAGCTCAAAGTCTTCTTCTTATTATTATTTCCCTTTCGGAAATCCTGACAGTGAGTAATATCTACAGTATTAGCAATATGATAAACAGTAGAACGTAAATGTATAACATTGGAAGTTGCTATATGGAGAAGTTGAACAGAAGAAATAACTCCTCTAGCAATTCCAGAAAGCCAAACAGTTGTGGTCAGATAAGACTAAAATCAATCTATTGGGGCACAGATGTAAGGCCAACATAGCTTACCAACTAAAGACATCGTTCATACAGGAAAGCATAGGGTGGTAGCATCCTGTTGTGGTTCAGCAGGGACTGGAGTGTTTCTCAAAATAACAATGAAAATGGAAGCAGTGAAATACTGTCATAGTCTTAATGAATAACCAGTTGCCCCATACCAGAAAGTTGAAGCAAAAAAAAAAAAAAAAGAAAAAAAAGATGAATGTCTTTGCCCAGACTTAACCCTGATTAAAAATCTGTGGAATGATTTGAACAATGCAGTCAACCCATGCCAACCGTCCAGTTTAGCTAAGTGGTGGGGGTGTTTTTTCTTCTTCTTCTTCTTCTTCTTCTTCTTCTTCTTATTATTATTATTATTATTATTATTATTTTATTCATTTATGTCTGGTAATTTTTTCCAAGCTGATACCTTTCACAATTATAAATTGCACTAAATAAATACAGATAGATTATTTTTTCTTCTTTGGTGAATGTCCTTAATTTAGGCTGTAAAGCGGGAAAAAAAAACAAAACAAACAAAAAACTCACAAAAACAACCCCCCGCAAAAAAAAAAAAAACAACAAAAAAAAAACAAAACAAAACAAAAAAAAACTACAACATTGCTTATAATTTGATTCACTGCTTTTGCTACATCCATACTAATCAGCAGCACATTCTTATGCTAACCTGGTCTCTTCATGACTTTGACTTTTATTTCTGAACACAGGTACTTCTCACTATTATCATGATGAATTACTTTGATTCTAATCTCAGCATTCTTCTCTAAGCAATTATTAATGAGCATAAAATTAAAATAATAATAATAATTTCATGTCTGAATACTTTGCAGATCCATTATAACATCTACAACATTTAACAGAGAAGCAACCATTCACACTCACATTCACACCTTTTGGCAATTTAGAGCAGCCTATTGATTTAATATGCATGGAATTGTACTATGGGAAGAAACCTTAGTAAATTGAGAAGAAAAAAAAAAGTCATGCAAACACAGAGAAAACATTCCAATGCTACACAGACAGGCCCTTGTAAGTCACAACATTTAGACTCAGAATCTTCACGCTATGGGCTGATAGTTTTTACCAATTCCTCAACCAAGACTTAACAAGGTCTATTTGCCATTTAATTCAAATTCTCAACTCTTTGTTGATGAATTAGACTCTACAGTTTACTTTGCTCATGTAATATATGAAATTGGAACTTTACTACAACAAGACAATATAACTTTTTGAAGAACTTAGAACCTTTGCTGTACCCATCTTCTGCTGGAATTTTGTATTTTGTTGATGCTGACTTTCTTTGTGTGAATCTTTATCGATGTTGATAAATCAGGAGACACGTGTATGTAGATAATAGAACTCTTACTCACGTCACACCAAACAATTCACACTCACGTCCACAATTAGAGATCATTTGGAACAGCAACTTAGACTAATGTGATTGGCTTTGGACCGTAGGTGGAAACCAGCGTACCCAGAGGAAACCCTCACAAGCATGTGGAAAACATGCAAACTCCAGTCAGAAATGTCTGAGCTCAGGACCTGAACCCAGGACCTTCTTACTGTGAGGTTGGAGTAAACACTAAGCTACTGAACCCTAGCAGAACTCTGAGTGCGAGAAATCCTATTGTAGTAGAAACGCTTCATCAAGGTCAGGGGTCACCAACATGGTGCCCACAGGCATCAGGTCGCCCACAAGGACAACATGAGTCACCCACGAGCCTGTTCAAGGGTCGGGAACCTATGGCTCGCGAGCAAGACATGGCTCTTTTGATGACTGCATCTTGCTCTCAGATAAATCAGGTGGCCTTTCTTAACAGAATAACTAATACATAATTTCACTGTCCTTTAAATAAAAATACAGAAAAAAGCCATCAAATAAAACAAAAACATAAATAAATCTCACGCATTTCAATCTATACATCTATTTCCAATGCCACCTGTCACTGTGGCGCGTGGCAGAGAGCCAATCCTTTCTGTACTCCAGTGTGTGGGTGGGGCCGATACCTTGAAACTCTAACTTTATTGGATTATATGCAACAACCTTGGTTTTGGCTAAAGAGGTAAATTCCCCTTGTTTTGATCAGCTCATGTGCAAGAAGCCAAGCAGCGCTGACAAGCACAAAACAAATGGACAGAATGAAAAAACTTCAACCCACAGACCAGCTGATTGCCAAAACTTGGGACACGTTTCCTGTCACATTAACACTGCAGTGTGAGTCCTGTCGTATTGACCATGTTTGGCTCCACATGCACACACGAGCAGTCCTTCTCACACCTGAAAATCATCAAGACCAACTTGCAATCACGTAATAGATGGAAGCCTAAATGCCTGCATGAAGCTGAACTTCAGCACGTATCAACCAGACTACAAAGCCATCAGCAACACCATGCAGCACCAGAAGTCGCATTAATAGTCAGAAATACTTTTCTTATTAATAAATAACTTTGTTATAACAATGTCATTTAAAATAAATTCAGAGTCGCATTATACTCTAAAATTGGTGGTCTTAGTATTAAAAAATATATTTGGCTCTCAGAGGATTAGATTTTATTATTATTATTTTATTATTATAATTATTATTTTTTATTTTTTATTTTTTTGGCTCTCTTAGTCAAAAAGGTTCCCGACCCCTGACATAGATGAATATCATTAATTATTAATAATAACATAATTAAAGGTAAATTGAGCAAATTTGTTGTCACAAGTGTGTATCGACTAATTAAAGCCCTTTGCATTAATTGGTACCCATGAAGTAGCTTTCCGTTTCAAAAAGGTTGGTGACCCCTGATCTAGGCACTGTTACATGCATTGTGTTCCTACCTCTTGAATTTGTAAATTAGGAAGACGGCTAAACCCAAGAACACCACAGAGAGGAGCATAAGCATGGCAGAGCTGCTATGTCTCGGGACTGAGTCCACCAGAGGAGCTGAGGAAAAAAGAGAGAACAAAGAATAGTTAGTCATAATGAAACACTTACTCAAATATTAATCGTTTTATCAGTTCAGTTCATTTTCTGTAACCACTTAATCCTAATTAGGGTCATGGGGAGGCTGGCGCTCATCCCAGCCCACTCCGGGCGAGGGCTTGCCAGGCCATCGCAGGGCGGAAACACGCTGATGGCTATGCAGCTACTCTTGTCGAAAGTCAGCAATGGTTCTTTTACATGAACTTCACACCATAGACAGTGAGAGACATGGCCGGCCTTTGATAACCCAGTTAGCTGCACTGGGGGGACAGTGACAACCTTGTGGGGAGTAGGACTCGAATCCCCAACCTTAGGATCAGCGATCCAGTGCCCGATACCACAAGGCCACCACTGCCCTTCTTAATTGTTTTACAATTTTATTAATTGTCAGCTCTTAATATCTTTCTAATAGTCAAAGCTAAAGTCGATTGGGCTTTTTTACACCCGAGCCGAGTGGTTCATCAGGCCGGTCCTTATCCTCGGTTTCCATGGCGTGAAGCGACTAGGAGTACAACTCCTCCTGGATGGGATGCTAGTCCATCGCACGTACCCATTTATACTGCTGGGTGAACAGAGGCACACTTGTGGTTGAGACTTTGCCCAGGGGTCTTAGCACAGTGGGGGTCTAAGTGGGATTTGAACACCCAACCTCCCGATAATGAGCCCAGCACTCTAACCACTACCCCACCGGCCCCACTATCTAATATAGCATAAATCATCGCCAACTTACCGAACACTATACATACAGTATGTTGTAAAGTAATGACATCACTATTATGCAAAATAACTTAAAAATGATTAAAGTCTAAGTCCCGTAAGTTGCCATTTGACATTATATTACCTTCCATGTCTAAACTTCACAAAGTCCAGCGGAAATGTCTCTGCATTGAGACACTCCATGAATCTCTACTATTAAGACTCTTCTATATTTTCTTCAGCCTGCTGAATTTTTGACTGACAGCCCAACGATGCTACTGACCTTTTCGTGAGGAGCTTGAAGGCTTTTTAGACCTTTCAAGGCTGAAAAATTAAGGAGGAATCCAGTGATTTTGGCCACTCAAACAGGCAGTGTGTCACGGAAATTGCATAAAGCCATATGTCCTACAGAGCTAAAGTCAAGTGGTTACTAGTGGTGCTGTGCTCACTGCAAGGAACTGCGTATTTTAACTGTGGGCCATTATTACAGCTCCCTCCCAAATGTGCAGCGAGCACCATTCATTAAATTTACATACGGCACCCAAGAGACATATTAAATAACACATTAAAAGCAACTTTCATTAAGGGATTCATTCACTTTTGGAGGAAATCCTTGTCGGTTCAAACTGCAGATGGGTAATTGTATCATTATTTTACAAAATCATAAATGAAATCAATGATAGTGTTTTTATTTATTTATTTATTTATTTATTTATTTATTTATTTTGTAGCACTGATAAGACTCTGTTCTCAACAACCAAATCATCACCATAATTAACACACAGTTGAGCCTTCATTCAGAACAAATAGACCATATCTGACTGGTGGTGAAAAAGAAATGCATACAAATTATAATACAAACCAACACAGAGAAATAATTTAATGAGGAAATCACAAAAAAAGAATTAAAACGATAGTAATGATAAACATTTTTATCCTGATTTTGCGTATTGTATTGTATAGTAGAGGGCAGTGGTGGCCTCGTTGTATAGGGTGCTGGATCGCTGATCCTAAGGTTGGGATTTCTAGTCCCACTCTTTATAAGGTTGCCACTGTCCCCCTAGTGCAGCTAACTGGGTTATCAAAGGCCAGCCATGTCTCTCACTGTCTATGGTGAGAGGTTCATGCAAAAGAACCATTGCTGACATTTGTAAAGAGTCAGCGTGTTTCTGTCCCTTGCTAAAAAGAGTTGTGTCAGGAAGGGCATCCGACGTAAAAACCTATGCCAAATCAAACACGCGAATCATTTGCTGTTGCGACCCCTGAAAAAGCCGAAATGAAAGGTCTCTCATGAATGCTACAGAAATTGTATCAAATACAGTACCCCCACCCCCCACCCCCGCCATCCCGTTATTTGCGGGGGTTCTGGAGCATTCATATATAGATCACATGTAAACATTCCTTAATATATATATATATATATATATATATATATATATATATATATATATATATATATATATACAGAGATACCTCTGCTCACGAACATAATTGGTTCCCAGAAAGTGTGTGTGAGGCGAAAAGTTCGTCTTCCCTGCATTTATTTCCCATAAGAAACCATTAAAATGAGAATAATCCGTTCCCAGGTCCCCATAAAACATAATTTTCTACTAAATAAGCCTTAAAACTACACAAAAATATACCTTATTTTATGTATAACAAATGTGCTATTGTATTGTAATTAAAGAAATAAACTGTACTGTATAATAAAGTCGTTTTATTTACCTTTGTGATGGTAGTTGACGGCTTGATGGAATGGAGTGGGAGGAGGAGGGAGGGAGGGACTTACTGTTTGGAAGGAGTGTTTGGAAACGCCTACTGTTTGGAAACACCCTTAGCCACACACGCAGCCTTAATAGCTTCCTTGTTCTTAAGGATGGGAGCAATGGTAGACTTAGCGTACTGGTACTGGGACGCTGAGTCACACAAACGCACACCTCGTTCGTGTTTTTCAATGATCTCCGCCTGTGGTGGGGTCTTTTTCGGTCCCATAATAGCAAAAGTTCACTCAATATGGTCCAAAATGTCGATCAAACACAAACCACTTCCGCATTCAAAGAAAGGGGTGTGACGAACTGTGACGCCGTGAGCGTGCGTCAGCTTCTCGTGGCCGCCACCGTGGCGCTGTTCGACCGCGTGGTTTGATTCGTCCGCCGAAAACTAGTTTGTCAGCAGAGACTATATGCTCGCAAATTTAATGTTCTTGAGGCGAAAAGTTCGTGAGCTTAAGCGTTCGTCAGCGGAGGTTTTACTGTAGTTTAGATTTCCTGGTGTTGACTGCATCATCGAGTAGAGGTTATAAGTACCTGGTTAACAAAGTCATGTACAGACATCTGATAACACACACAGGTTTATTGTTTAATCATAACATTAATTGAAACCAAATCTTACCTAGTGTTAGTTGCGTGACGTAAACAATAACTCCTGATCCTGGTTTCAGTTCAAATTCGACCAAGTTTTGGGTCAACGCATTAGAAAGGATTTCCGAGATCTAAGAAATAGGCATGGAAATCAT
This sequence comes from Plotosus lineatus, assembly GCA_024760905.1. Taxonomy (NCBI): domain Eukaryota; kingdom Metazoa; phylum Chordata; class Actinopteri; order Siluriformes; family Plotosidae; genus Plotosus; species Plotosus lineatus. The sequence goes on along the minus strand of CM045744.1, from coordinate 33,824,815 downwards.
CATCATCATCATCATCATCATCATCATCATCATCATCATCATCATCTTAATCATCATCATGAGTTGATCAACATCAACTCATGTGCTTGTTAAATGTCCCATTTTTTCTGCTTTAACTTTCAAATTTCTATTACTTTAAACAGGTATTTTAGTAGATTTTATATATAAGGCTTCCTTATAGAAATGTTGCAGAGCAAAGATACTTAAAAATAATGAATAAGAATAATGAACTTCTCCGTGAAAAATTAACAAAATTACAACGTGTAGTAATGATTCTTAAAAATCTTTTGTTACTGACATAAGGCTGTGTAAATTCATGTTCATCAACTTTACATTTTTTCTGTCTGGAAACTTGTTTTTTAGAAATTAAGTATGTTTTTTTAAGTATATATATATATATATATATATATATATATATATATATATATATATATATATATATATGTGTGTGTGTGTGTGTGTGTGTGTGTGTGTGCACGCGCATGTAGAAGAAAGACCTACAGAAGGTGATTGTGATTGTTAAGCTTGCAGTTAAACTTGGTGAATGATCCAATGGAAGGGCAAATGCCGATACGACTGGGTTCCAGTGCTGCTGCAGGAGAGAATCTACGGTCAATTTAGAACGGCCAATTAACCTACAGTGCACGTCTTTGGACTGCGGGAGGAAACCTGCACAAGCACAGGGAGAACATGCAAACTCCACACAGAAACGCCCAGGCCGGGAATCGAACCAAGGCCTTCTTGCTGTGAGGCGGACGTGCTAACCACTACGCCACCGTGCCGCCAATAATAATAATAATAATAATAATAATAATAATAATATAATTAAAATAAATAAAT
>CM045744.1:33811475-33818975 GCA_024760905.1 Plotosus lineatus | reverse complement strand
AATGCACAATTTGCTCTCTCATTGGCTGTCTCCCAACATCTTGCCTCACTGGCCTTCCATTGGCCAGGAGGGAGCTGAACTGTACCCATCCCTGTACCCAGACTTCCTGTTTGTCACACGCATGAAGGGGAGTTGAACAGGACTGTTGGCTCGTGAGGTTTTTTTGAGAGTCATCATTGCAGCGTTATATTTCGTTATCCATCATGGACCCCAAGAAAGTGATTCCCGGTGACACCGAAAAGAAGAAGCGGGCTCCGTTATCAATCGAAGTGAAGCAGGAGATAATAAAAAAAATAAAGTGCGGTTGAGTGAAATCGCAAATGAGTACGACCGAAACCCCTCTACAATCAGGACGATATTGAAGCAGAAGGAGGCATTAAAAGCAGAGATACAGTGACGGAGGCGATTATTTCGGAAAAAGCAACCGCCATATTTAAAGACCTCGTGAAAGAGGGTGGGGGTGAGGGTTCTTCAGACCAGCAACCCGCAGACTTTAAAGTGTCACATGGGTGGCTCGAGAGATTTAAAAATGTGAATAATTTTCTTTACTTTTAACACAGAATTCATACATATTTTATACAAAATGTGTGTCCTTTTATCATTTTTAAAAGAATTATGGGGTAGTCTTGGGAGCCTTGGAACGAATCATGTGTTTTACCTGTAAAATGCACCTCTACTTACAAAAACTCCAGGTTACGAAAAAGACTCTGGAACGGGTTAATTTCATAAGTAGAGGGCCGACTGCATCTGGCTTTATCTTACCATACAGGATTTGTGCAATTCATTTTGTGAAGGATATTGCTCTGAATATGCCACCTGGACTTAAATATTCAAATTCTGCAGTGATTATTATGGTTTAGCTGGCAACATATTTATTTATCTTAACCAATGCAGTGATTACTTTCTAATTATTAAAACTACCATGTTGGAAGACATATGCCATGGTTGTAAAACAAGATGGCATTTCGTTTCAGTGGGCTAAAATTATTCATTTATTCTTTCATTCATTTTCTGAACCGCTTAATCCTAATTAGGGTCACGGGGAGGCTGGCGTCCATCTTAGCCAGCTAGGACAGAGTACACCCTGGACAGTTTGCCAGGCCATCACAGGGCTAAAATTATTGGCATGCCTTAAGCATGTGAAACAACAAGGGGTGCTGAAATGACTGTAAGTAAGTTGAGAACTGTCCAGCACATTATTAAAAAGCCTGAAAGGATAATACTGAGGCATCAACTTGAACTTGGATTGTGATAAATGAATGAATGAATGAATGAATGAATGCGAATGCAGTATGAATGCAGTAGAACTCAAGACTATGTTTAATCATGAAATAAACAGCTTGTTCACATACATTTCGATCACTCCGAGTTTTGGGATGAATTCATCAGATTTGTCTTCACAAGAAAACCATTTGTTAATAAGAAGAATGTGAACAAAAGGTTTCAGCTTTTCTTGTAAAGATCAGAAACTAAAGGAATTGCAAAATGAAAAAAAAAAAAAAAAAAGATCATGTGATCTGATGAATCTTAATTTATCCTATTCAAGAGCAGTGTCAGAGTAGGAAGGGAAGTGTTGATCTGGGTTGGTTCAGTTGCCCAGGTCAAGACTCACAACTTTACGTGGCAGGAAAATAAAGTCGGCTGATGAGCGGAATGTACTGAATGAACAGGGGATCAAATCAGAGGAGATTTTCTTCCCTGATGGCACAAATATGAAGTTAAGTCTCAGATAATGTCAGAGGGGTCCAGGAAGCATGGTGGTGGGTGTGGGGGTGGGGGGTGGGGGGAGGGTCACAGATGAACTGCTACCAGAAACTTTATGGCATTGCTGAAATCTCCCTTGTTCAGCAATCAATTTTGTTTAAAAAAAAAAAAAAGTGACATAGTCTAAGTCCATGAAAACAATTCATGATAAATGCATGGTGTCATCAAGGCTTGGAGTTACAGAATATTTCATTATATTAGCACCAATATTTTTATTTACTTGTCATAACAGCCTACTACATAAGGAGAGATGTTATTATAGAAACGTACTTCTTTTTTTCCTTTCCCCTGTTCCCTTCAGGGGTCGCCCCAGCGAATCATCTGCCTCCATCTCACCCTATCCTCTGCATCTTCTTCTCTTACACCAACTACCTTCATGTCCTCCTTCACCACATCCATAAATCTCCTCTTTGGTCTTCCTCTAGGCTTTCTGCCTGGTAGTTCCAACTTCAGCATCCGACTACCAATATACTCACTATCCCTCCTCTGTACATGTCCAAACCATCTCAATCTCTGATTTTGTCTCCAAAATTTCTTACATGTGCTGTCCCTCTGATGTACTCATTTCTGATCCTATCCATCCTCGTTACTCCCAAAGAGAACCTCAACATGTTCATCTCTGCTACCTCCAGCTCTGCCCCCTGTCTTTTCCCCAGCGCCACTGTTTCTAAACCATACAACATCACTGGCATGAACACCGTCTTCATCTGACATCTGACATCACACCGGATACTTTTCTCCAACCATCAACCTTTAATATGGTGTATAGCTATACCCTTATGTCCTTCTGTAAAATTACTATTTTAATCAATCAAAACTTTGCATCAAATCCGTATTTATAAGTGTGCATTTATTATAAGAGCTATTTCAGGGACTTCAGAAACTCAAAGATACTGGGAGTAACATTTACACACCTCTGGACTTAAACTCTGATTTTATCTCACATTCTGTACTTTCTTTCTCCAGTTCCAGCAGATCAGAGTTCACATTCTGGAGATGTACATGTTCTGTGTGTATCAGCATGTTTGCACAAAAGTTGAGATATAGAGAAATGCAGAATATGAGCACAATATGAGTTTAGTCAGTGCCGGGTTGATCGCATATATCTCTCCATTATCACTTTTCCACTTGTGGTGTCCTTTCAGCTCATTATCTTCATGCACAAGGAATTCACCTTTTCATACAGGAGAGGAAATCAAACTCAGGCATGATCGGAGGGCAGCAACTGACATTTGCATTAAGTATGGATGCTGCTTAAGATTTACTCTGCACGGGAGCTCTTTTCATCCTCCAGGGAAAAAAAGAATTTGTAATCATCTGCCTTTGGAGTGAGGCAGTCATCTGTCTACCTGTGGTGATACACTAGAGCATGTCCAAGTGAGAGACAGAGAGAGAGAGAGAGAGAGAGAGAGAGAGAGAGAGAGAGAGAAGGAGGACAGAATCACACTTACTTGGAGTACAGCCTTTTTAATTATCCTGCCTACATCGTGCCTCCATTCCGGGATGTCAGGATTGGCCTCGTCCAGATTCGGAGAAAAAGATAAAAGCAGGGATTTAAAGAATTCTGTCATAGAGAGAAAACATGACAGGAAAATTAAATTAGCTCCATACTACCATGTAATGTATCTGTATCATCATCATCATCATCATCATCATCATCATCATTATTATTATTATTATTATTATTATTATTATTATTATTATTATTATTATTATTATTATTATTTTACAACTGAACTGCTCTGCTCTGAGAGCAGTGACAGTCGTTGCCAGTGAGGCTTGAACCTCCAACCTTAGGATTGGTAATCTGGCACCCGACCACCTGGTAACTACTGCCCTATCTAAAAAAATATATATAATATATTATATGAATTATATATTTTTCTAAACAATTTTGTTAGACAATTACGATTGAAACTATATCCCATGGTCACTGTCATTGGAGCAAGATAAATCAAAATAGTTTATAGTTCTAAATGTCTCCATCAAATGCGTGCTTGTTTGTTTGTTTTACCCAGAAGAGAAATTAGTCACCTTGCACAACAATTTGTTTGGTGTCTTGAAGAATAGAGTTTGATGATGAGACTTGCACTGTTACGGTGTACGTCCCCTCCATTGGAAACACATAGGAAATACTGCCCTCTAGAGTGATCATTGGCTGAAAGGGGGAAAAAAAGAAATCTCTTAATATACAAAGTTTAACACTCATTCTCTGAACCGCTTAATCTCAGCCGACTCTGGTGTCCATCTCAGCCGACTCTGGGCAAGGTGTACACCCTGGACAGCTCGCCAGACCATCACAGGGCAGAAACGCACTGATGGCTGTGCAGTCTGCTCCTTATGAAAGTCAGCAATGGTTCTTTTACACACCTTTCACCATACACAGCCGGGGCTTGAACCCCTTGACCGAGGGATCAGTATTCCATCACCTTTACCATCAGGCCACCACTGCGCCATAAAGTTCAATATTTTAATAGATAATTTGTACAAGATCTTTTTTTGAAAAAGAATACTGAAAAAATAAAAAATGCATATTGATCCAACCAAAATTTATTATTAACATTTGAACTAAAATGTCTAAGAAGTAGTTTAGGAAAGATGAAGAATCATTTTCAAACATGAATTTCCCAAAACAAAGACAAGACTTTAACCACATTAAACGTCAAATCTTTGAGATGTTCTGAAAAAAAAAAAAAAAAAAAAAAAAAAAAGGGGGATTGTTTCATTCTGTTGACATTAGTACAAGATCGTGGTGAAAATATATATGCAATTCTTAATGGAAACAAAGGTTGTATTACATTGTCAAGACAATACCAAGCAAAATATGTTCTGTAATCAAAATTAAAGACAAATGAAATACTTGTGAATTCGATTTTTTTTTTCTTTCTTTTTTTTTTTTCGACCAGGCAGTGTACTTTTCTTCCTGCCCTTCTCTTGCACTCTTGCAAGAAATTAATATACGGTACAGACGCTACCCAATCACAAACATTCATTTTACGAACATCCAGGCATACAAACAGGGCTATCCGGAGGTCAAAAGTGTTTGTGCAAACAGCGGACAGAGTGGCAGGAAGTTAGATTTTGTATCGCGCGCCTATTCTGCGTGTCTATTATTCTGCACGCCAATTCTATGTAGTGCATCACTCTCCTCTGCGCACTCTGTCGTATTTATCCAAGTGTTCAGACCTAGTCTCTGGCGGTGTTCCGAACTTTCTTGTGTTTTATTGAAAAAAATATTTCGTGCATCCCTAATCTAATATGGTTGGTGAAAAGCGAAAAACTTCGAGAGCGATAGAGATAGAGAGATAGAGAGAGAGAGAGAGAGAGAGAGAGAGAGAGAGAGAGAGAGAGAGAGAGAGAGAGAGAGAGAGAGAGAGAGATTGTATACGGTACAAACTCATATAGGTTACTTATGCAAGCTTTAAACATACGTTCCCCTCTATAGAACGCCCTGAAACGACTTCCGAACAAATTTATCTAACGAACAACCGTTTGGAACGTATATCGTTCGTAAGTTGGGAGGCGTCTGTACGTGGTATCTGATTTGATTTCATCTTACAAAATTTGGACACGTATTCCATATGGCTTGACTAAAGACAAAATTAATTTAAAAACCGGCGTCCAGAGTCCAAAGCGTGCACATTCATTCACATACAAGTCAGAGCCGACTGTACCTCTGTGTTGTTCCCCAGCCACCAGAAGTAGGTGAGAGTTCGAGAGTGAGAAGGCCAGACCACTGCAGTCAAGTTCACTTCCTTGTTCTTAATAACCACAAATGGCGTCAGCAACTGGACATGTTCGACCGGACCTGAAATACAAGCACACACTTGCTATGCGTGCCTTCAATCAGCAACTGTCAAGGTTTCCAATTCCGACTGATTACTATGAGCTTGTATTCATTATTATTGTTTGCGACTGGATTTCCTGGCAATGCGACGATAGTAATTTATCTGTTAATCCATGACACCCTTTATCGATTTTATTTTTATAAAACATTTTCACAACTATTATGTTGAAATTTTTGTGTATAATGTTCCAAATGCCTGTGTCTCTTGTTAGATGTACACGCCCATAATATTAAAAACATTACAACCATTGACAGTGACGTGAATAACGTTGATCATCTTCTTGCCAAAAAGTAGATGAGAAAGTAAACAGTCAGGTCTCCACTCCGTTACCTATAAAAAGGAGGTCCAGGGAAGGACAGCAGTGGAATGGAAACAGTGTTATGGATGGCCAAGTTTCAGTGATGCATGTGGGGAGTGAGGGCTAATATATCTGGTCTGATCCTACCGAAGCGCCACTGTAGCACAAATTGTAGGAACTGTTAATGCTGGTGATGATAAAATGGTGTAATGGTTTGTTTTTTTAATGCAAAAACAAAACAAACAAACAAACAACCGCAAAACTACTTACATTTTAATGTGAGGTGCACATCTGTATGTTTGTGTATTTATATTTTATTTACATCTTATGCATTATTTTTGAATGTTTAATTGTTATTATAAGCATTTATAGTGTTGCAGATATATTTATTGATAGTATATATACACATATACATCCTACTGATCCTACTTCGGAGAAATCGGCAGTCGCGGGGAGGTCTCGGTCCCCATTAACTGCGGAAAGTGAGAGATCCCTGTAATGCAAAGGCATATTCCTGTTAGCATGTTGCAGGAAATGCGACAACATTCCCCATGCTACAGTCAATAATCCCATTCACTCTGTGCAAAGAGATGGCACTGCACTGCACTGCACTACAGAACGCAAATTGTGGTTACTGAACTACAGAAATGTTACCACTGAACACTGACCCCTTCTGTCTCTCACTGACTACAGCTGACAGTCAAGTAGACATTTGTTAATGAAAGTCTGCATTTTCTTTCACACTGTTAATTCCTATAAATATGTTTGTTAAAATGTTTAAACCATGAAATGTTGCTGTTTTATGAATGCAAAAGTGAGGTGTATTTTTAATTTTTTTTATTTTTAGGTACCTATATAAAATTATTCGTTTTCTGAACCACTTAATCCTAATTAGGGTCACGGGAGGCCGGCGCCCAGAGTACACCCTTGATAGCTTTTTGATAACCCAGTTAGCTGCACTGGGGCACAGTAGTGACAATCCATGGATAGTGGGGCTTGAAACCCCGACCTTGGGATCAGTAATCCAGCATTCTTCTACTGGGCCACCACTGCCCCTAAAATGTAATTCAGATAACTGAAATGAGTAGTGACCTTTAATAATTATCTTCCTTGCCCTTTTAAATCCTATTATAGAGTGGGGAAGGTAGATGAACATCACAGGTTAGCACTTAGAGGAAGAGCTTTGTGGTTAAAAAGTGAAGATCTTTCAAGTTCAGAAAATGGAATTGTGCGAGTACATTGGGGCAAAACTATTTTCAATGAGAAAAGAAAAACATATCTGGCCCATCGACCAGATATGATTGATTTATGATTGATTTATCTATGTACCGATCAGCCATAACATCAACATCATCTGACTGGTGTGTGGCTAGGCAAGGCCCATATCGAGCAAGTTGCAATGCATTGTGTGTTTTGACACCTTCGTATCATAGCCAGCATAAACAGTTTTAGACCAGAGCTACTAGCCTTAGCCTCCTTTGCGAATCAATAAATCTTGGGTATCAGTGTAACTTTTGCCAGTCCACTGGATGTCCATACTTGGACCGCCTTTGTAAGCAACTTACCACTGCACACCAGGAACCAGGAACA